>CM060956.1:22119308-22526808 GCA_030765055.1 Mantis religiosa
AATAATAATAATAATAATAATAATAATAATAATAATAATAATAATAATAATAATAATAATAATAATAATAATAATAATAATAATAATAATAATAATAATAATAATAATAATAATAATAATAATAATAATAATAATAATAATAATAATAATAATAATAATAATAATAATAATAATAATAATAATAATAATCCAAACTCAATTCACCAATATCCTTCACTACAAAACAACCATCCAAAAACTTTACTCATCCATTACTACACCACATTATTACTTACAACACTTCTCTCATCATCTTACACCGGGGAAGGAAAATCCCTCCCTAGACTGAACCACAAATAAACTTCATCATTCACTTTAAACACCACGGGGAGGGGCAAAGCCCCTCCCCCAAAAGGATATACTAGACAGTGTTACTAGAGACCTTCACGAAACAGCTGTGCAGACGACGTCAGTGTAGAGCTGAACGTGCAAGTGTGGTATTGTGTTTCCCTGACTGTTGGCGGGTTACCTCTGCGGAGTCGTTATGGCAACTTTAAAATAACAAAGAGTGTGTGTGAAATTATGTTTCCTGCTTAAAAACTGCAACGGAGACACACCAAATGCTTCAGGAAGCTTTCCAGGAGGACGCTATGAGCCGCACAGAGGTTTTCGAGTGGTTTGGGCGTTTCAAACGTAGTGAGATGTGTGTAAAAGACCAAGCTCGTTCTGGACGACCTTCAACATCGCGAAATGAGGAGAACATTGAAAAGATCCGCCAAAAGATCAACGAGGATCGTCGCTAAACGATCGACCAAATTTCAGCAGCGACAGAAATTAGTTGGAACTCGTGCCAGCGGATTTTGACGGAGGATTTGCACAGGAGACGTGTTGCTGCTAAATTTGTTCCGCGCCTTCTCACACAGAAGCACAAAACCATCCGCATGAACGTGTGTCAGGACTTGAAAACAGAGATTGTACGTGATCCAAACTTCTTGAACAAAGTCATTACAGGAGATGAGAGATGGTGTTACGGGTATGACCCAGAAACCAAGCAAGCGTCAAGCCAGTGGAGGACTCCCAACTCTCCCAGACCAAAAAGAGGTCAAATGTGAAGACGATGATCATTGTATTTTTTGATGTTCGTGGAATTGTGCATCGGAAATTCGTACCCCTTAGCCAGACTGTTAACCAGCACTTTCACTTGGATGTTTTAAGGCGTCTGCGAGAAGATGTGAGGAGAAAACGCCCGGAACTTTGGCGATCAGGTGACTAGTTTCTGCACACACGGCCTTATGAGTGACCCACTATTTGGCATCTCAGAGGTGGTCTGTCGTTCCCCACGCTCCGTATTCGCCGGACGTAGTCCCGAGCGACTTTTTCCTATTTACACGAATGAAAAAGACGCTAAAAGGGGAGCGTTATGACGATGTGGAGGCGGTAAAAACAGCTTCGCAAAGGGTAATAGACAATATCAAACTTGAAGAGTTCCAAACATGCTTCCAACAATGGGAAAAGAGACTTGACAAGTGCATCGCATATAATGGATAGTATTTTGATGGTGACTGAAGTAATTTTGTAAAAAGGTTCATCAATAAAGCTTTTATGACAACAATCCGGTTTCTTTTGGGCCCCCCCCTCGTATAATGTTATAAAGTTTTTATAAAGTTTATCCCAACAGGCCTTGTACATCCTCAAGTGATACAAAACATAAGGAACATAGTTAGAGCCATTGATCTTGTTTTGTTATGGTGAGTGATGCACAACTTTCACAACAGATTACACTAATGTGTTCATTGTCGTGAAGGCTAATTACAAAATGTACTTTTAAAAAGTAATGAGACAAACTGCAGTGCACCAGCCCACTTCTAGTATATGTCATTTAATTTGATTTGTTCTGAGTGTATTTGCCTTACATTCAGATTCAGATTTTATTCTGCCATTTGCAACATGTTTTACAAAGCATCGTCAAAAGTAACACTACAATTACATTTTTACAGTTCAATAATAAAACAAATAAATCTATTTACAAATTATTAGCAATTCTAGATATACACAATAGATTGATAACAAAATTTAATAAACTAAGTCTCTCTTCCCCTTTTGTATTCCTCAATTGAGTAGAAAGCGTTTTTCACTAGGTAAGTCTTTATTGCATAAATTTTCTTCACTTCTTCATTTATTGCCTTGATAGAGTGAGGTAAATGATTATATAAATTTTTTGCAGTACTTTCAATACATTTGGCAGCTAATGTTCCCCTGAACCTATTTCTAAAGTAGTTCTGTTTTGTTCTGGTATTATATTCATGAATGTTTCTATTTTTTCCTTCTATGTGGTTTCTGATTACATGTTTGTGACATTCAAATATATATAAAGAGGGTAATGTGAGTATTTTAAGTTTTTTAAAGCTACTTTTACATGATTGTCTCCTAGGGATTTTTGTCCATTATTCTTATTGCTCTATTTTGTTGCCTAAATGTTTTTAACATATTTTTCTTACCTGCTGCCCCCCATAAAATGACCCCATAACTTAGGTGTGCATGTATAAATGCATAATAAACCTTCAGTGCACTCACTTCATCCATAATTTGTGTTGTCTGTTTTAATACACATATGCCCTTGTTTATTTTCTTGTTGATCTTTTCTATATGTTTGTGCCATTTTAAACTACTATCTATAACTAATCCTAAAAAGTTTGTCTGTGCTACTTGGCTAATTTGCTTATTTTGTACTGTTAATGTGATGTCAGATTTTTTTTCTATTACTGAGCTGAATTTGCATCCATTCGGTTTTGTTTGTGTTTAGTACCATTCCCAGTGCTTCTAAATAAGTGCTAATTGATTCTAATAAGGAGTTTGCTTTTTCCTGAACTTCTGCCTCTGTCTTACCTGTTATCACTACAGTTGTATCATCTGCATATCCAATGGCTAATCCTCCTGCATCCTGTATTATTTTAAATGGAATTCAAGAGGTCCGAGGTGAAATCTCAGTTAGAATGAGATATCTTGATGGGATTTTTCTAGAGTTTTCCCTTATTCTGTTAACTCTAAGCTCAATGGACCCTGGGTTCATTTGAGCATCTTTTAATTTTCACTTAAAAAACAAACCCTTAATTTTTAAAGGCTGAGTTTTAACGAAGCAGTTTGGACCTCCAAGAACAGAAATGTGTGTGAAACAAGTAATCAGTGATAAAAAGTCATATACAAAAATAACTAATTTCTGTAATGCAACAGTCTCCATTGCGCACAGATGGTCTGGTTTATTAATGCATGTGGATTAACATCGAGGGCTGCAGAGTTTTAAAGAGAATGTGGTTGGATTATTTATTTTTATGCTCAAGATTATGCAACGGTTAAGCTAGTAAAATACAATCACGTATTCTTTGTCAAAACTACCTTAAATTTCGTTCATGTGTTAGTATAATGTTTAAGTAAAAGATGGCGTAAAATTCTGTAAGTTATACGAGCAATCTGCATAATTATATCAACTGTTATTATACTAATTATTAGAAAATCAAGATCAATTATCAAATATACAACAAATAAATGTTTACATTTTACGATTATTTAAAAACGGCGGAGTTCTACATCTAAGACCTGAAGCCGTCATTGATGTGCCGAAACTTTATGTTCAGCGGAATTTTTACTCAAATAAGTGATGATGATGATGATGATGATGATGATGATGCTGATGATGATGATGATGATGGTGATGATGATGATGATGATGATGATATGCTGCAGTTGCATTTTGTACCCTGTATTCAGTAAAGTGATGATCTTTTAAGAGTGTACACGTGCTTTTCAAAGTTAGTAAATATACCGCTTAGCAAGCCTAGTACTGGTGCGTCTAGTAGTATCTGAGAAACAACTCATAAGATTTTACATAAGCAGGCTAGAAATGTTCTTGTTAATGTGTATTTCTTTTTTAAACAGATGTCAATTAAAGACATTTTCGAAAGTACAAATTTCGCTCAGAGTCGAGAATTAACGGTACAAGCTTGTCGCATGAGTGCTCATACAGTGACAAACATGATTAAAGAAGGCAAACCGTTCAAGAAATTAGAAGTTCCCATATTTATATCTCCTGGGATACATCGAGCAGCTAAAGAAAGAAAAAAAGACTGCTACCATCTGTGCGTGCTACCAGCTTAGACAATTTTCAAAAGTGGTTTTACGTATTGTCTGGCCGCTCTATCTCCGGCTCTGAGGTTTACTGGTTGCAGGAGGTGGAGGGGGAAGGTTAATAGTACCAACATATAATACCGAGTAATTGAAAACATATGGTCAGAATTATCTTTATAATGAGAGTATAGGATTATATTAGGTTCAAAACATTGAAATACAACTTGTAATTTCATTATCATGCAAGATATTCTTTACAACACCACTCTATTCAAATATTTCCTTCACACCTTTCACGCACACCAACTGCTTCTGTTGGTAGTACTGGGAGTCTGTACATCCGGTGTCGTGGTCAGGAAGTTAAAACTGTCTGCTAGCGCCAATCAGCGTTGTCGCTGCTGGGCGTGGCTTGCAAATCCAGTACCGTGTTGCCACTGCAATTTTGTGTGGACCACGTGGCTTTTAGTTGCTTTTGGATCCCGCGCAGGTGGTTTGTTTAAGTTTTTGTGTGTGCGTGAATTCCGATTTGTAGCGTCTGTAAGTCTTATTATTATCGCTATTTTAGTAATATGGCTACTGGTTCGTCAGAATTCAAGAAAAAATCGACTCTTATAAGAGCCAAAGCCATGAATTTATATTCAGGCTACGTGAGTACTTCGAGAAGGAGCGGGGCAATGGTGGACCTCTACTACCTGTTACCAAGGTGCTGGACAGAGTTTGTGACGCCTTGAAGGTAGGAAGAATGTGACCAAGGAAAAGTGCCAGCTGATTTAAGTTCGCCGTCTGCAGTTCTGCGTACACCGGGAAAGCAAAGTCAAAGAGGCAGCCTTAAAGCTTCACTTGATGCTTTACAAAATGATGCTATAAGGCGACATGTAAATCAATATTATATGAGAAAGGAATTTCCCACTCGTGCGAAGTAGCTTTTTGTTATTTCTTTTCCAGTAAATGGTATATTGTCTCCATATGCAACTATTCTGGGATCATGTATATACACATTGTCCACGTACATTTACGAAGTTACGATCTGCAAATGCGTGAGATGTTCCTCTGCTTGAAATTCCCGCTAAAGAATGGCAACAACGCGCTTCCCCCTCTCGAGAACTGTCAGAGCCGGAGATAGAGCGGCCGAACAGTAGAATAATTTATGATTTATATGACAAGAGTGAATATCGAACTGCCAAAAGGCTGATCAATTTAATGAGGGGGAAAATAGAATATACGGATTCTGTATCTTCTATGGATAATATTCTGAAATTTCTTGGGTTCAAATATAGGAGAACCAATAATGGTCACAAATTTGTTCTTGAAAGAAGCGATATTGTTGCTGCAAGACTAAAATTTCTGCGCACAATGCACATTAGAAATACAGGTGATTCATTCTGTAAAAATGCTTCATAAATACACATTTATATCTTCCGTATTTATTATTTTAAAAAATTGGTTTAAAGTACATTGCAGGCAGTATACGAATATGGCGTCAAAGTAGAAACGATATTCACAAATCGTTGACATGCCACATTTTGTTTCACTGTCGCAAACGCCTTCTTTCGTCGAACGCATCTAATTTGAATCATTTTGTTTTGTGTGCCTATGAACGACAGCTACGTAAGCGAACTGTTCTCCAGTTCATGGTTTTAAGATTCAGATTATGCTGGCATGCTATAATCACTGTATATTTTGTCACACGCATGCTGAAATATTAAGCGAACTTCCATGTCAGCATCTGTATTTATTATCATGCTGCTCGAATGGTTACCATAGCTTTATGTTTGTTAATAAAGGCCTCTCAGATAACGCACTGATTACACTGGGGAACAAAAACAATTATTTTTATATACCCGAAACAAAATAGGCAAATTCTTATGTAAACTGATCTGCTGATTCCAAAAATGCCCCTCAAAATGCTGTATCACGTAACGTTTTTTAGGTATTCATAATTTTTTATGAAAACTTACAGAAATGTGATGAGATAACTCATATTTGATTAATTGAAAATAATAGGTCTTTTACTGCGAAATAACATTAATAATAATAATAATAATAATAATAATAATAATAATAATAATAATAATAATAATAATAATAATAATAATAATAATAATAATAATAATAATAATAATAATAATAATAATAATAATAATAATAATAATAATAATAATAATAATAATAATAATAATAATAATAATAATAATAATAATAATAATAATAATAATAATAATAATAATAATAATAATAATAATAATATTATTAATATTATTATTATTATTATTATTATTATTATTATTATTATTATTATTATTATTATTATTATTATTATTATTATTATTATTATTATTATTATTATTATTATTATTATTATTATTATTATTATTATTATTATTATTATTATTATTATTATTATTATTATTATTATTATTATTATTATTATTATTATTATTATTATTATTATTATTATTATTATTATTATTATTATTATTATTATTATTATTATTATTATTATTATTATTATTATTATTATTATTATTATTATTATTATTATTATTATTATTATTAAAATAAATAAACACAAGATAATGATGAAAACCAATACCTGAATTATCTCAGAAGTGTTTCACTGTTGATTTTTTTTTTTTTTTTTTGTATTGACTCTCCCGTTTGAGGAACCAACAATAGTCTCCGAACATGGCTGAATCCCAGCGATACCCTGGTAACGTCTTTCTATCTCAGAAATGTCCTGGTGAAAACTCTCACCTTGCTCATCATTTACTGCAGCTCCTAGGTTTGTAGGGAAACTATCAAGGTGAGAGTGCAAAAAGTGGATTTTAAGTGACATACGGCAACCCATTTCTTTGTAGCTCCTTAATAGTTCTGAGACTAAAGTTTCATAATTTTCTTCTTTGTTATTGGCCAGGAAGCCTTCCACCACTGATTTAAATGTTTTCCATGCTGCCAGTTCAACACGTTTACGCTTTGATTCAAAAACACTGTCTTTAAGAAGTAGTCTTATCTGAGGACCGACAAATATACCTTCCTTCAATTTAGATTCACTTATTTTGGGAAAGATACTTCTTAAATACTCAAATGCACTTCCGATTTTGTCCAAACCTTTAACAAAATTCTTCATTAACCCGAGCTTTATGTGAAGTGGGGGGAGAAGAACTTTGTTTGGGTCTACTAGAGGCACATAGTTAACACTGCTTGCTCCAGGAGTATAGTCTTCCCTTTTCCCCCAGTCTTTCACTATAAACTGCTTGTCAGTTGCCCTACTGTCCCATAAGCCCAAAAAAACAGCAATATTTTGTGAAACCTCCCTGCAGTCCCGTTAGCGATGCAACTACCTTGAGGTCACTACAAATTTCCCAGCCATGGTTTTGATAACTAATAGCATCTAAAATAACGGACATGGAATCGTATGTCTCCTTCATTCCTATGGCATGAAATAAAGGTATTGAAGGTAGTAAATTGCCATTATGAAGCAACACTGCCTTTAAGCTGTATTTAGAAGAGTCAATGGCTATTATTTTAAATTAAGTCAATATGAGTTAGTATCTTACCTCATTTCTGTAATTTTATATAAAAGAATAAGAATATCTCAGAAACGTTATGTGATACAGCATTTTCAGAGGCATTTTTGGAATCAGCGGGTCATTTTGCATAAGAATTAGCCTATTTTGTTTTGGGTACAGAAAACGTGTTCCCTAGTGTTATTCTTGTAAGAGTGAGAGGGGAACTCCCGCGCTTCTCGAACCTGTACTAAGCACCAACGAACACATCACTTCTGTCAATGGAATGCGCAGAAATCACAAATGTTGTTGCCTTAATTGCATAATTTGAATAGATTGTAAATCATCACAAGTTCATAGACTGTGCGGCAAGTTCATATATGAAGCCGCTTATGCCTCTTGAGCTGCCAGAACAATTCACTAACATGCATATTGCTTCCATTTCCCCCTCCGCTAGCCCCCGCTTCACGTATCCCCCTTCCGCACGCCCCATAGCTTAGTGAACTCATTGGACGGCATTGCTTGTAGTCCCAAGAGCGGTGTAAGTACAATTACGTGCGGATTTTCGTGAAATCGACGGTTTTTGAACATTTTCACGGTGATTCAAATACATTTTTGTTTCCTGACAGTAAAATATAATCAAATGTGACTTTTTATACTGGCATCAATGGTGTGATTGTAACAATGAGAAATTTCAGTCGAGTATTTAAAGTCGCTTCGTTTTGTCGCTTTAACACTGCAAGAGAAATGTGACATTAAAGTACGAGGAAGACCTACTCCTGTGTTAAACATTATTCAAAGTGCAACAAGCTGCCGAAAGCAATATAACAGGTGTTTCAGTCCCGAAATTTACACTAAATATGAGTGGATATGTGGCTGTGAAATCAGTAATTCCCTGTTCTCTTTTCCTTGCCTTTTATTTGGAATTAAAGACGATGCAGCCAACATTGCATGGGTTCAAAAGAGAGTTTCAGACTTGCAGAGACTATATGAAAAATGTCATAAACATGAAATGTCCAAAAACCATGTTAACAACATGCTTATGTTTGCTACACTTTGGTCAGTAAATGTACAGACATGTTTAAGCTAAGCCTATAAACAACGATCAAGTCCAAAAAAAAATAGCGACACTCTTATAAAGATAATCAACTGTGTGAAATTTTGTGGTTATCACGAGCTACCCCTAAGAGGGCTTGAAGAGCATGAAGGGTCACAAAATCAAGGGGTGTTCAGGGGGTTGATTAAATATACAGGAGGAATTGAATCCCTATTTAAGAAAAAGAAATTCCATAGAAAAAGAACTGATTGAAAACATCCCGATGTTCAACGAGGGAGTGGTCAATAAGTTTGCTAAAAAGAAATATCGCTGTTCATCTTCAAATAATTAAGCAAAGCTAAAATTCCAGTAATCAATGCAGCCCTTCAAGGTATAGACAACATGAGCCGCCACTAGTAATGTCCACGTGGCGTCCCCACAGGGGCCTACTACGGTAGGTACGGGTTTGGCGCACCCGGGGTCCCGAGCCAACAGTCTCCCTCGTGTGGGCTCCTCTTCGTGGTTGAGGGAGACGGTCAACAGGCCCACCCACGTGTAGGTCGTGCGTGGAGACCCGTGGGGAAGGTTTTTAGATTCTTGTCTAGTTTAGAGTTTAGGATTTAGTGAACGAAATTTTTAGTAGGTTCTGATTGATGTTTTTTACGTACGTGTATTTTTAATAGGTTTTGTTACACTTGTATAGTTTTTAGAAAGTTTTATATCTGGCTTTTGCCATGACAAGTTTTTTAAAGGGCGCTGATGACCGCCGTAGTTGAGCGCCCTTATATATATCATTATCATATCCACGTGGCGTAATCAGTGCGTTATCTGAGAGGTTCCTATTAACAAAGATAGTGAACCGTGGCAACCATTCGAGCAGCACAATAATACGATCTCAGATCACTTGCTAAGTAGATTAGGTGAGACAAAGACACATATATCTTCCATCTCTGTCGCCCGCTAGCTGTGGAAGTGACAACGGCAAGACAGGACGATCTCCGTACAGACTTGTGCAAATTATTAGACTCGTTCGTGTTCTTCTTCTTCTTCTTCTTCTTCTTCTTCTTCTTCTTCTTCTTCTTCTTCTTCTTCTTCTTCTTCTTCTTTTTTTTTCTTTTACTTTGCTTCAGTTTAACATTCAAAATAATACTTATTTACCGCCGTAACCTATTTCAATTGGTCGTAATTCTTTTCCTTGCTATAATAAGAAGCATATTCTATGAAATTTCTCTCTTAATAATAGCTAGGGGATTTTTCTTTTAATTATAGTAATATGGTGGTAGCTCTGAATTAATAGCAGCCATCTTCTTCATGTCTGTTTATCCAACTGTTTGGTGATATTGGTTTCATTTGGTGAATGTAGTAACTGAAGATTGTTAATACTTGCCTTTATTGTGTTTTATGGTTAATATATCCTCAGTATTTATTATTAATTGATCTCCAGCCAGGTAACATCGTGTATCTTATCCTTAGCATTCACATTGATTCAAAAGTGAGGTTATGGGTAAAACTGCTGACTTATCCCCAAGGAAAGTAGCTGTAACTGAGAGTCTTTTGAAGGAAACTCTTTATTCACAACGTGAAATAGCTAAGAAATTGTGTATTTCACAAAAATCTGTTAGTCGCATTAATCAAGCTTTAACATTCAGTGAGACGTTGACCTCACAAAGGGATGGAAAATGCGGGAGGAAAAGAAAGCTATCACCAAGGATGCAAAGAAAACTTGTGCAGGTGGCAAAACATTTTGTTTTGAAGAGCAACCAGCATTGACCTCAGTAATCAACTAAAGCAGTACGGTACAGAAATATCAGCCTCAGTAGTTCGCAGAAGATTATGTGAAGCAGGTTTACCGGCACGCAGGCCTCGTAAAAAAACCTGCAATGGCACAAAACCGTTTAGAATGGGCCAACGAGATGCACAAACATCCAGTGGAATTTTGGAGAAAGGTAAATAGTATGAAAATTGGATATAGCATAAAATTAAAATATATACATGTAAATTTTATGGAAATGAAATAAACAGCCTAAACTTTGTTTCACTCGTTGCTGGTTTTGTTATACTATCTTTGAGCAATTTTAAAATTGTTTAATATTAATAGAGGTTTTTATTGTTTCAGGTAATTTTCTCAGATGAACCCATGTTTGAAGTATGTGAAGAGAGCAGCCATTATGTGAGAAGGACAGATAAAGAAGCATTTTCCCCTCAGTGTGTCAATCAAAGAGTAAAGCACCCAACATCAAAAATGGTCTGGAGCTGTATGTCTGTTCATGGACCTGGAGGATTATACATAGTTGTGGGATCTATGGAGCAGAAACAGTATAAAAGTGTGCTAGAAACAAGACTATTTACGCAAAGTAAAGAATGGTTTCCAAATGGTGATTTTGTGTTTATGCATGACAGTGCTCCCTGCCATAGAGCAAAATCTGTAACCCAGTTCCTCAAAGAAAACAATGTAAAAGTACTACCATGGCCGGGGAATAGCCCTGATTTAGGTCCAATAGAGAATCTGAGGGGCATTGTTAAACAGAGATTGAAAAAATTTAAAATAACAACAAAAGTTCAGCTTATTGAGGGCCTGATAAGCTTTTGGCTCAGAGATGAAGAAATAAAGGAAAAGTGCTCCACCCTTGTAGAGAGCATGCCTAAATGCATCAAAATGGTAATAAAGGCTAAAGGTATGCATACAAAATACTAATGCAAAAATATTTTGTAAGGGCGCCGGGGTAGCGCGGTGGTTTCGTTCGCGGCTCCCGTTCTAAGGGTCCCGAGTTCGATTCCCGGCTCTGGGGTTGGCGATTTTAAGTCGGCCCTATCCACGCCTTCACCTCTGTCTAGTACATGTGAAGTATCCCCTATGCCCAACGTGGTTCGGAGTCCACGGTAAAAACTGTAGGTCCTCTCACCTCACCGCCATCTTCACTATCACCCTATCATCGGAGGTAATGGACACCGCCCTCTGGGTGCCTCCACCTGAGAAATGGGTCCGGTCATCACTTGGTGGGGTGAGGTTACCCCGAAGGCCAAGGTTGCCATGTGGGGAGTGTTAGTAACTAACTAAATATTTTGTAATATTATTTCTGTTAAATAAATAGAAAATAAACGGTATATGTTAAAATTTTCACTATTGAGTCTAATAATTTGCACACGTCTGTATTGGCTGAACCCATGTTCATTCTTATTTGGTAGCTACTCTAGTCCTGGAAGTTTGTAACACGAATTTCAGAACACCCGATATGCAGTAAGTTATCTGCTACAGATATGCTCCAGATCTCGAACGGTAGGTATAACATGAGTGCATGGAAAATATGTTATTTAAAATTAACAGACATCCCAGACATCAACATGGGGACAATGAAACAGTTACCCCTTGTGCCGTGTAGAGAGGTCCTTTGTGTTCTCGTAAAAAGGATCTTTATCCAGCCAACCTGGCACCACTCTTGGAAGTGCCCGTCCCTGGCATAGGTGGTAGCGTGTCTGCCTCACGTCCAAGAGGTTCAGAATTTGAATCTCGGACAGGGACTGTTATCTGGGTAAGGTTATTTTCCCTAGGTTCTTCCCTATCTTGAAAGATGAATGGTAACTTTAAGCTCAATGGCTCATTTAAGCATCATGTCAGCAATTTTATTCGTCGTCCGTTACGATTTAACGTTGGAGGACGTAAATTCCTCTTGAAGTAGGTGAGAGTGTCTTTGAATAGTGTTGAAACTAAGGATCTGAAGCACGTCATCAACATGCGGAGCCACAATGACGCACGACTGAGATGTAAAATCCTCCACATGACGCTGGAAACTGTGGGGAATACACAGAGCCTAGTTCACATATTTTCTAATGAACCAGTAAAAGGTGTTCTCATATACGTTAATAGCTGCACGCAGTGGCGGCTCGTGCCGAAAAATGACAGCGTGCTGCGGGAAAAAATCCATGCAACTCGCCTAGTTTCGAAAAATGAAGTCCATGCGCCGATATTTCTACATTGTATAGACAGAATTTCTAGTTCCTTTCGCTTTTTGCTCAATTTTTAAATCGGGTTATTGATTGGCCTAACATTTTTATACTAACCCTTTCTTCTCATTATTTATTGGTTAAAGTTTTCGTAATATTAAATTATTTATTTATTTATTTATTTATTTACTATCCATTTTTATTCCTATTTTATCAAAAGGTATACCTATTAGGAATATAGTTTACAAATTTATGAATATAATACAATTTACAAAAACATAACAAAATTCAATATCAAGCTGACAAAAAGTAAACATCAAGATGAATCATTTAGCTTAAGAAATATTTTGTTTAAGAAAGCCATGAAATATTGATAAGTTTTGTAGTTCATCAGAATATGTGTAAGTGGTTTTGGGAAAGTGTAACCTAAAGATTGAAGCAATAATTCAAGTTCGTATCTTTCCAAACAGAAAAATGGGCAATCAAATGAAATGTGAAGGACATCTTGAAGATGATTTCCACAAATACAATCAGATATGGATTTGATTTTGAATCGAAATAAGTAAGCTGAAAATCTGCCATGTCCAGTTAAGAATTGAGTGAGAACATATGATTAACGAATTTACATTTATGTCTGTCAGAAACTGTTAGGAAATATAAATCCTTAGTCAAAGCATCACAATCACTTTTTAACCAGTATTCATTCCAATCGGTGATGATGATCTCCTTTAATGTTTGCCTCACATGAGAAATAGGGCATAGAGTGTAAATTTCTGGAAGATCTAAAGTCGCAGCTCTCTTTGCAAGTCGGTACGTTCATTTCCGGCACTCCCCACGTGTCTTTTGACCCATGAAATACACAGATAAGAACCACTTAATAATTCACTCCCTATTTCAGCTCCAATAGGACTGCGGTTTTTTGTATCTTTCAAAGCTGCAATTGCTGCTTGTGACTCACTGTAAAGGCGAGCGGTACATTGTAAGCTGTTGCACGATTTCACTGTTTCACGAATTGCTAATAATTCAGCTTGAAAGATTGAACACTCCTTAGCAAGTTTGAACATGGAAGAATGACATTCTATGGAACGAGAGAATACCACAAACGCACATCCTACTTAAGCATTTTTATATGGCCCTTCAACTATCCGAGAACCATGTGTTTAAATGGATAGCTGAAGTAATAATAATTATTAAATTACTCATACACTGAATAAAGCGAATTTATAACATGTTTCACACTCTCACACAAAATAAAGAAACTGATATCAACCACTAAATAACGTTACACAAAGAAATCCGTGGATACAATGTGAGCATGCGAACCACATTCACTTGTTATGAGGGATTCTCGTTATGGTCGTGGGAATGGAGTATCGTGCCAACATGATAGGTGCATCACAATCTGCCGTCCGATTTAATAACCATTAGGTATTGGATCTGTTTACGTAAGAAGAATGGAATTAGTTTCTAGAACTAAAATGTAAAGCAATGATAGATTATTAAAAGATATTCAATGCATATTCAAGTTCTACAGCTATAACTATGAGTGTTGGTGGCCCTGCTTCACCGTGTAGCGAACAATAACTGATTGCCAAGCTTTCTGGATCTCAGCACGCTGACATCACGGATGCGTTCCATTAGTTACGCAGATGTTTTCCATGCATCAAGAGTTCATTATTCGATTTCCTATACTTATAATAATGCATTGTTGTATACATGGTCTTTTAAAATTTATACAATGTGATTTAGACAACAAAAACGAGCACACTGCAGCACGTAAGGACGAGCCGCCCCTGTATATAGGTATTTTTTTCAACGTTTTGTTGTAAGAAGTAAATACATTTTAGTTAAATATGTCACATTCTGTACTATCCGCACAGTACAATGGAAGCATAAAAGCATAAAAGAGACACCTGTCATTCGTCCCATTTTCTGGTCGAATTCCGTATCCTATTATTATTGATTGAAACTTCACACAAAATTTATAGAAAAAAAAAGTTGTTGCACATATGAAAAATACGTGTGGTAACGACAAAGTGAGCGCGATTTTTCATACTTTCGATCTAGTTCCGACTCAGATCACTACGCACGCTATAATCGCTCTGTGCTCTATCAAGGCGGGAATAATTTTTAAACGGTAGCGTTCCTTCAGCCATTTTAAGCTACATGTTCGGTTTCAGAGCACGTCTCGGTACGTCTACAGCGTCCAATATGTCGACGAATGGTAAGTTTTCTGTCCATGATATTTCCTGAATGTAACACAATTATCTTATAAAGGAAAAGCCAACAACTAGATATAGCGTACGCAAATGCAATGAATTTCAGACTTATGTAAGCTAATGGCATGCTGTTTGCTACTGTCTTATTTCCAAAACTATTTGATCTAAAAATTTAAAGAGCACATTTTTTCAATGCAGTGTTTTGTGTAGTTGAGTGTTGTAGATAATATTAATCTTAAATTTACTTCGTGAAACTAGGTTTTGCATACTTATCTTCAATAATGTAGCTAATCAGAAATGGTTGTTCCAGAAAGCAATAATCAAATGTGCAATCGTTCGTGTGCGTGTGCAATCGAATAATTGTCATTGTGAAACCTTCCATAAATCAGTGTTTTTAGGGATTTCTGCTCTGTTTAAGGAGGCCTACATACTTTATACCGGCAAGAAGATTGTTCGGCTATTAGGCGTGAACAAAGGACTGTGTTTTAAGTTTGGGAGCCTTTAGATCCAGTCTAAGAAACAGTTTAGGTCTTCTTCCCTTAGAGTTGAGACATATACTACTATGTCTAAATTTCTCCTATATTCAACGTTCTGCTCACCAAGTAATTTGAATTCAAACTCCATGTTTACTTTCTGAAACTGCATTTCCAATTCCTTGAACAGGTTTAGGATCATGATGCCTCTTAAGCCTTAATCTCTGAGCACATGCCTCATATATAAAACATGATTGTGATCTTGTGTCTAATAAGGCTCTACAAGTCTGCCACTGACCTTTATCATTCTTAACTTTTATCAAGGCTGTAGATAGGAGAATGTGTTTTTGAGGTTCAATTTTAAATGCACAATAACTATTGATGCCATTATCTCATTTCATTTCATTTCATTTCATTTTATTTCATCCATATGATCCAAATACATAGGATGCGTCAACAGGTTTAACAAATACAATCTGTACATAACAATATTAAAACAATAAAATATAATAAAATATCCAACAAACATATTTAATACTCCAAAACCAGAACTCTATGATTCTCATCCTTGCTATCCAAAACCACTACATGAAAGATTATTGGAATACTGTTCTGAATTTCGGATTGAAAAGCCATCTATCCTTTTGAGAAGACTGAACCCCATTCCTCCATAGCAGACGTTTACCCCTTTCATTAATTTGGAAGTGTCACTTATACCAAACTATGTAAACATGCCCAAACCAGTAATCATTCCTATGATTTCATCACTTCATCAGAATTTTAACACTCACCTCAAAGTATATACTGATGGATCAAAGCACAATACAAGTTCTGGATGTGCCATAGTTACCATCTCACCTTTAGCAACTAACTCTCATCACCTACCAGATACTTCTCTATTTTTTCATGTGAAGCCTGGGCTGTCCTCAAAGCATTTGAAATTAGCACCCAAAGTCACAAAAATCCACTAATTGTGATCTTCTCAGACTCTATGTCAACAATTTCTGCTGTTGGAAACAAGTTTAATAATAATCCACTCATTCAAAGTATTCAAGAACGTTTATTTTACAACTATAATAAAGGCATCCACATCTCATTGGCATGGCTATCTTCACATAAATGCACTGTGGTAAATGAAATGGCCGATGTGGCAGCAAAGTCAGCTACAAGATTACAACAAATCGCAGTTGGAGTATCCGATACACTACAAGATATCAAAAAGATGTTTAAAACCCATATTCTGGAGTATTGGGACAAACAATGACAATCTACTCCCTCAAAGCTGCAACTTGTTAGAAAGTCTGTCTCAGAACCAACTATATCGAACAGTCACTTCCGGAGAAGGGAACAAATTCTACTCAACAGATTACATATTGGTCACTTCATCCTAAGTCATAGTTATTTAATGAAGAATTCAGCTAAAGACCCATGCCTGAAGTGTGGAACTCAAGAGATATCAACATCCCACCACATCCTTGAGTGCCCATCCTTACTAAAAGCCTGAAGTGACTTGAACCTCAATGGTGATTTATATGCCATTTTTAATTCAGTTGAACAATGTAGAAAAGTTTTAAAAGTAATGGATTCATCACAACTGTCATCTATTATATCAAATTTATTCAACTATATCGTATGTTATTCAGATGTTATTACAGTTTCTTTTAATACACACTTTTTGTATTTAACTATTATTAACTTCAAACCTGTTTATAGTTATAATATACCTGTATTTCTACTTATATCACTATTGTTCACTGTAATGTGCGAATTTATTTGTTTTGTTTATTTTGTAACCTGTTTGTACTGTTTGTTTTATATTTCACTGTTGTCTCAATAATGTATTAATTCTACTGTGGTCCCTGATTAACCTTAGTTGTTGTAAAGCAACCCTTAATAAATAAAACAAAGGACTGTGTGAGCCGGTGGGTTAGAGGGAGGGATGTATGCAGTGGTGTTTCACTGAATCCTTGCCATGCAATATGGATTTCAGCGTGAATTTTCTTTAAGAAATTATGGCACCGTAATTATAATACTATAATAATAAATGCTTATTGTTTCTTATTTAATAAACACTTATTTCTTTAAGAAATTAAGCAATAATATAATTATAAATTATTATTTATTATTAACAGTAACAACAACAATAACCGACCGACCACATTCTCATTAGTTTGAGACCTTTTATGGATTTAGAAACATGATAGCTAACAGTCTAACACAAACAGATATATTGTCCTATCCTTCTCTTCTTAAAGTAATGGGGTGAAATAATGTACAAATCATTGCTGAAAAAGTAAAATAAGTATGTATATGCATAAATATGCACAAATCGGTTAAGTATGCACTAATCCCTTACATATGCAATTATAAGCACTGTAAAACTCCCATAATAAGCTTCTTCCAATGTAGAATAAATTTACTATTCACGTACATGTTTTTGACTATCAAGGAAACAAACACACAAATATGCAAAAATCCCTGGAGACAATCAGATGCATTCAGTTGTTTTTCCCATGACAAAGTTGACAATAGATCTCCCATATGAGTTGGCTATTTCATTTAAAGCTGACTATAAGTTTGGGTTGCTGATATCGTCTATTATTTCCTGTATTACCTAAATTATTTTATTAAAAGTTACTAAAGATCACGAGCATAATTTGGGTTTTCATTTTTTATGGGGAACAAGTGTAAAAAGAATTTTGTTGATCATAAACTAAATAAATCAAACTCTGTGGCACTGCAGGCTATACAATATTTTGCTTCTATCTAAAAACATTTTTGTATAATATATTTAAAAAATTTTAACAATGACAATTTTATAAAGCTCAAAATATTGTGGAGGGCATTGGGGTATTGATAAACTAATTTCATTAAATTATCTCTTCCTACACTGTCACTTATTGTTTATTCGTCAGAAACTTTTTGTCCGCAATATTTTTCCAGGAAATTTAAAACTTGTTCATTATTTAGCTCTTCAAAAGAATGCTGGCTAAAACTAATGTTTTGCAGATATCTTTGGAAAAGTTGCCATTGACATCACTTCAACTTCTATTTCCAGTAAATGCTGCTGGTAAGATTGTTTAGATCTTGGAGACTAGCATTTCTATGAGCAGCTATTTGTAGATGTGTAATCTATAACAATGGTATAAAAATAAATAAATTAAATGATATAAATTACTTTTTTACTGTCATTAATCAGCGTGCCCCATTACTGGAATAATATTACATGCTTTAAATTACATTATCTTACAATGTTACAATTTTACATATGTTACTTTTGCCACAACTATAATTTATAATGATAGCAAATATATTATTTACAATAGTTTATTGAATCAATTCTTCTCATTCTTGAATTCTGTGAGCTTGCACTAATGTTTCTTATATTTTATTACATAGTTGCATGTTAATACTTCAAATGAACCGCTGAAATGCCTGAGAATGTCTCGTTATGAGTTGTTGGTTGTTAATTGGCCAAATATCTCCCTTCCTTTTTGTTTCATTTATTAGCTGCATTCTCTGTTGTTCCGTGTTTGGGCATTGGTAGATGATATGATTCACTGTTTGCTCTCCATTGCATAGGCATGTTGGGTCATCAATGATGTGAAATCGGTGAAGGTATGATTTTGTATAATCATGTCCTGAGACTATTGCTGCAAATTCTGGGGTTCTGGGCAGCTTTATTTTGAGTCTGTCTTTGACAGATGGAAAGAAGGACTTAGTTAATGCACCTTTTGTAATATTTTCCATCTTTCTTGCCACTTCTGTAATCGTATGTCATTTAACATTATTTTAATTGAGGTTTTTGAATTCTGTTGTATACGATTTCTTTGTCTTCAGCTGCTTCTTTTGCCAGTTTATCTGCTAGTTCATTTTCAGCTATACCTATATGTTCCTTCACCCAGCTAAAATGAATTTTCCATTGGTTTTGTTCCAAACTCCAAAGTGTTGTATGGATATTTTCTATTATTAAATTGTGTTTTTTATTGTTATTTAGTAGTGAAAGCGTTACTTTACTGTCAGTGTACATTGCTACTTGCTTGTCTTCATGCGGCATATCTGGCATGATATGGAATTCTTCCAGAGCTTTTAAAATAGCAATTGCCTCCGCCTGGTTGTTGGAATGCTTTTCACTTATTTTATATGTTAGTCGTCGGGTTATAATTTCGTTTTGAAATATGACGGCTGCTGTTCCTACTTTCTCCCCTGTTTTGCTTCCATTAAATTACTTTAGTTAAATAAAATCAACAATCACGAACTTGAAAATCACATTGCTTTTCAAAATATTCGTAAAAATTAAATATGTTTTAACCCACTGTCAAAGCGAATAAGCTTTACTGCTGTTCTCCTTCAGCATTGCAGTGTTCCCTTTTCTACTGCTCACGCTTCAGAAATTATGATTAGCAGCACATTAATTCAAGTTTAAACGTTAACTGAAAATTTCACTTTTTAATTCTTGGAGGTGCTACTGTGGCAGCAATATTAATACAAATCATATCAAGTTTTATGATGCAACAGCCACACAGAACTTTAAAGATTCACCAAATGATTTAATTTAAGCTGTTGAATGGCATATTTTTATATAAGGAAGCACTCGTTGATAGATTCTCATTTTTCTGAGACCTTTTATGGATTTAGAAATATGATAGCCAGCAGTCCTACACAAACAGCAATAGAAGAGAAATAGAAGAGAAATTTTCTCGTAAGCTTCTCTTAAAGTATTGCAGTGAAATAAATGTATGTCAGTCAACCACAGAACTGAGGATAGGGAAGAACTTTTCAGAAACTAGGCTTCACTGAAAAAAAAAAAAAATTGTATGTGGAGAAAAGTATATACAAGTTTGACTCATTTGCCTAATTTTAGTAAAAATGTATGAATCATTGCTGAAAAGTGTCTGCCTCGGTAGCGTGGTGGTAGCATGTCTGCCTCACGTTCAGGTGGTCCCGAGTTCAAATCTCGGTCAGGGTGAGTTACCTGGATAAGGTTTTTTCCGGGGTTTTTCCTTATCCTTCAAGACGAATGTCGGGTAACTCTAAGCTCCATGGTCCCTGGACTCACTTGAGCATCATTTCATCCAATTCATTCACTGTCCAATATGACTTAACGTTGGAGGACGTAAACTAAAAAAAAATGCTGAAAAGTAAAATATATGCATAAATATGCACAAATTAGTTAAATACGCACTTACCTCTTAAATATAAGTATGATGGATATAGTTGTGCTTTTTCGATTGTAGATAAATAGCCATCAGCTTTAAGAGATGCAGACTCCTTTCAAAGCACATCACTTATACATTTTTTTTTCCTCATCTTTCTTCTACATACATTTTCATTGATACATTGACATTTGTAACATTTCCTTCAAATGACTTATTCACATCTAATATGCCTTCCTACCTGCTTGCCTCGAGTCTCGGTCTCAATACACATAGCCCTTGGTTTTCCGTGTATTGATGACCCTCCTCTCCCTTGTATCCCTTGTTCTAGTTTTTTTTTTTTTTTTTTTGTTAGTTATTCTTCATCAATCTTAACCATTTCTCTCTAACTTTCCCCAGATATTCATCTATATTTCTTACATTCTTTTCTCCTTTTATCAATAACATTTACTTTATTATTAATACCTCCCCCCCCCATCCCTAAAGCTGTCCCACTTTTGTTGCCAAAATATGTTCTCTCCATATCTTTGTTTGTTTGCAATAAAGTATACTATGCCAATCTGTATCCTCTTCTCCACACATTGGGCATTTCCCTGTATCTTTTTCATATCTAATACTCTCAAATTTCTAACTCCTGTCCTTGCCTAGGCAAATCCTTCTCGCCCTGACTTATTACACACATCTATGTACTTCTCCCTCCCCCACACTGTCTTTATTTCCCTATATGTCCTCAATGATCTTCTCTCCCTTACACTGGCAAATATAACTTGGCTATGCAGTCAGCTATGCTGATGATACTACTGCTCTTTGTTGGAATGACACATCAAATTCACTGGCAAATACCATTAATTCTACTAGTCGCTCTATAAATCATTACTTTGAATGTAACAAACTAAAAGTAAATGAAGAAAAAACCAAAGTTATGATATTTGACCTAGGAGGAAGAAATGAAATTAACAAAACTGTTTCCCCCATGATTAATCTGACACTAACTCCATCCTATTCCTTACTAGGGTTAAAAATAGACAGTAAGCTAACCTGGTCTGAGCATGTAAACAGCGTTTGTAATAAAATAGCTAAATATATTTACTTCTTTAGGCTAATGAAAAGATATGTGAATGAGCATACCATGAAAATAATGTACTATGGTCTTATTTTTCCACATCTCAGTTACTGTTTAGAAGTTTGGGGAGGAGCTGCACATGTACACATTAATAGGATATTAAATTTACAGAAGAAGTGTATAAGAATTATGTACAGTATTCCTAAAATAGAAACTTGTAGACATGTATTTATTAGAGAAAATATTTTAACCATTGTATCACTATATGTATATAAAAACATTCTTTTAACTGTAAACAGTGCAAATGGTATGCTAATAAATAGTGAAATACATACACATAATACCAGACAAAATATGGATTTTCATAGAATAACAGTGAATAAAAAGAAAATCAATACTGATCCATATATTGTAGGCAGTTTACTGTACAATAAACTACCAGCTAAAATTAAGTCCTGTGCAAAAAATTGTTTTAAAAGTAAGCTAAAGATGTATCTCATTCATAAATGTTTGTATAAACTGGAGGAATTTTAATTTGATTTGTTATAAACTATATTTGGTGATTTTATTATTATTATTACATAATTTTTGTATAAAATGATTGATTTTTTATAAACTTTGTAAATATTGTAAATAGCCTCTGACAATGTCAGACACTCTGTATGAGTCTATTGACAGTAATAAACTACTACTATCTAAATCTTCCAGCCTTAATTCTACCTCTTTCCAAAAGCCCCTATAATAATACTCCTCGTTTCTCCAAATATGTCCCATACCAGTCTGTTCCATCAGTTCCCTTACTTTTTGCGCCCAAGACTCTCCCCATTTGCTTCTCATCTGCAAAAGAAAACATTCCTTGATAATATTGCTTTTCTCCAAATTGGCAACTCTGTATAGATATTTCAATGCCCTTGAGACAATTTTAACCCTTGTTGAATGTCTTCCCAACTCTAATTGTGCTGCCCCATTAGGTGAAGCTACCGGTAAACCCAAAATATATTTACAAAAGGATCTGTTAATAACGTCCACCTCTTCCCATGTTTCATCCACTCCCCATATCTCTGCACCATGCAATATTTTACTTTCTACAATGGCAGTATAAATAGTTTCCAGCCATTTGACATTAATGTCAGGTAATTTCCTTAAACATGCTCTTACAATACTCATGCCCATTTTACCTTTTGCTAGAACCAATTTTCACTTATACATACCACAAGTTGACACAAGGATAGCTCAAATGACCTCATCAGGGATATAGAACTTTTTAAAAATAATGCAGAACATATAATTTTGAGTTGAACTAGTGCTCAATGCTCCATTTATTGCTAGTATTTACCTAAAACGTGTTTCGTTAGGATCTTCATAACACCATCAGCTGTTGGCTTGAAGAGCATTTTAGGAACATCAGGAACAAAGAAGTAAATAAATTGGTGGTAGCCTACCATTTCTGGAATGATAATCACGATATAGAACGAGAAATCCATTTATTAAAACGTCTCCAGGGTCCAGTTGCGTTAACCACATGGGAAACAATGTTCATAAAGAAATATGAAAGAAAATTGTTCAATTTCAACACGACCTTCGAAGAGAACCCAAACTTCAAGTTCATCAAGTTACCAACAGAGACACCCCATTGCCTCCAAGGAGTTCACCAAACCAACATCCAGTAGTCGACAACCTCTGATAATGTTAGTAAGGTCCTAACGAAGCGCATTCTAGGTAAACACAAGCAATAAATGGAGCATTAGGTACTAGTTTGACTCAAAATTATATTAATTTATGCTTCATTGTATCATAGTCCTTAAACATTGGATAAGGCAGAACATTTGGCTTCACACTTACAACAATGGAAATATCTACAAAACTATATGCACTATAAAAAAGGATTTAATTTATATGAAGTGTTAAATATCAGTATACCAATTGAGAGACAAGATCTTGAATCACAACAGCAGATTATCAGGAGAAGAAATGAGCATGAACAGCTAGATCTTGAAAAGATCAAGTGAAATTAATTATGTGTGCCAGTAAATAGAATTGCTGTATGACTTAGGTATTTGCTTTTGTGGTGTTTTCCTTTTCCCCTCACTTTCTATAACTTACAGCTTGATACTACCACACAAGAGATACAACAGAAATGTTCATCAAAAGTAAATGCTGCATGTGATTCTGCCCATTATTTTAAGCAGACTTTAAAGATCTTTTTTTTTTAAAAAAAAACTAAATATGCATGCCTATTAACAGATGAAACTTATGTCAAAAGTTTTTACAGCTTTAAATGTAATTATGCTACAGGAGCTGCTGTAAATAAACATATATTTGCTACACTTTACCAGTCCCAATAAATTTATGGATATTATACAAATACAACAATTTGTAACAAATGCTTCACTTAACTTAAGAAAATGGTGTTAATTCTTCTTTCTAATTGAAATTGATTTCACGAACTCTTGTCCACATCTTCAGTCAAAGAAAACCACAGGAGAAAACAAATTTGTTGTTAAGGAAGTTACTTTTTTTTTATGTTTTTTCAGTATTACTATGTTCTTATGTTTTTTCAGTGTTACCAAAATCTGAAAACGAAACAAACTTAAGAACAGAATTAACTGTTGGTATTTTAAAATTCATTACATGATAGAGTCAACATGAAATATTCAATGCCATGGCCTGGATTTGAACCACGGATATATATATGATGATGATGATGATGATGATGATGATGATGATGATGATGATAGGAGCAAGAGCTCTTGAAACATGTCCTGTGAATAAACAGTGTGAGTGAAGCAATATGTCAATATCTTCTCGATTCACTTTTGTACTAATTTGTGCTTCACTGTCCCTACGCTTCTTCCAAGTTTATACTTATATATATATATATATATATATATATATATATATATATATATATATATATATATATATATCCATGGTTCATATGGAGAATGTAATGTCAGGACGGTACGTTGGCCATGGTAGCTCAATGGGTTAGAGCGACTGGACGGAAATCAGGAGATCCGTGTTTCAAATCCCGGCCATGGCATTGAATTTTTCATGTTGACTCTATCCATCATTACACGATGTTTATTTTTTAAAATAAATATCTTTTCCCAAACCATTAAATCTATCGGGACATTTAATTGTTTTAATTATTTAACTTCAGGATTTATATTATGGTTAAATGACCAAAAATGATCTGCTACGGCTGATTTATCAGCTTTTTATACTTAATGTTATGAAAATGTTCTTCCGTTCTGATTTCCAAATTATGTTTCGTCTTACCAATGTAAACTCGATCGTGATCTAAACAATCAAATTGATAAATACCAGATTTTTTAAGTTAATTGGGAGTCGATTAATAACACAAAACAACACTCTGTTATTAATCGACTCCCAATTAACTTAATTTATACAACAACACTGTTTTCAACACTTCCATGAAAGGATTTACCAGATTTTTTATTATTAGGAATTTCATCTTTTTTAGAGAAATGTAGTACATTTTTAATACTATATTTGTTTTGAGGAACCAAAGTTATACCAAACTCCTTAAAAACTTTTTGAAATTGTTTATTAAACCAAGGATGGTAAGTAAACTTTTTTAAAACTATAATCGTCTTTTATTTTTCTAAGGGTAGAAATATTATTAACAGTTTTTTGATATTTGAATTTTTCAATTTTTTTATTTATAAAGTCTTTATTAAAACCATTAATTAAAGCAGTATTAATAGTATGTTTATATTCTTTATTAAATTCATCTTTATTCAGGGGTATATTTATTAATCTATAAATCAAACTATTAAAACAGCAAATTTATGTGGAAAAGGGTTAAAACGTCTATTTTTTATATAATTATCGATATGAGTAGATTTTAGTTAATTGATGGAAATTAATAATTTCTTCACACTACTTGTGTATAGATAGAGTCAACATGAAAAATTCAACTAGGCGAAAGCCCCTAGTGGTCTACCAGGGAAATATACGAGTCAAATGGAGAATTTAATGTCAGGACAGCACGTTAGCCATGATAGTTCAATGGGTTAGAGCAACTGGACAGAAACCAAGAGATCCGTGATTCAAATCCCGACCATGGCATTGAATTTTTCATGTTGACTCTATCAAAGATCTTAGCCTATATACGGCTAGTGTGAAGTAATGATTAATTTCCATCATTTAACTAAAATAATAAGAGTTAAATGATGAAGCCTGGGAATCAAGCTCTTACGGTAGTAAGTCGCCACAAATGGTGTATCTGGAATGCGAGATCCCTAGTGGTTTACCTGGAAAATATACGAGTCAAATGGAGAATTTAATGTCAGGACGGCAAGTTGGCCATGGTACTCAATGGGTTAGAGCGACTGAATGGAAACCAGGAGATCCATTGTTCAAATCCCGGCCATGAATTTTTCATGTTGACTCTATCTATGAGTAGATTTGTTACAAATTGTTATATTTGTATAATATTCATTACTTCACTGTAGCTAGCTTCATTTTCTATGTAAATAAATGAATATTAAATGTGAGAACAGTCAAATAGTGACATAGGCATTGTGAATTTCTTGCTTCAGAATAAAAATAAGTGAATGTATACCAGTGAGTGTTGTTTTGTGTTATTAATCGACTCCTAATTAACTGAATGTATATTTGTTACATTTGTAAATTATGTTTTCTTTCTCCTAATCCTTTAAAATAAATAAGCAGATAAATAGGTTAATACATAATAAACATATATCCATATGTGAGAACAGTGAAATAATGACAAATTTATCACATTAGCAATGCACATTGTTGCAAATGTCTATTGGTTGTAACATTTTGTCTGTTTATATATATTTTTACATCCAATTTATATCTAATCACATCGATGAACCTTTATACACTTCCTTTTCCCAGTCTGCAATGAGAGGAATCAGCTGATGAGGATACTTGAGCCAGAAAGCAAATGTTGGTTGAGGGAACCACTTCCATCGGAAGGGGAGGGCAATAAGTTAGGTTAAGTCTGTAGGGACCTAGGTTGGGATCTCATGAGAAAATATGTAATATAAATTTGTAATATTAATTATAGTACCTTAAGGATTACTTCTGGAGTTTATGTTACGACAATAGACTCCTGTCCTTGTCCTCATCTCTGCTGGCAGGCTGACATTCAGCCTGAGTGTATTTTGCTCTCTGCCCAACCTCAATAGGGTTTAATTGCAGATAGGGTTATTGTCGGAAGTAGGAATTTTAGGGTGTATTTTGTTGAGTTTTAGAAAGATACAAGAATGTAAGAGGAATAATGCTACTTCTTAGAGCTCTATGCTAGGATCCATTGAAGCCCTGATAGGAGTAGTTTATAAAACCAATTAGCTCTTAGAAGGATTAAATATAGAGCTCAGCTTTGTCTGCTGTTAGGAATGTTTTGGTGTTATCTAGGATATCTGCAAACCATGCAGAGAAGTCCAATGCTGCATAAAGCAACTTCTTCATTGGTCATAATCCCCTAAAGACCCAACCAAGGTGCTTCAATGTGCTGGTAAACAGAAAACTTTGGTGCCCGGGGCCTAATTTCAACTCCGCCGTGAAGTAGTTTCATGCGAAAAGATGAGCCAACACAATATATGGTCCGAAGTTCTCTGTTCTGTACCTGTTGCAATCACAGTAGCTAGTTGTCTGCTGCAGCCATGGCCGAGATATTTATTATGCAATATAACACGAGGGAGATTAGAATGTGTGGAAAAGATGTTATTTAAAATGAAAGGGAATTCCAAACATCAGCATGGGGTACAATGAAGCAATTACCCCTTGTGCATGTGCAGAGAGGTCCCTTCTGTGCTCGCAAGAAATTACACCTTATCCGGCCAATCTGGCACCACTCTTTAAGCACTCGTCTTTGTAATGTAGATGGCAGCATATCTGCCTCACGTTCAATACGTTCCGAGTTCGAATCTCGGTTAGATTGAGTCATCCGGATAAGGCTCTTTCAGGTTTTCCCTAATCCTGAAAGATGAATGTCTGGTAACTTTAAGCTCTATGGACCCAGGCCTCATTTCAACCATTCCATTCAACGTCCGATATGATTTAACATTGGAGGCATATATGAAAATAGAAAAATAAAATAAAGAAAAATAAAACCTCTTGAAGTAGGTGAGACTATCAATGTATAGGGTTGAAGATTCTGAGAATCTGAAGCACATCAGCGTATGGAGACATAAAAAAAGTAACAAAAAAAGGGGGGGTCCGGACCCCTCCCCAAATGAATTATCATTTCAAACTTTTAATAAATATTTGAAATGAAACTTAATTTAAAATAAATCGAAAAAATTTATTCAAGCTTCTCATCTTAACGTCTCTATTCACTTTCAGGCAGACATGAAGTTATTTAAGAGATAAACAAAAAGTTACTGCACAGTAACTGTAGAACTCATTAAAATACACAAATAATGTCAATTACAATAATGTATTGCAAAGTTAACCAATTCCAATATATTATAATTTGTTGATTATAATTCCCAGATACCTACTTAAAGATATGTAATTATGTAATATGTATTCCCTTTCTCATTCAAAGAGAACTAATACATCCAATGCATCAATCAGTGGTTCGCTTTTTAAATATCTGATTACTGCTTATATCACTTTATCCCAGGTATAAGAACAAAACATGTGCAATGTGCAAGGCCTTTCTACAGACTTTATCCATAGAAACAAGACAAAATAAACTTTTCTAAGAACAATTTGTAGAAGCTTGTGTGGAGAAAGTCATGTAAATATATATTACATGTGTTTTTATTTTTTAGTAACATGATAAAAACACATCCCTGATTAATTATTTATTAAAAGCAAATAATTCAACGTAGATTTTTTGGAGCCCCCCCCCCCCCTCCGGGAAATTGACTTATAAATATGTGGCTGCGCTGCTCAGTGATAGGATCAAACACTCACAGAACATTTTACTGATGTGTGGCCCCAGCAGCAGACCAGCAAACCAGCAGAAGAGTCGAGCCGTCCAGGTTTACCTGCCCAGCACCTAGCCGCTTATTGCATCTATCTGGGCAGTATAGAAGAGTCATCATTTGTCTCAGGCGGTTGTTTTTGGCAGTGGACATATCTAGCCTTGTGCGCGCAGTCGCCCCGTGGGGGGGGGGGGGGGTGCGCCAGTGCTGGCTGCGCTCTTCCGCCTGCCTGGGAGGCATCTGAGCACAGTCCGCTTAACAGGCTAGAGGGAAAGGAACAGTGTTAAGGTATTGAGTTTACCAAGCCCATTTCTGGGCTTGGGGGGTTGGAGTCAGGGGAATGTGGCCCTGTTCAGTTCTAGTTACCCAAGTCATCTTTGGGTAACCGGTAGCTCGGTCGGCGGCGAGGAACCCTGTGGTCGTAACGGCCAAGGGTGTTCACCAGTATGTTTGGATGGGAGTCCAGCTTATCGTAGATGGTGCGGGATCCCTCCCGCACCACGTCCACGATATACGGGACCCCAGAGTATGTATGAAGGATGTGGGACGGGAATCTACGCCCGGTATCGTAGATCATGCGCAGTGCCCTGTTCTGGACGCGCTGGAGTCTGTGAATAGTGGTGGGAGCCGCTGATCCCCAGACTTCGCAGCCGTACAGAATCAGGGGCGGTATAATCGCCCGATACATGCGTAGTTTGAGGTGCGTTGGCATGGTGGATTTGAGAATTGGGTATAACTACGTTAGCGCTGCATGCCCTAGTCCGGCTTTGACCCGGACGTGAGGTGCGTAGGTGATCGAGGTAGACGCCAAGGTATTTGGCAGTGGGAACCCAAGGGATTTGCCTTTGCCTTAACCTCAGCGACCAATCCGGTCGCCTAGCTCGGACCTTAGCCAGGAGAAGAGCAGAGCTCTTCTCGGGGCTAATGGCCATCCTCCACTTCTCACTCCAACGGCCAATGGCTCGGAGTTGGCGCTGCAGCGGAGGATGACAATATCTTAAGTTTTTGTTACGTGCCATTATGAGGACGTCGTCAGCATACTGGCACGTAACAGTCTGTGGTTCTAAGGGGAAGTCAGACATGTAGGCCGCAAAGAGTATCGGGGACAGTACACTGTCCTCGGGGACTCCCGCGGCTATTGGTCTGATAGATGACATCCGTCCTTCCACTCTCACCCTGAAAGTGCGGTCTCTGAGGAAACTACTAATCAGGGCGAGATAGGGAGGATGTACGTTGGTCTCCCTGAGTTTGTACAGTAGGTCTTGGTGCCAGGTTGTGGCAAAGGCTTTCTCTACGTCTAGCAGCACCGCGACTGTCTTGAGGGTTTCCTGAAATCCCAGGGCTGTCCTCTCGGCCAGACGCAGTAGCTGTAGGGTCGTGGAGTGTCCATGGTCGTGGAGTGTCCATGACGAAAACCAAACTGGTGATCGGGTAGGAGCTGCCTTTCCTCGAAAAGAGGGGGCGGGCGGGATAGGAGCAACCGCTCAAATAGTTTTGAGACGGTTGGGAGAAGACTTATGGATCGGTAGCTAGACGGAAAGACCGGATCCTGGCCGGGCTTCAGGATGCACACCACTCTCGCCTCCTTCCAGCAAGCCGGAAAGTGGCGGAGGTGGAGGCACGCATTGAAAATCCGCGTCAAGTGGATGACGGCCCTCTTGGGAAGGTGCTGGAGCATGAGAGCACTAACGCCATCATGTCCAGGGGATTTGTTGGGTTTCAGTTTGCGGATTTGAGCAATCACCGCCCTTGGGGTGACTATTGGGATGTGGATCACCTCATGGCGCCGCTGTGGCTCCTCATAGAGGTCTTCCACAGCAGCCTCCACGAGGTCAGTGAAGTCTTCGTCCTGGGGGTCCTCCCTCGGCTCGAATTGGCTTTCCAAATGATCCCTGAAAGCTGTGGCCTTATCTTGGGGCTCGTAAGCGAGTCTCCCGCGAGTGCCATGCAGCGGATGCTGGTAAAGAGTTTTGTTCCTTCTGAGGGATTTGATGATCTTCCAGGGGTGCTTTTCCTGGAGGTCTACATTTCGGAAAGTGTTCTCCCAGGCCACCTTACGGTGAGCACGGAGCAGCCGCCTTGCCAGGGTTTTGAACCGCTGGTAAACTGCTCCTATCCTGGGATGACGGAAACGCTGCCATAGCTTCCGAACAGCTGCCTTGACTTTTAGCAGCTGCCGGATCTCGTTTGTGATGGACAGAGGGTTAGGTGTGTTGGTTGGGATACGGTGAGTGTGTGCACTCACCGCTTGACGGACCTGCTGGGAGAAACTCGTCGCCGCAGCCTCCAGCGCCTCGACATCGTCGATGCGTGGACGAGGGTCGATGGTTTGGTTGAGTTTGAGGATGGCTGCATCCCAGTCTACCTCTAGTTCCCAGTCTGAGTTTAGCAGAGCTGGCATGGTGACGTCGGAATCGACCGTGACAGGGTCATGGTCAGAGTCCAATTCATTCACCGCCGAGAGGTCTAGATGAAATGGAAAGTTCTTGATCCGGCCTGCCGTGGGCCGGATGGAAAGTTGGGCCTCTCGGCCCGTGCGCGGCGAGATTTGGGTCACCGCTTATGAGGCGGTAGAGCCCTCGTCCCCTCTGGTTGCTTGTACGGCTGTGCCAGAGCCCGTGTTTCGCGTTGAGGTCTCCTGCAGTGTAAACCACTGGGTGTAGGTTGAGAAGGGTAGTGTAATCAGCTTCGAAGAAGTGATTACCAGGTGGGTCATATGCCGCTATCAGCAGGGTGTCCTGTCCGCCGACTGACAGCCGGATGGCGCAGGTCTCCACGTGCTGCAGGGCAGGGAGAGGAACAGGGGTGTGCGTGATGATGTTTTTCACGAGTATAGCTGTACCGCCACCCCGCCGACCGTTACGATCGGTGCGGTGGGTGACGTAACTTGGCAGCGAGAAGTGTATACCAGCATTCAGGTGCGTCTCGCAGATCATTAGGATGTCAATCCCGTAGGACTGTACAAACTCCAACATTCCAGGACGCTGATCCCGTATACCGTTTGCGTTCCAGAACGCAGAAGGTAATGGTCTCCTGACAAGTCGGGGGGCCATTACTCATCGCGCATGGGAAAAGTTCCTCGAGTGTTTGGAGGAGGATGGTGTGTTTTTCGAGGAAGTCTAGCCTCGGGTCTTCCATCTTCTCCTTGCAGTCCCTAAGGATGCCCCGTAGGGGAGGGGATCCGTCCCCTTCAGCTGCCAAAGTGCGGGCGCTGCGGACCCTTAGCACTCGTGGTACCTCTGACGTTACTAGAGGAACCTCGGGCCGAACAGCCGAGCCCTTCCTTCGGGAGTTCGGAATGGGTTGGTCTCGAGGGGGCAGTGTGTTCCCGATACCCGTGGGAGATTGGGTACGTCTTCGGACGGGGTTGAGGGAAGCCGTTAAGTTTCCGGGTACTAGCCTGCTCAGCTAGTAGAAGGTGTGCTAGATCACCAGGCGGCCCCACCGAGGTCATATCGGTAGTTATCACCTTGAGTGTTGACGCGCGTAAGTGGCGTATCCACTTCCGTCCCGTCTTGTGTCCCTAGGACCAGATGGGGGGGGGGGCTTGTTAGGAAACTAGGTCTTGCCCTAATGGAAAGCCCCACGGAGGATGCCGAGCGCCCTTTGGGACAGCTCGGATACTCCCTGGTTTTAAGAGGCCCGGGTCTTGTTCCTACGGGAGCAAGGCTAATGGGAGTAGACCCTCTGCACTCAGTCCCTAAGGATGGGGAGAACTCTCAGAGTTAGGTCGCCGAACCACAGAGAAAGCTCCCTGAATTCGTCGACATCCTTCGCAGAGATGCCCCCCCCCCCCCCAGCGTGTGACTGAGATGTAAACTACGCCACAAAGATGGTGAAAACCTGTGGTAAAACCTGTGGGGGATACACAGAGCCTTCGGTAACTCCGTCACAAAGCATAGTTCATATTTTTTTTTAATAAACCAGTAAAACGGTGCTAGTATATGTAATAAAGAGCTGAAGAATTATAGAATAGAATTTTCTCGACGTTTCGTTGCAAGAAGTAAATACATCTTAATTATGTCATGCGCAATTTTTCATACTTAAGTTCCGACTCAGACCACTACGCACGCTGTGATCGCTCCATAGATTCACAGTTGATTCATGGTGGTTCCATGTTCAAACCGTTGAAACAATTAACGAGGAAATAGCGCGTACAAGTTGGCGTTCGTTGAATAAGCATTTTAAGTAAATTTATTCATATTGAAACTCAATCCGAGACATCAAATATGTTTAAGGATGGTAAGTTTTCTGACCATTATATTTTCTGGATGTAACATAATTATCTTATTAAGGAAAAGCCAACAACTAGATGTAGTGTGCCCCGCATATGATCACAATAATTTCAGACTTTAATAAGCTAATAGATGTTCTACGTGCTACTGTTTTATTTCCAAAACTATTTCATCGAAAAATTTAGAGCAATTTTTCCAAGCAAGCGTTTTATGTAGTTGAATGTTGTAGATTGTATTAACCTTAAAGTTTACTCCGTGAAACTAGGTTTTGCATACATATCTTCACTAATGTACGTAGCTATAAATAAATAGTTGTTCTAGAAATCAATAATCAGATGTGCAATTATTTTGTAACGCGTGTGCAATTGAATGGTTTTCAGTGAAAGAACGTCCATGTATCGGTGCTTTTTAGGAATTTCTGCTCTCTTTAAGGGGGGCATACCTATGTAAATTATATCTCCTTTTTGTAAACATAATTTTAATACACTGTCATGTCCACACGATATACAGCCAACGTTCATCTCATTTGCAAAATTAAAAAAGTGGAAATGTAGATATTAACGGAAAGTGTAATAACTGCAGTGTTCTTTTTACCTAAAAGCTTGACCGGTAAAGATGCATTAGGACGGCGTACGAATATGGTGACCCTGGCGTCATAGCTCGAGCATTGCCAACATTCAGAGCATGCTATTGCGGAAAATTCCAAAAGTACGTAACCAAACTAGCGATACTGTAATACGTAAGGCAACTGTGGCAGTGGATCTCGACAGCTTCACGATAACAATGATGGAAAATTGGTTGTTATTGATATAATTACTATTATTATCTATCATCAGTATACATTGCTAGTTCCCTTACGCATTAGAGCATCGCCAGTTGAATAAGAATACTAATTATGATAATATAGACTTACTAGGCAGTATTCCCATTAAAGTATCGCTAGTTTATAATAAGAAAAAGGAAATGTGTTGGCAACGTTTCTCTGTATTCGTGTATATCAGTGCTCCGCAGTTGGCAACTTGTTTCCATGCCGTCATTCTATACCAACATAACTGTACGCCGTCATAATGCACCTATACCGCTGGACCAAGGTTTTAATGAGAAGCTGTGGGATAACGGTACACTTTAACGGCGTAGCAATATAGCAGGCCTAACGTCATGACTCGAGCGTTGCCAACATCCAAAGCATGCTTTCCAGGAAAATGTTTGCCTGTATTCACGCATGAATAATAATGATGTTGATCAGCATATTAAGCAGTGTTCCCATTACAGTATCACTAGTTTATAATAAAAAGACAATGTATTGGCAACGTTTCTCTGTATTCGCGTATTTCTGAACTCCGCAGTTGGCAACAACTTGTTTCCGTGACGTCATTCCATACCAACTTAATTCTACGGCGTTAATGTGCACCTTAACCAGCTAATGAATAGTTCATCTATATATGACACAATGAACACCCATTTTAAAGTCCCTTAAAGAGTATGCATTAACCACACTTTCATTCCAATGTGTAGGGACTATGATACAATGATGCACAAAATTAATATAATTTTGTGTCAAACTAGTACTCAATGCTCCATTTATTGCTAGTTTTTACCTAGAATCGTTTCGTTAGGACCTTCCTAACATCATCAGCTGTTGTCGACTAATGGATGCTGGTTTGGTGAACTCCGTGGAGGTGATAGGTGCGTCTCTGTTGGTATCTTGATGAACTTGAAGTTTGGGTTCTTTTTCTGCTTTGGGTTCATGTGTGTGTGTGTGGGAGGGGGGAGATGTGTGTGCTGACATGCCAACATGGTATTTTAGTTCACACATTCTAGAGTGCGACACGAAGATTTTCAAGAAAGTCACCTCAGCTCAAAACTACAGTGTATATATATGGGAATTTTTTTCAATATATATATATGTGTGTGTGTACGAGTCAGTTGGAGAATTTAATGTCATATCGGCACGTTGGCCATAGTAGCACAATGGGAGTGCGGCTGGACGGAAACCAGAAGATCCGTGGTTCAAATCCCGGCTATGGCATTGAATTTTTCAGTCTGACTCAACGTTTCCACAATTTAGCCTACACATGGCCAGTGTGAAAGAATACTTAATTTCCATATATATAGTGGCTCATGATTTTTATTGCAACACTCGTATTTAAGATATTTACATGAAATAAAATTGTATATGTTGAATTTTTTGGGAATAGTCTCTTATGTCTCTTCATTCAGAGGGAATTTTGTACAATTGTGTATAACTTCGACCATCCCCTCGTACAGTGCTAATGCGCCTTACTCTGGTATGAGGGACTCAGGTTTAATCCCATAGTTTTTAGAAAGTTTTATATCTGGCTTTTGCCATGACTAGTTTTTTAAAGGGCGCTGATGACCGCCGTAGTTGAGCGCCCTTATATATATCAACATCATCAACATCCCTGATACCAGTGTGGGTTGTTTTCCTGCTGGGAAAGGTATGGTTCAGAGTGCACTGAGCCTCGTGATGTTAAGTAGCTATGCTGATGTTTCCAGGTGGCATTGCTAAAAAGGCCAAATAGATGCCTTAGAGTTTGTATGGTGACTCCTGCTGCCCCATCATCACTCCTCCATGGTATGCGACTAGAGAACGTAGTGACCAGGCAAAAAGGGATTATTATTTTATTTAATTCATCCAATAAAGATTGGCACTCCCCCAATAACTTTTGCAAAGTAGCAGTTTAAAATATGTGTTGATGTATGGGTGAAGATAGGCTATAGTACTGTCTACTGCCATCAGATAATGTTGCTACTTCCCATAGATAGTGCACTGGAGCAGCAATTGTACCGCCTTGTGAGTACGCTTGTGGACAACAGTGAAACAACATAAAAGCAGACAAGCATGGGCAAAGGTGGACTGGGTGGTTTCCCTGGAGGGAAGGACTGACTGCTTCAGACATCCACAAGAGGTTAGTGGCCATATGTGGGGGTCTGCACCAAGTCATAGGTCCGTGTTTCGTTGGGTGTCCGAATTCAAAAATGGCAAGCACTGTGCTGAAAAACACAAAAGCATTGAGCGTCCAGCAACTGCACGCAAACCAAACAATATCCACCATGTCAATTACCTGATGCTGAAGAATATGTCAGTCACATTTGCTGAATTAGTGCAGGCACAGGGAAACCTCCACACAATAATCCATGAAGATTTGATGATGAAAAGGGTGTGTGCACAATGGGTGCACATACCCTCACCAATGCACAGAAACAGAAGCATGTGGAGGTATGCCAATAGTTTTTGCAACAGTATAGTGCAGATCCAGAGGAATTCTTTGCAAAACTGGCCACTGTCAATGAATCCTGGCTTTTCCATAAGACTATTGAAAAGAATCGCCAGTTAATGGAGTGGAAGCATGCTGCGAGCCCTCATCCCAAGAAGTCACTGCCAGGACTACTCGTTCGGAAACACATGGCAATTGTGTTCTGGGATCAGAAACGGATACTGCTGGTGGATTGGCTCTGTCCCAAGTGGTACTGCAATTCACTGCAACAACTCTGCCGATGCATTCAACAACGCTGCCATCAAAAATTGGGCTGTGCTATTCTTCAGCATGAGAATGTACGACTACATGCCAGTCACCAAACCCTACCACCATTACTACACTAGGGTTTACTGTGCTGCCACATCCTTTATATTCACCTGATTTGGCTTCTAGTGACTATGCTCAATTCGACTCGATGAAAGAGGTCATGCGGTGTAAGAAGTTCACCAACGATGTCGAAATTCATGCAGTTGTCCATCAGTAACACGGGTTACCACCAAAGAATGGCTTGCTACGCAAATACGGAAGCTGCCAGAACGATGGAACAAGTGCATAGACATTGGTGGGGAATACCTGTAATGTTACCTAAATGAGTTTGTTCAATAAATGGTTCCTGTAGACAAAAAAAAGTTGTAGTACCAATCATTTTTAATGCCCCTAGTATATAACTGATAAGCTATAAGAGATACTACTACAGAAGAAATACACAACCAATGTGTAGCCCTTTAAAACATAAAATTTATTTCAAATGAAGCTTTTTTCCTACATCAGCCAGATATCCATTGAATTTTGGTTTCAGTTTTCAATGCTTTGTTATCTTTCCATTGTTTTTCGTGATATCATAGAAAGGTTATGAACCTCTACGTCAGCATATAGCAACCTGCTTTTAAACATCTGAATAAGGAGTTGGTTTCCTCTATTATTATGTATCTTCAATGAAATGTGTGATGAAACTACTGCAAATTTTTATCTCAAAATATCAGGAAATACGTAGAAAAATAAGTTTTCTAAGAATAATTTGAGGAATACATTCAAATAAATGATGATATAATGGTAATGAAAATCATACATGTTCAAGAGATTCCAAATTAAAAACTTGATCAGGGTGAGTTTCCAGGGTTTTCCCTTTTCCTATAAGATGAACATTGGCTAACTCTAAGCTATATAGATTCTGAGCTCATTTGAGCATCACCATTTCATTCATCATCCGATATGACCTAAACTGTTAATGGACGTCAATTAAAAAAAAATAATTTGTTAACACATCCTATTATTATTATTATTGTTATTATTATTATTATTATTATTATTATTATTATTATTATTATTATTATTATTATTATTATTATTATTATTATTATTATTATTATTATTATTATTATTATTATTATTATTATTATTATTATTATTATTATTATTATTATTATTATTATTATTATTATTATTATCACCATCATCATCATTATCATTATTATTACTCTCTCCTCTCGTGGTCTACTGTGATTCTAATGACAACAAATGTGCACTTTGGGATAAAGTGTACTCTGAACCATGTTTATGGCTTGGCTATTTTCTGCATTTTGTTATGGAAATGAATATGATTTTGAACTTTACTACGAGGGCTGTTCAATAAAGAATGATCACAATTTTGTTTTGACAATGTACCTTTACACATCCTCATAATTTTGATGGTTCTTCTCAAAATATTCTCACCTGAATGTGCTGCAATTGTCCCAGGGTTTCTGCCAGTCCTCAAAGACATGCTGGAAACCATTTTTTGAGAGATACTTCAAAATCGCCTATGCAGCCTTCACCACTGCTTCTGATGATGGATAATGCCTCCCACGAAGGTGTTTCTTCAAGTTAGGGAATAGAAAAAAGTCACATGGGGCTAAATCCGGACTATAGGGAGGGTGAGGGATGCATTTCACGTTGATTTTCGCAAGATATTCAGCAACAACATTGGCAATATGCAGCCGCGCATTATTGTGGTGCAGCATCCAGCCTGCTTTACAGAAATGTGGTCTTTTGCGCCTGATATAGACTTGCAATGTTTTCAGGACGTCCCTGTAGTATTGTGCAGTTACTGATGTGTGTGCAGGTACAAAATGCTGATAAACCATTCCATGAATATCAAAGAATGAGATGACCATAACTTTCCTAGCAGAAGCAACCACTTCTGCTTTTCTGGGGGTTGCTGATGAAGGAGATTTCCAAACTGAGCTTTGCTGTGTGCTCTCAGGATCAATATGATGTAGCCAAGTTTCATCAGCAGTGATGATTACTACGTTTGAAAGAAACTCCGGATCTTGCTCTAACATCAACTTTAAGCGCATGTTACCTCCATTGCAGCGGTAGGCGATACTGAACATGTCTAACGTGGCTGGTTCTCACAAGTGGGAATCAGGAGTACCAACAATGAAACTACTATGGCGTGTTTGTTTCACATTAAGTTAACAAAATATAATAAGGCTGAATTTTAGTGCAAAAAATTTTGATCATTCTTTATTGAACAGCCCTTGTATTTACCCAAGAAAAAGTTATTTTATATGCATTTTATACAGGTATTATTCACCTATTTTATTGATAAGTTACTAGTTCTCTGAATGTTGACATGGCTACCATTCAGTACATGTGCATATCCTTTTGGTGCACCTTGCTTTCAGAGAGAACCAAAGAAATATTGACCACTTTCAGCATTACTGGCAGATTTTGAAGGTTTCATATTGTTGTTGTTGTTAAAGAATTTAACATAGAGTAAGCAAGGTAGGTGCAGAATCAGCATCATATAGTTGCTGGTTGCTTAACTCTGATTGAAAATAAGGATTGCTACATGTACTCTTACATCATACTCAAGGCGACAGACTAAAGTGGATATGCTGCTTTTGTGCCTTATATGGGTTTTAATTTCCTTTTATGCAGTTTGAACTTGTTACTATCTTTATCACATGCTTAGAGGAAGCATTGCATTCTACCCAAAATTTGGTAATCAATAGTGCAAGAACCTTTTCTGCCACAGTAGAATTTCAGGCTTGGCATCTATTCTTGGACATATTTCAATTCATTCCAGTGATCATTATCTCCTTGGACATTTTGAATGATGAAAAAGAAAGTGCTTCTTTATGCAAAACATTGCAAATGTGAAACCATTTTAAAGTTGCTAACTTGGCTTCATCATTTTATCATTTTTGTTTTAGAGTGGCAGCAGACTTCAGAAGGAGCAGCTTCAACAGTAAATGATAAATGCCAATCATATGAAGCAAATAGGGGAAGAGACAATAGAACATCAAGGTATTTTAAAGTGCTTTTTAATCTTATGTTTGGTAATATATTGAATATTGTTTATTAAACAGTTTTTATTAAATTTGTGTAAGGATGAACAAGAACTCCAAAGACAAATTTTCAGGGGTTCTTCTGGGATAGCCTCTGAGTATTTTCCCCACAGTTTATGGCAATTCATTACAGAGTGATTCCATTATATTTGATTTCTTATGCCATTGTACTAAAAATACTGCACACCAGTGCAGATGTTACCAGTATGCAGTATTAACAGTCTTGTTTGTAAACAGTTGTTTCCATTTGCTGTGGTTGGCTTTGTTTTACTGGCAGTGTTAGATGTACATTATCAGTAATTCACAATAGTATGGATAGTTTTATTGATGAAGAGCTGGCCAATATACTGTATGCGTTCACTGTTTGCAATGGAAGAATAGCTCACTAATGCAATGCTGAGTTGTTCCTGTACTGACAGCAAGCACATCATGTAACTTAGATGCTTTGTACACCCCTTACAAAAGCGAAATGATGTAACATACACCACAACAGTCTTCAAGGTCGACTCAAGGCTCCACTGCACGTAAACAAATAAACAATTCTACTGCGGTACAGTTCAGTTGCCCACACAACTCACACACAGCACAACTGCAACTCACAATTCACTGTTCACTAGCAACTGACTGCAGCTTTCACACTGCAGGCTTTTATACCTCCAGCCGTTATTCTAGAACTCAGTCATACATTCGATAACAATCACGATGCAGCGGGAAATTCCAGGCTTTCTCTCTCTCTCAGCAAGTGTTCAGCGCTCGCCCACATGCCAGCTGCAGCTTGCCCTAGCGGTATAACAATGCCTCGGCAGCAGTACTTAGGGGTCTACAACAAATTGAATCCTTCAATGTTAGAAGGGAAGATACTGGCCATGTAAGATATACCAGAGCACCCAATCAGGAAAGAGAATGAGTTACGCATAATTGATAATAATTCTGTTTCTAGTGGTCGGCACATTGCATGAGCTCAAAACACATACCTATTACTGTATTCAGAGTCATACATGAACAATTGCACCTGTTTCATCCATGAAAGGTGCAGTCATTGCATCCAGTAGACGTTGGAGTGGAGTTGTCCTCTATGGACTCGGGATAATATGCTAGTCTATGGTTTCTAAAGTTGCGGGTTCAAACTCGGCAAAGGGCAATGGATTTTAATGGGGGTAAATTCCTTATCATGTCTTCCTTCAGAAGGGATGTAAAATTGTTGGTCCCGTTTTGTGGATTTATGGCATCTAAAACTTCAAGCTTGATGAAGAGATGTCTGCAAAATTAAGCGGTCTTTCATGCCCAATATAGAATGGGATGAAAAAAAACCACTGTGGTTGAAAAGAACACATAAATTAAAAAAAAAAAAAAACTAAATTTGGAGTGGAGTTTGCAAATTGAGCAGAAAAATACAATTTTCTTACTTTAGTGTTGATTATAAATGAAGCCAGGTTTAAAATAGAGGGTATGTTCAACAGCAAGAACAGCCATGTATGGGATTACCAAAATGCACAAACTTGTGTGACAATCTTATCAACAGAGTTTGCTTTGAATGTATGGGCTGGTAGTGTGATTGGGCATCAGTACTTCTTGATACCATGAATGCAGTCATGTACAAAATGTTCCTCCCACAGCTCCTATAATCTTCGTAAAAGTTAAACACATATGGAGGCAGAACATACTGCAGACTCTAGCCAATTCTAAGCTTGCCCCTCCTACAAGCACTGCCAAATGTGGTACATGCATCTCATGCACCTGAACTGAGAACATTATATTAATTAACTACGCTCAGATAAGTGTTTGAAAAATGACAGATGCCTATCTTATAATAAGAAAGAATTTTATTTTCTGATCATGACTGTACAAAAATCCTGTCTCTATGACACTTAGAACACGAGCAATACACGTTTTATCTTCACACAGCTGTGGTTAAATGTTACGGATAAATATTTGAATATTACAGGTACCAATCTTATAATAAGAAAGAATTTTATTTTCTGATCATGACCGTACAAAAATCCTGTCTCTGTGATACTTATAACGCAAGCAATGCACTTTTTATCTTCACAAGGCTTTGGTTTAATGTTACGGATAAATATTTGAATATTACATATGCCAATCTTATAATAAGAAAGAATTTTATTTTCTGATCATGACCGTACAAAAATCCTGTCTCTACAATACTTAGAACACGAGCGATGCACATTTTATCTTCACATGGGTATGGGTAAATGTTACAGTTAAATATTTGAATATTACAGATGCCAATGAATAATGATTTATTGTCGTTAAGCTTATTACAGCAATAGACAAAGTCAAAAATAGAGTACAAATTAATACAGTTATAATACAGTGAAGATAAAAAAAATCAATAAAATACTTATATTAGATATACAAATATAGAGACTTAAAATAAAATGAGGAAATAAGAATACTTCATGACATAAGCCAAAGTTTAACTACACCTGTTAAAGTATTCCTGTATTGAATAATAAGGTTTGGAAACTAACCATTCATATAATTTGCATTTAAATGTATTACCTGATACTTCAGTAAATTCTAAAGGTAATTGATTATATAGTTTAATGCCCAATACTTCAAAGCTGTTAGAGGTTTTAGTTAATCTATGATATGGTATATTGAGTTTATAATTAAACCTAGTATTATAATTATGAATATCCTGCCTGAATAGCTGGTCGGTTAAGTTACTTTTTACATAGATGAGAGTATTATAAATATATACATTTATCACAGTCATAATTCTTAATTTTTTAAATAGAGGTTTACAATGTGCAAATTTATCTGAATTTGAGATGGTACGAATTATTATTATTATTTTTTTTTTTTTTTTTTTTTTTTTTTTTTTGTAATATTAGGATAGTAGAAATATGACTGCTGCTTCCCCAGAGTAAAATGCCATATGAGATTATACTGTGGAAGAATGCAAAATAGGCTGTTCTTAAATATGAATCAGGTACATGACTTTTCAAATTTCTGATTAAATATATAACTCTGGACAGCTTCGCTGTAATATAGTTGATATGGGGTTGCCATGTCAGCCTATTGTCCACAACCACACCTAAAAATTTTACATTCCTTGAACAATTTTCATAAGAAGTCTCACGCAAACTAAATGTAAGTTGTTCAGTTTTGTTCTCATTTAGCAGGAAACCATTGGCTCTAAACCAAGTATTTGCATGCCTTAGAGTATCTTCTGTTAGCAAGTTAAGGCTTTGATAATCGGTACTGGTATTCAAAAACGTGGTATCATCAGCATACAGTACAGTATGGGACTTTAAGAAAGAAGGTAAATTGTTAACCATTACTAAAAATAATAGTGGCCCAAGTATTGAGCCCTGTGGAACACCACATTTTAGCTCCACCATATTAGATTTCTCACCTCCTATACATACAACTTGCTTACGATTTGATAAGTATGATTCAAACAGTTTTATTGCAATGCCATTAACACCATAATAATTTAATTTGGATAATAAATCAGCATGTTTTACACAATCAAAAGCTTTGCTCAGATCACAAAAGGTGACCTGGTCAAGGCTTTTGGTTTCAAAAGCAGTTAATACTTTTTTAACAAGAGAGACAATGGCATCAGTTGTTGACCTATCTCTTCTAAATCCAAATTGTACATCACTAATTATTCCATTTTCATCAAAATAACTGCATAGCTGCTTGAACATGATAATTTCTAGCACTTTGGAAAATACTGGAATTAGAGATATTGGACGATAACTAGAAGGACAATTTTTATCCCCTTTTTTATAAATTGGAACCACTCTAGAAAGTTTCATTGAATCAGGAAAAAATCCATCAATGAGGCATTTGTTTAGACAAAATGTGAGTGTATATAAAATATATTTGATTACATTTTTAAGGAGACTACTAGATAAATCATAAATGCCCACACTATCTGATGTCCTAAGGTGATTAACAATGTATAATACATGCTCAGGGGTGACTTCATGAAAAACAAATCTACTCTGACAGTACCTAATATTACAGTGTTCAAGAATTTGTGCCATTGATTCCTTTGGCTTTACAATGTTTTGGCTAATTACATCAACTGAGTTTATAAAGAAATCATTTAGGTCATTAGGGGTTAACTCAATGGTGTTTCTATTAGTTTTAGCAACTGAATTAATCACCTTCCAAGCCGTCTTGCATTTGTTAGAGGCAGATTCAATACTGTTCATATTATGCAGTTTTTTAGCTTCATTTATCATTTGTTTATATTCTTTCCTAATTTCAGTATACAAAAGTTTGGCCCTAGCTGATTTTTAACTTCTGTATAAATCCAAATACATCAAGACTTTATGTTTCATATTTGCTAATTGTGGAGAATACCATACATTATTATGCTTTGCACAGGCATAGTTTCTTTTAGCCAATGTATTGATAGTGTAAGCCCGTTGGGGAACACAATTATCGAATGTATTTTTGAATATAGTAAAGAATCTTTCAAAAAGTTCATTTGCAGTTAATGAATTTTTCACGTGAGAATAGTACAGTAGATCATTCCACTTTATGTTCGATAGCATGTTTATAAAGTATGATATTTTCTCAGTGGTTACTGGCCTAGAAAATACAGTGATTGGCCTCTTTGGAAAATAAAATTTTGATTTTAAATTATTTATATTTAACCAAACTGCATCATGATCAGAGAACGGGAAATCTGTAGTATCACAGTATAGAAAAGTCTCATTAATGTTTGTGAAAATATTATCTAAACATGCTGTTGCTCTTGTAGGTTTTTGATTAGTACATTTAAAATTAAATTGTCTAAGTATATTTAAAAATTCAATAACAGATTGCTTGTCTTCAGTAACATCAAAATGGGAATTTAGATCCCCACCTATAATTATATTAAAGTGTTTCCATGTAGGACCTGTATATTGAGTCAATAGGTCCTCAAGCTTTTCTAAAAAAATAGCAGGATTTCCCATTGGTGACCTGTATAAGACAATTATTAGCACTTTAATTTCCTGTAAAATTATCCCTGTGGCTTCAAAGTCAATTTCTTGACAAAAAGACCCCAAATCTAGCCTTTTACAGTAGCTTGCAAGGTTTTCTTTTATATAAATTGCAACCCCCCCATGAATATGCTTTTCTCTACAATAATTATTAGCTAGATGGTAATCTTCTAATACCTTAAATGAAACTTCATTGTTTTGACACCAATGTTCACATAGACAGATAACATCATACATTATTAAATTTTAGATGAGTCGTATTTTTTACACATCTGCTTCACTTTCGTACCTATTTTGAGGACATGTTTCGCAAATCATCGTTTGCATCTACGGCTCTTATGCGACTGAAGTTTGATCAAGCTTCAGTCGCATAAGAGCCGTAGATGCAAACGATGATTTGCGAAACATGTCCTCAAAATAGGTACGAAAGTGAAGCAGATGTGTAAAAAATACGACTCATCTAAAATTTAATAATTTTTCGCTTCACTGTGGTGTTCCAATACAGTTAAATCTCGATATAACATCATACATGTTTTCCTTAGCAAATTCATTAATAATTAACTCTTTTTTACCCATACCCTGAACATTGATATAACCAATTTTGAATCCATCAGCATTACATATTTTGCCCTCAATTAATTTTACCTTACTCATTTGTTTGTTTCCCTCAAACACTGTGTGCATGCTTAACCTAAAAAACTAGCTTTAGTTAAAGTTTCAGCAGAATCATCTGGTTGTGTGTTTGTCACTACTTTTCCTTCTGTTTGGTCCACACTTTCATCCTTTCTTCCATATGTTAACGGAATAACTTGAATACTGGCTTTCCCCTTCATAGCGTTCACTATTCTGTTGACTAGTTCCTCCTTTCCTTTCCAGTTCAAATGCAAGCCATGGCATGTATGTAAATCACGGTCAAAGTCACTGATATCCACTAGATTCACATGTTTGAAAGTACCCACAATCTTCCTAATGGATTCATTACACTGGTTCACTGCTTTGTTTACTCACGAATTTTCCTCTAAGTCAAATCTCTTTGGAATATTTACCACTATAACATTGGTATGGTTGAGATTCTGTACACACTTTAATAAGGTTTTCTTCACCTTCACTACATTATTACAAGCAATATCGTTAGCTCCTCCTATAATGATTACGTGGTCCTTTGAGGTTAGGTTTTCACACATTGTATCATAGTTTTTCATTACTTCCTTTATTGGAGCACCAGATCTCACAAAACCCTCAACCAAGAACTCTGGGTGAGTTGCTGTTAAGAGTACTGCTGATTTGTTTCCCGTGACTATCAGCAAGGATTAACACCTTGTGTTTGTTTAATTTGGCTTTAAAATTCGAGCTTTCACTTATCACTTTCTTCCCGTTCTCTGCCACTGATCTTTCCTGATTGATTGGAGATAGATTTGCAAATTTGTTTCTAATTTCAATTTCATTCCTACAATTATGAAGGGCTTCAAATCTATTTGATATCTGTACCCCATACTGTGTTTCCTGAAACTTATTCTTATTTGGTTCAGAATGTCTTCGCACATGTCTGCCGTTTGTTTGTACAGACTTGAGTCCACGCAACGTTTGAATGTTGGATAACTCCGTTTTTTTCTTAAGCTGAGTTATTGCTTGATCTAGTTCTACGCTGAGTTGAGCCATCTATATCTTTAGAGTATCGTTTTCTTTTTTCATTGCTCTTATTTCCTTTTGAGCGCATTTCAAGTCTTTATTTTGAATGTCCACTATAATAAGAAATAATTTTATTTCTAATCATGGCCATACAAAACTCCTGTCTCTACGATACTTAGAACATGAGCAATGCACATTTTATCTTCACATGTTATGGCTAAATGTTATGGATAAACATTTGAAAATTACAGATGCCAATCTTATAATAAGAAAGAATTTTATTTCTGATCATGACTGTACAAAAATCCTGTCTCTACGATACTTAGAATGTGAGCGATTCACATTTTATCTTCACATGTTTATGGCTAAATGTTATGGATAAACATTTGAAAATTACAGATGCCAATCTTATAATAAGAAAGAATTTTATTTTCTGATCATGACCATACAAAAATCCTGTCTCTACGATACTATTAACATGAGCGATGCCCCTTTTATCTGGTTATGGTTACCCAACATCCATCCATTCAACACAGATAAGCCTGAAAAACAACACCATTCTTTCCTCACAATATCTAAGGCATAAAGAAATAATGCACCTACTATGAAAACAGAAGTCACGCAGTTTGAAACAGAGTTCATTTTCAGTTCGTTTTCAGAGTAGAGGTGTTGTTTTGTTAAAGTGAATGGTATCGTTAAGTCCTGAAAGCTGAAATATTGTTAATATTATATTAAATTATTATTATACACATCTTTTTTCCAGTGTTTGTGATCCGAGTGTGTGAACATGTCCCTCAAAGCTGGGGCAAGTGATACTTTGATCAACAAACGTGAAGTGATTCATTCTCAGGGCAGAAAAATTATATTTAATGTGAACAAGTTTTTACAAAAGCGATCCAATCCAGGATATAGGGCAACTGTAGATTTTTCAAAATCCCAGCAATTAACTCAAACCTTGTGGTGTAGGTAGTGTACACAGTGTCACAAATTTGTATTGAAGCAGCTTCATCCTTAGAAAAAGGGAACATACCTGTGTTTCAATCTGCGGGAAAGATTCATGAATTACTGGATAGGAAATTGTGTTTGCTGTTCCACTGCTGTAACGTGTGTCAAGGTAAGATCTTAATGTTTTAGGAATATTTAATATGATGGATAGAGTCAACATGAAAAATTCAATGCCATGCCTTAGTCTAAATACGGCTAGTGTGGAGAAATGATTAATTTCCATCAATTAACTAAAATATTTAATATGTTCTTTAATTAGGGGAAGAATAACCAAAATCTTTGCTGGTGGGTAAAACAGCTCTTATCTGCCAGTACACATACTACGCTTGGCAACAGCGCTTCGCTTGAGCATTGGCCAGCGTTCATATGCCTTTAACTTTTGCGAATGGTATAGCAGGTGTGCTGCTGAACATTCATCAGCTTACTTGGTTTCAACATAGTAATAGTGCACCAGCACACTGTGCGCTCAGTGTTAGGAAGCACATTGATGTACAGTTTGAAAGACGATGGATTAATCATGATGGTCCAGATCCATAGCCAGCTCAGTCACCAGACATGATACCAGGACATCAATAGACTTCTAGGGGTATGGATAGAGCCTAGACTATGGACTCTGGTATATACTTGCATGCACCTGCATGCTAGGATTATTATAGCCATGGAGGTAGTGTGCCAAACCACTGTAAGCTTAATTGTGTAAGTTAGCTAATAGTGCATTGTTGTACACTCTAGCATGGTTGATATTTCAAACAATACCTGTAAGGAAGCTAGTCCTTTAGACAGATACTAACAGATCACATTGAAACCAGTTGATAAAAGTGTAGGTGTTTTGTCTTTGGGATGTATTATTACTCTGTTGTATATTTTATTTATTGCATGTTATTTGCCCTTGTGAAAGTATTTTAACAGAAACAAGAGGGATTGGGGTAACAAATAAAATAAATCATAATTTTCATTTTCTTTGTTAACTAGCTGTTCTGTTAACCATGGGTCCCTTATACCAAAATACTCTAAACATATCTCTGAATAGAGTCAACATGAAAATCTCAATGCCACGGCCGGGATTTGAACCACAGATCTACTGGTTTCCATCCAGTCGCTCTAACCCATTGTGCTACCATGGCCAACGTGCCGTTCTGACATTAAATTCTCCATTTGACTCATATATTTCCCCGGTAGACTACTAGGGCCTCTCGCATCCGAGATATACCATTTGTAGTGACTTACTATCGTAAGTACTTGAATCCCAGGCTTTATCATTTAACTCTTATTATTTTAGTTAATTGATGGAAATTAATCATTTCTCCACACTAGCTGTAGCATTGAATTTTTCATGTTGACTCTTATCTATCAAAAACCTTAGCCTATATGGGGCTGGTGTGGAGAAATGATTAATTTCCATCAATTAACTAAAATAATAAGAGTTAAATGATAAAGCCTGGGATTCAAGTACTTACGATAGCAAGTCGCCACAAACAGTGTATCTCGGATGCGAGAGCCCCTAGTGGTTTACAGGGGAAATATACGAGTCAAATGGAAAATTTAATGTCAGGGCGGCACATTGGCCATGGTAGCTCAATGGGTTAGAGCGACTAGATGGAAACCAGTAGATCCATGGTTCAAATCCCAGCCGTGGCATTAAATTTTTCATGTTGACTCTATCTATCAAAAACCTTAGCCCGTATATGGCTAGTGTGGAGAAATGATTAAATTCCATCAATTAACTAAAATATCCCTGTATAATCTCTGAGAGTTTATCAGAGTCCTATTACATTTGTATACCATTTATTGAAGAACAAGCGAATAATATCATGGTTAAAGTCCGTTAGGTACTGGTTCATAAAATATAATTTATAACCAGCAATGAATGTCAATTATTTCATACAAAACCTTGACTTTTCTTTGAAAAACAAAACAAATACTGTATTTACAAGTTTTACAAAATGAATTTTCATAATCCATGTCATATATAACTTATTGATAATACGTATCCAGTAAGAATTACTGTTCCATCATCTACAACAAAATACTTTTTAAAAAAACTTTACCTATAACAGATAGTGGTTGATACCTTTGCTGATATTTCAGCTCTTAATTCACAAAAAAGAATAATTGCACCAAATGTGGAACTTGTTATTCATCAACTGAGGAAATTGAAAGTTCACCTCAGATATCCATAGTATATATTTGGTGGTTCAGCCTAAGCTACTAACTTGATATTGCCAACCTACCTTCTAGAAATAAATAGAATATTTTTACTGCGGTATAGTAGGCTGGAGCATTGTACTCTGGTTCCTTGCCACGGAAAGTACCTGGGTTTGATCCCACCTGTGGGGTGCATATTTTAAGTCCCAGTATAGGACCAGTGCCTGCCTATAGGGTTATTCTAAAGGGTATTACTCAATTGTATGGTAAGTCCTCTCTAGTAGAGTTTAAAATTCTGGAGGAGCAATAATAATTGAAAGCACTTATTTGGTATTTGAAACCATGATCAAAGGTATCTAAGGCAGATGAATGAATTTTCAGTATCCAATAAACTGAATGTTATAGCCATTCTATTTTGAACTGAAAGCTGCATATCTCATTGCTATTGAGTTCTTTTATTCTATCTTTCTTTATGGATGCTCCTTTAACTACTATAATTCTTAGCACCTCGTGCTATATTGGGCATGACAGACCACATAATTTTGCTCACAGGCCTGTTTAGCAGCTTGAGGTTCTTTTATTTGCGATGAATCTACAACATGGGGCCAGCAGCTTCACTTCCATTCTGAAGTCATGCTAAGGAATTTTACACCCTGTGCCGTTCCCTCCATCCGAGGGAAAAGTGCAAACTTAAACATATCAAACTGGAAGACAGGTAGATAACGAGGTACCGATGTAGAAAATGAGGAAGATATGCAGCAACATCTAACACTAGGTGAAGGAGTGTCCCTTTCAGAAATGCCTAACTAAATATTTGTGGGTCTGTTCTAAGTATAATTTATTTTACACCATCATGACATACAGGCTGATATAAATATATCTCTTTATCCCTACCTTAACCAGGAGTTTAGTGCCTCAGATATTAAATTCCCAACAGTTCTGAATTTATGAGCACAGGCCCCAGGCCAGAAACAAGAAGCACATTTATACAAAATTACACCATGGTAGGAGAGGACCACTCACCACTTGCCGCTGGAGAGCCCACTTTATGCCGAATTAACTCAAGGGTACCGAGCCACTCATGAGCAAGGCTCGGCTCAAGCACCTCAGTGCCAGCAAGCGCCTAAAACAGGAAACATGGCGACCCCCTACCGGAGTGCCTGGCCGGCAAAGTAGGGAGCTGTCGGCTCAACCCACAAAATCCATTGGTCTGCACTGGGTTTAAAGCTGCAACCTTTGGGAACCACAGGCTAACATGTCACCCTTAGACCACAAAGAACAACCTAACTGCTATGTTATTTACTGTTATCCTCTGTACAATCATTATACGTAAATATCCAAAAGGCATACATATCTTTATAAAATGTTTATATTCTAAAAACAACAAGGGATCCAAACTTCTTTCCACTATTGACTTACGTTTCGTAATTGTTGCCCTTCTAATGGTTTACCAGGGCAAAATGTGAATTATTTGGAGAATTTCATGGCATGCAGGCATGTTGCCATGGTAGCTCAGTGTTAGAGCAACCCGATACATGTTTCAAATCACAGCTATGGCATTGAATTATCAGTCTGACTGTACCTTTCCATACAAGGTTGGTGTGGTAGAACAATTAATTTCCATTAACTAACCTCTAAGTGGTCTGTACTACGAAGCCAGGGACTGCAACTAATACAGCATTGTAAGTGGCTATTAAGGTATGTATCTCAGTGTATATGAGATCTGCTAATGGTTTACTGGGGAACATATTGTCGTGAATCCCTTTTTACGACTGGCGGCATATGCGCAAAAAGGGTTCGTGCAGCTTGTTTACACAAAGGAACCGATAGGCAGACAGTGTGGTAATAATGAGCTTGCATAAGCAGTTAAAGATAGCGGAAGATAAAGGACTTGCCAGCACGGAGAAAGTTTCCCGTTTAGAAAATTCTAGTGATATCTTGATTGACAGAACCGTCAATTTCTTGCTTGTTCCAGAAATCTCTCGAATCTATCAATGAGATATTTAAGAAGGCGATGACTCGCCAAGAGTCAGTCGTAAACAGAGTGGAATAGTAAACAGCTGTAAGGACAGACGTAACAGGAGTGTTGTAAACAGATGTAATCAGAACTCTGTTATTGTCATTGACCTTGGTAGATTGTGACTGTGTATGCGATGTAATGCTGCTACTGTGAGTGTATTTCTACGCAAATAAAGAACGATTTGAATTTCTGCAACTCGGACTTTTAATTCTACAAACCCACAAAGTCACAGTATAAGTCAGTTGGAAGATTTAATGTCATGCTGGCATGTTGTTATGGTAACCCAGAGGTTCAAGCAATCATATGGAGACTGAAAGGTCCATAGTTCAAATTCTGACTATGGCATTGCATTTTTCATTCTGGTACCACCTTTCCAAACCTGTTCCTACACATGGCTCATGTAGAAAAACAAGCTAATTTATTTTAATTACTATTGTCGCCAGGCATTGTTGAGCTGCGGCCAGTGCGTGGGCACAGCGCTAATTGCTTGCAGGGAGTGACCAGCATAGGGAGAAAGAGACAGAGATAGTTCAATTGTGTTCTCGTTGCACCACGATAGGCCTTGAAGCGTCGACAAGTTTCTAGAACAATGAGTGGAGGTATAAAAAGAGCGGCGGCTAGCCAGTCGGGCTAGACTCAAGAACTGATAATCGTGTGTGTGCAGCTGTGTAGTGATTTGAAAGTGAATTCTTTTGTTAGTGGACGTATGGCAGACGACCTTGAAGGTTATGTTTGCATATGTTACGTAATTCTGCTACTGGCAGGACTGTACATCGTGTATTTTTACTTGAAATAAAGAGCAGTTTGAATTTCTGCAAACTAGACTTTTAATTCTACGAACCCGCAAAGTCACAGTATTGAGTTTGGCCCGTAGAAACCTTCTTTTACACGGTCAGGTCATAGATTCAGAGGGGCTCATGGAAAAATATGTATAATTTAAATCACCACTTCTTAGATTTATTGAGCTACAGAAGTAATACCAATATGATATAGTTTTCTAAATAAGTAATTGAACATGATGTGTAAAGCTTTCTAAGGCTTTTTGTGTATCATTCTACATGTCTTCTGCATGGATTACTATAAATTGTTCTGCTATGCACATAGAAAGTATTACTAATTAATCATGGTTGAGTTATTACAGTAATATGCATATATAATTATTATATAATATTTTTAAGTATTGTGGTAGAGTTATTTGCATTTGATAAGCTTGCAGCATTTATTATTTAGTATAACATATATTGTGCAGCAGTTATTATAAAATGCATTATACATATTATCTTTAATTAAAGAAACTTTGTTTCATGATTTTAATATCTGATTATTTTAATTCCAGTAATATTCATCATAACAGGGGCAGAGGGAGGTCTGAGAACAAAGATCAATATTGGAAAAACCAAGATGATAAAATCCATAATGTTTTGGATCATCGTGATAAAGAAAGAAGGGATAAAGATATATTTGTTAAAAGAAGATGGACAGGTCAAGATGAAATGTATAGAGAGGGATTTGCTAAAGGAAGATGGACAGGTCAAGATGAAATGGATAGAGAGGGATTTGCTAAAGGAAGATGGACAGGTCAAGATGAAATGGATAGAGAGGGATTTGCTAAAGGAAGATGGACAGGTCAAGATGAAATGGATAGAGAGAGATTTCCTAAAGGAAGATGGAGAGGTCATGATGACATGGATAGAGAGGGATTTGCTAGAGGAAGATGTGGAGATCATGATCAAATGAATAGAGAGAGATTTGCTAGAGGAAGATGTGGAGATCATGATCAAATGAATAGAGAGAGATTTGCTAGAGGAAGATTTGCTAGAGGAAGATTTCCTGGAGGAAGATATAGAGGTCATGATGAAAGAGAGAGGGGGCAAACACCATGGCAAGCAAACAGGGGTGAGAATAATATGAATAGTAAGTAAAATAATGTTAAAGTATTTTTGTCAGTTTCTAAGTTCATTAAGCATTGCAATGTTAAATTACTTATGTCAGTTTCTAAGTCTAAGTAGAGACTAATCTAATAATAATAATAATAATAATAATAATAATAATAATAATAATAATAATAATAATAATAATAATAATAATAATAATAATAATAATAATAATAATAATAATAATAATAATAATAATAATAATAATAATAATAATAATAATAATAATAATAATAATAATAATAATAATAATAATAATAATAATAATAATAATAATAATAATAATAATAATAATAATAATAATAATAATAATAATAATAATAATAATAATAATAATAATAATAATAATAATAATAATAATAATAATATTTATTTGTACTTACATATCTTACAATTTCAATTACAAGTTTTACAATTCTAATCTAGGTACAAATTTGTCAGCTGCTTATATTACAGGCTGATGGTGGTGTTGGCTCCCTGGTCGTTAACCTCTATCCTAGCCGTTATACGACCTTGACCTAATGTTCTGATTGTGTCTTCCATTTCTCTACCTCTTACTTCCTCGTCCTTCTCAACAATTTCTCTTTGATTTTGTCAGCAAATTTTCCCACCTCCCTTAATATTGTGACCCGAACGTCGGAACTCTCTATAGAACTGGCAGCAGCAGGAGACGGTCGGCGTTCGCCACGCCCACTCGTTTGTCTTATAGCGGTAACGAGGGGTGGCTGGAAAAAAAAAACATCAATGCGCCGTCTCTTTCTGTTCCACCTGAGTTCTCGAACTTATGGGATATTTCGTCTAATCCAGAACCTTCTAGATTGGCCAGCTGACCCTATATAAGCAACACGTCGGGCTGGAGGAAAGTCTCGCAATTCGTGAGGTCAGACGGGAATTCGGCCCACTCTCGTCATTCTCGTCGCCTCGCCTCGGACACAGGTGAGCACACCTCACCTTAGGGAAACCGACGTCGCCGCAACATGGGAAAGAAGAAAACGAAGAAGAAGTCTACTGCAGCGAAGCGTCAGACAGTAGAGCCGCTCCCGCCGCAGGCCTCCTCGGCCGGCTCTCGGGCGCCTACTCCAGTCTCGCTGATAGTATCGGCGGACGAGAGTGAGTCGCCCGACAGGGGCACCGACCGTTTCTGGGCCAGTCGCTCCCCACGGACGCCGCACACATCGCCGGACGCAGTTCCTCAACGCCAGCTGACACCGCCGCAACCACACAGCAGCACGCGCGCCACCCAGACATCCCTCACGGATCTCACCTCAGCAGCAACCTACGCCGCCGCTGCTGCCGCAACGCAGAGGTCCACACCATCGCCACCCGCTGAGCCCGCTCGGCGGTCGCGGAACGCAACCGTCGTCGTCACGGATGTGCCTCGCGACCTGCCTTGCAGGTACATTCTCATCGCAGCCCAACAGCAGTGGCCCTCGGCCCTACGGGCCAGCCGCATCACCCTACGTGGCCGCCCCACATCCTTGGTCCGCCTGCAGTTAGAAGACGAAGCCGACAAGAGCGCGGCCTTAAGGACGGGCCTGCCCTTATTAGGGCAGTGCCTCAAAATTGAGGCAAGCCGCTCTGAGCGTCCAGCACCTTGTCGCCGATGCTGCAGGTACGGGCACGCAGCCGCCACCTGCACTGCAACCCCACGGTGCCATTATTGTGGTGCCGCGACTCTCACCGGGGAATGCCAGCAGCACGATCTTCGACGCCGCCATCGGTACTGCGCCACCTGTAACGGCTACGGCCACTTTACAGGACAGGCGCAATGCCCCGCTCGCCCACGCCAGGACTCCAACTACATCACACCTCCAACGGCTCACTCCGACAACACCGCCTCCTGGAGCCCGGCACTGGACTGCCTCAAGGATGAAGTCCAGAAGGTCAACCACCGGCTTCATTCTATCGAGCAACAGCTACCGAACCTACGCACCGCCGCCAGCCAAGGGACTCCCACAGCCGAAGTTCAGGACCTCCACTCCGAGATTCTGAATATTGGTCTTCGCCTAGGGAACCTGGAGGACTCACTCGCCGCCGACAACTCAAGACGTGACGCCACTTATGCCACAGTAACTGACCTCAAAGACCAACTAGTGACTTCGCACCAGCAGACTATGGACAACCTCACAACACACCTAGAGCAAGCTACCTCCTCCTTCCGATCACTTACCAACCTCATTAAAAACTGACAAAGCAACTACAAGACACCTTACAAGACTATATCGCCCAGAAGCTCAATGACCTACAAGAACACTTCAACAGCTCTCTCTCGGAGTCCGGGAAGTACAACACTGGAATCAGCCACAAGCTCCTTGAAATTCAAATCGCCGCTGCTGCTATACAACCCGAAACCATTCGCGAATACTGCTCTGAAGTCCTTGAACGCATCGACCTCCTTACGACGACTATTTTAAATGCCGAGCGACCGACACGACACGGTCGGCGCTCAAAATCCTCAAAATCCAACCTCTGCGGTCCTCGTCCCGAGGGGTGGGCAACAGGAAGTAGGGGACTGACTGATGGGGTGATGTACGGCGGGGACTTGGTGTACCCCACGACCGCTACGGCTGCCGAGAAGGCCCATCAGTAACCCCGAAAACTGGCAGAAGAGGCTCTGGTATTTTTCCCCAGGGACCTACTACGGTAGGTACGGGCTTGGCGATCCCGGGGTCCCTAGCCACTCACCCTCAATTCATCCCCTTCATCTCCATCAACTGTGCCACGTGTAGCTACTGCTTGTCAGTAGGCATCACCTTCCCCTTCTAGTTGTTTATTATAATTATTAGCACTTAAGGTCTTAGGTTTATAACTCCTGTCTCACCAGCAGGGATCTCTCCTATCTCCGTGGTTCTGTCCCACGGTTTTCAGCGCGGCTTCCGACATGTGTGCTCTCCGGAGGTCTCAAAAGTGAAGGTTGAGCGGACCCTTCGCACTGCCCCTATGTGTAGCCTTAGGTGCGGAGCCCGTCCACACCGTCAAGTACACCCACGTAGCTCCTTGAGGGCCCGGTCTGTGGTAATCTCCCGACGGCCGCGTTTTGCCGTTGGGTTAGTATCACGGACCGGACGTGTTACCGCTGACGGAACCCCGGTGTAATCAACCACAAGTCCCCTGAATCCGCGTGTGCCTATTATACGCAGCGCGGCCTAAAGTGGGGAGCCACAGGCGGTTATTCCTGTGGTAGGGGCATAAAGCCGGGGTGTTCGTGGTGAACGGTTTACCCATACGGACAAGCAGTGGAGATTGAAGGGTAGCTTTTCTGAGGTACAAATGAGATCGGTCATGGGTGAGGTCCCCATGACGGCACAGACCGTGAAGATTCGGTGTCTTTCTTTCTTTAACCCCCGGATGGCAGGCTGACGCCGACGGTTCCGGATGGGGGTCCTATTCAAAATGCATCCGCGCAAAACCTCTTTCATCGACCCGTATATAGTAATGACCTTGGCATGTGATGGCAAAACGTTTAAGGATATCAGCCCTTTTTACATAAAGCGTGAATTGGATAAGATCAGTGGCCCTGTAAAGAATGCGACGCGCCTCCGAGATGGCACTCTACTATTGGAGAGCACAAATGCAGACCAATCTCGAAAACTGCAAAAGGCGACTTTGTTGGGCTCCTACCCGATCCGGGTAGCCCCACACAAAACACTCAACACCTGCAGAGGAGTAGTCACCACCTCCAGCCTAGATGGTCTTGCAAATGAGGAAATAGTGAGTTGCCTCTCTGACCAGCTTGTTTGTCAGGCGTACCGGCTCACACGAAAGCAAGATGGTAAGGAGTATCCACTACGTACGGTATTTCTTACTTTCGCCGGGACTAAGTTACCCGAGTACATCTACTGCGGCTATGAACGTGCGAGCGTCCGCCAGTATGTCCCGAACCCCATGCGCTGCTTCCAATGTCAGCGGTTCGGACATACTAAGGTCACGTGTACCAATCCTGCTCTTTGTGAGCAATGTGGCCTACCGAAGCACGAAGACCCAAACTGCACTCGACCACCTTGTTGCGTAAACTGTGGCGGTAGTCATCCTTCCAGCTCGCGACAGTGCCCTAGATTCATGGACGAGAAAAGTATTCAGGAGCTACGTGTAAAGGAACGCCTGACTTTTCCAGAGGCACGACGGCGCTTCGAACAACTGAAGCCTGCTACCACTACTACCGGATATGCATTAGCAGCTCGCCGTACTCCTAATACCACTGTTGCTGTTCAACACGTCCCTGTTGCACACGAATCCACGCAGACTGACTTTCTAGCCGTTAAACCTAGGCCTCAGACTGTTTGTCTATCCACCAGCACAGCCTCCGTTTCCGCCGTACAGACTCCAGCCACCAAGCCATCACCGAGTAACAACAATCCAGTGGTAAATGTAAAAAACCGATCCCGGCCACAACATAGATCGCGAAGTCGCTCGCCTTCCATTAGATCCCGGTCTCGTTCTACGAGCCGTAGGAGTTCTGACTCCCGAACATCAGCGGAGTCACAGGAGGCTAACGATTTTCGAGTCGTAGGGCCCAAGTCAGCCAAGGTCAAGAAAAAAGTTAAAACGGCCCGTTAAAAACTCTTCATGGAAATAATCCAGTGGAATGTCAATGGTTTTCGAGCTCGGTACTTAGCGCCACACTTTTCGCCATAGCCATCAATCCTATCATCAACTGTGTTCCTCCTGGAATTTCGTCGTCCTTATTTGTAGATGATTTTGCTATCTGCCTTAGTTCTCGGCGGACCTGCCTTCTTCAGCGCCGTATTCAATCCTGTCTCGATCGTCTTCACGATTGGAGTCTTACATCTGGCTTTACGTTTTCTGCCGAGAAAACTATCTGCGTAAACTTTTGGCGACGGAAGGCGTTTCCTCCACCTAAGTTATATCTTGGGCAGGACGTCCTCCATTTCGCAGTTGAGGCGAAATTCCTGGGCCTGATTTTCGATAGGAAACTCAGTTGGCTGTCTCATATTGCTTATTTGCGAGCTAGGTGTGACCGTTCTCTGAACTTTTTACGTATTTTAAGTGGCACATCGTGGGGAGCTGATCGGACTACACTGCTGCATTTGTATCGTTCTCTAGTGCGATCTAAGTTAGATTATGGCTGCATTGTATATTCTTCGGCGAGACCCTCTGTTCTCCGACGTTTAAATGCCGTTCACCATCGTGGTATTCGTGTTGCTACTGGGGCATTTCCCACTAGCCCAGTAGTGAGTCTGTATGCTGAGGCCTCAGAGCCCCCTTTATACTATCGTCGGGAGATTCTTCTGTGCAGCTATGCGTGTAGCCTTTCCAGCTTACCTAATCACCCCAGTTTTCGGCTGTTTTTCGACGACTCTGTGGATCGCCAATATGCCGTTACACCGTCGGCCTTACAGCCCCCGGGGGTCCGCTTCCGCTCTCTTCTACAACAGCTGAATGTCGACGTAGTACCAACACTTCCTAGGGGAGAATCTCGCTTTCCTCCCTGGATACGCGACGAGGTCCGTTGCAACCTTGGGCTGGCATCCCTGGCTAAAGATACAACACCTTTACCCATATATCGTTCCGCCTTTTCAGAGCTCAAGGCGCAATTCGGGGATTGCAATTTTATCTATACGGACGGATCTAAGAGCGAAGCTGGAGTCGGATGTGCTTTTGTTTTTAATCGTAGGAGTTTTACCTTTGGTTTACGGCGACAGTGTTCGATTTTTACCGCGGAACTTTTTAGTCTTTACCAGGCGATTTTATATATTGAGCGGCATTCTTTGCGTACCTGCGTGATCTGCACGGACTCCCTCAGTGCGCTTCAAGGCCTCTTGATGCTGTACCAATACCATCCTCTGGTGCAGCGTATCCAGGATAGAGTCCATTGCCTGGCTGTCTCTGGCACCAGGATCACTTTCGTGTGGACGCCTGGTCATGTGGGAGTACCTGGCATTGAGGCTGCAGACGCCGCGGCTAAATCTGCCATTTCCTCGCCTGGTACCTCTTTTTCTCTTGTTCCCTCAACTGATTTATTTTTATCTTTACGCCAAGCCATTACACTACGTTGGCACGATGAGTGGACGACTTTGCGTGGGAACACGCTTCGGACGATTAAACCCCTTCCTATTGCCTGGGCAACCTCTGCCCGAGTTTCCAGGAGGGAAGAAATTATTTTAGCCCGCTTACGTATCGGACACTGTCGATTTAGCCATGGTCACTTGTTGAGGGATCAACCCGCACCAATGTGTGACCATTGCGACGTACCGCTAACGGTACGTCACATCTTAACTGCATGTCGGCTTTTAACTCAATTACGCGCAACTCTGTCGCTGCCAGCCACTCTTTCTGCCATATTGGCAGACAGGGAGCGTGCTGTAGAAGGCGTACTTGATTTTATCCGGCAGAGTGGGTTCTGGCACCTGCTCTGACCAATTCGAGGCACCTTCTGGTTGCCGATATTTTATTTCACTTATTTTATCCCTTGCCTCCTGCAATAACCGACATGTTTTTAGTGTTTTATGGTTTCTGTTTTAACCTTTAATGGACTTGTGCGATTTTACTGTTTTGAGGTGTAGGTTTTAACTGTGTAGACCTTTTAGCTTTGTAAGGGCGCTGATAACCTTAGCAGTTGTGCGCCCTTTATCCAATTCTACTACTACTACTGCTTAAATTAAGCACCATCGGTGCGCAGTGACCTCAGAACAAAACCACGATCCTAATCCTTCAAACCATCCATCTAATCAGGCGTTCCACCCAGGGCCTCTGGTCATGGTTGTGATCCCCTACTACCCCAATGATAAGGTCGTGCCCTTCAGGCGCCACCACAGAACCACCTTTACTAACGGGGGTGCATCCGCGGGACCCCGCCACTTTCTCCTATTATTTCTTCTTAACGCCCCGTTGATACAAAAAAAAGGAGGAAAGTCAGTCAGTTCTTGGTGAGCAGCTGTGAGGAGCGCTCAGCGAGAGGACGGACTGCGTAGTGCGTCGGAGGAGTTTACGTAATTGCGAGTGCAAGTGGAACCGCAACGGACGAACTGGTGAATCGTAATTGTGTGCATTACGTAATTCTGTGTAACCGGCAAGTGTTCAACTGTAAGTCGGTGAAAATAAAGAACAGTTTTGAGTGGTGCAATTGGACTTTTCATTTCACGAACCCACAAAGTCGCACTGGTGTCAGGAACCGGGACGATAACATCACCGAACATTACGGACATGGAATCGGCATTGGAAATGCTTTTGGAGAAGATGAACGAATTAACAGCAAAAACGGAAGCGGCAAATAACAGCCTGGCCGCGAAGCTGGAGACTACAAATAACAACTTGGCCGCGGAACTGAAACAAATGAAGACGGCTAACGACAACATCACCGAGAAGATGGAAGAAATGAAGGCCGAGTTAACCACAAATGAGAGCAGCGAACGGCAGTCTGGCCATGGAAATGAAGGCGGCGAACGAGGCTCTCGCCGCAAAGTTTGAAGAACAGTTGGCCGGCGTAAAAGAGGACGTCACAGAGTTAGGCGAGCGCGTCGAAGACCTGGCGAGCCGCGTTAATGTGCTGGAAGGAAAAGCCGACAGCAGCGTCAAGTCCCTGAGCTCCATGGTGGAGGACCTCGTCGGAAGGAGGTTGAAGGATTTGAAAGCCGACGCGCCGGGACGCGACACAATATCGGCGCGCGTCAAACCTCCGAAATATGACGGCGCGTCAACGTTTGAAGTCTTCCACCGCCAGTTCGACATAGTGGCCAAGCACAACAAATGGTCACCAGAAGAGGAGGCCACACAGTTAATTGCCAGCCTCCAGGGTCGGGCCGCGGAAGTCCTAAACGCGGTTCAGTCAACGGCGGCACCCAAGGACATCTGGGAAGACCTACAGAATCGTTTTGGCAACCACCGCTTAGCCGCAGCGTACCGCAGCCAGCTGAAGGCAAGGTCACAGCAGCCAAGGGAGACGCTGCAGGAGTTCGCCCTGGCCGTTGAACAACTGGCTAGCAAGGCCCTAGTCGACCTGCCACCAGAGTTCGTATCCCGAGAAGCTGCCTACACATTCGTGGACGGGGTACGAGACACGGAGATTCGTCAGCGCCTAATGCTCGGCGATTATAAAACCATCCACGAGGCGCTGTCAGCAGCATTAAGGATGGAGGCGGTCAAAGTAACATCTATCCCGACGTCGAGAACGAGAAGTGTCCGCTACACCGGAGACAGAAGACCAGCCGAGGGACGCTGGCGAACACCTAGTGGCCTGTGTTGGGGGTGTGGACAGCCCGGATACCTGCAGAGAGACTGCGCACACCAGGAAGAGCAGCCGGAAAACGAGTAAGGGCCGTCGTGGAGAGGGGCACGTCGGTGCCATCACCACCATCCCTTCGAGTGACACTGCGCGCCGTCAGCCCGCGTATGGATGACAGCTTTATCGCGGACGTTTGGGTGCGAGGAAAGCCGTGCCGCGTGCTGGTGGACACCGGGGCAGCCGTGACCATCATCAGACCCGACGTGGCGAAGGGTTTGCCGACAAGGAAGCCGATACGACCATACCAGCTCGTCACGGCATCGGGCGACACCTTGCCTGTGGAAAAGGGGGCCCTGCTGAAGCTGACCTTGGGAAGGAGCACCGTACGTCTGTGGGTGTTCGTCGCGAAGGTGGCTGAGGAGGCGATTCTGGGATTGGATGCCCTCAGGAGCCACGAGGCGACGGTCGACGTCGGCAAGGTCCTGCGGCTCAACGGAGAAGAGGTTATACTCCGTTAAGCAGAGGAGCGCCTTGGAATTTGCAGGGTCGTCTTGAACGACGACGTGGTTGTCCCCGCGAGGAGCGAGATGGTGGTGACGGCGCGACTAGAAGGCCGGAGAACCAGGAACGTGATGCTGGACCAGAAGACGCCTGTACACGGACTGTGTGTAGCCAGGGCATTGCTGCCGTGCCGAGAGGTGCCAGTGAGACTGCTAAATCCAACGGACACCGATTACGACGTCCAGGCCGGGACGGAGTTGGGAACGTGCGAGCCCGTGTTGAGCGTAACAGCAATCGACAAGACACAGGAGCTGGCGCCGAAGAAACACCTGGGGCCCCGGCTAGAAGGCTTACTGGAGAGGGCGGCCGACCACCTGACCGCAGAACAGCTGGAGAAAGTTCGACAACTACTGAGGCGATACGAGCGCGTCTTCAGCCAAGGCGATAGTGACTACGGCGGCACGGACAAAGTGCTTCATCGCATCGACACCGGAGACGCCCGGCCTATTCGGCAACCACATAGACGCGTTCCTCTGGCGAAGCAAGGGGCGGTACGAGACATGCTGGAGGACTTGAGATCCAGGTTAGTGATTGAAGAGTCTGACAGCCCTTGGTGTTCCCCTGTAGTCTTGGTGACAAAGAAGAATGGTGAGCTGCGCTTCTGCGTAGACTACAGAATGTTGAACGCCGTCACCCGGAAGCACTGTTTCCCCTTACCCCGGATTGACGACACCCTGGACACGCTAGCTGGTACACAGTGGTTCTCGACCCTGGACCTGAAGTCGGGCTACTGGCAGGTAGCTCTAGACCCAAGAGACAAGGAGAAGACCGCATTCTCGACGGGCCAAGGGCTCTGGCAGTTCAAGGTTATGCCCTTTTGGCTTTTGCAACGTACCAGCTACCTTCCAACGCCTCATGGAGTCAGTGATGAGAGGGCTGACTTACGATGCCTGCCTGCTATACCTGGACGACATCATCGTCGGGAAGACTTTTGAAGATCACCTCGAGAATCTGAGTAAGGTGCTACAGAGACTGCAGGCGACCAACTTGAAGCTGAACGCGAAGAAGTGCCAGCTCTTCCGCAAGGAAGTGAACTACTTAGGCCACATAGTCTCAGCAACCGGAGTGGCCACAGACCCGGAGAAGACACAGGCTGTGAGAGATTGGCCTCGCCCAAAGGATAAGAAAGAATTGCGCAGTTTCCTGGGGCTGTGCAGTTATTATCGCCGCTTCATAAAGGGGTTCTCCAACCTCGCCAAACCCCTCACCCGCCTGACGGAGGAACACCGGCCTTATGTGTTGACGGAGGACGCCGAAAACGCTTTCCAGCACCTAAAGGAGACCCTGTGCAGTGCTCAAATTTTGGGTTTCCCACAACCGGGTGGCGCCTTTATTGTAGACACCGACGCCAGCGACCATTGCATTGGAGGTGTCCTATCGCAGATCCAGGACGGCCATGAGCGGGTGATAGCCTACTACAGCAAGATGCTATCCAAGGCAGAGAAAAACTACTGCGTCACCCGACGAGAATTATTGGCGGCAGTAAAGACCATGGAGCACTTCCACAAGTACCTGTACGGTCAGCCATTCCACCTGAGGACTGACCATCCCGCCCTAACCTTGCTATTGAGCTTTAAGAACCCGGAAGGCCAGACAGCACGTTGGGTCCAGAGGCTGCAGGAGTACGACTTCACCTCGGAACATCGTAGAGGGAAGAGCCACGGTAACGCAGACGCCATGTCCCGAGGACCCTGTCCAGAAGAGTGCGCCCAGTGTACAAGAGTGGAAGAGAAGGAGCGTGCCGCAGCAGTCCGAGTAGTTGTGGCAGTGCCTGCGGACGGCTGGGATAGCGCAGGCCTGAGGAGGGAGCAGCTGGCGGACGCAGACTTGGGGCCACTCTTGAGGGAAGTGGAGGCAGGGACAAGACCAACCTGGGAGGACATCGCACCGAGGAGCGCCACCTACAAGTCGTACTGGGCCCAATGGGACTCGTTGAAGACCAGAGAGGGCGTGCTGTTCCGGGTTTGAGTCCAGAGGCTCTACTCCCATTAGCCTTGAACCCGTAGGAACAAGACCCGGGCCTCCTTCAACCAGGGAGTATCCGAGCTGTCCCAAAGGGCGCTCGGCGTCCTCCGAGGTGCTTTCCATAGGGCAAGACCTAGAGACTAACAAGCCCCCCCCCCCATCTGGTCCGATGGACACAAGACGGGATGGAAGTCGATACGTCACTTACGCGCGTCAACACTCAAGGTGAAGACTACCGAAAAACCTCGGTGGGGCCGCCTGGTGATCTAGCACACCTTCTACTAGCTTTGCAGGCTAGTACCCGGGAGACTTAATGGCTTCCCTCAACCCCGTCCGAAGACGTACCCGATTCCCACGGGTTTCGGGAACACACTGCCCCCTCGAGTCCATCCCAATCCGAACAACTCCCGAAGGAGGGGCTCGGCTGTTCGGCCCGAGGTTCCTCTAGTAACGTCAGAGGTACCACGAGTGCTAGGGGTCCGTAGCGCCCGCACTTTGGCAGCTGAAAGGGATGGATCCCTTCCCCTACGGGAGCTGTTCCGGGTATGGGAATCACCCGATGGGAAGACGCAGAGAGAACATTTGGTACTTCCCCGGAGTAAGATCCCGGAAGTCCTGGAAGAAGTGCACGCCGGTACTTCGGGAGGACACCTGGGAGTGAACCGAACGATTGGCAAACTACGGCAGCGCTACTACTGGCTGAGACTCCGAGCAGATGCTGAGAGATGGTGCCGTCAGTGTCAAGTGTGCGCGGCGAGTCGTGGCCCCCAGACTAGGAGCCGGGGTCGCATGCAGCAGTACAACGTCGGAGCGCCATTCGAACGGATCGCCGTTGACATTGCTGGACCGTTCCCAGTTTCCGACCGAGGCAACAAGTACCTAATGGTGGTCGTGGACTCCTTTACCAAGTGGCCGAAGGTGTATGCCATCCCAAACCAAGAGGCAAAGACAATCACAGACTGCCTCGTGAAGCAAGTGTTCTGTCGATTTGGGGTGCCGTTAGAGCTACACAGTGACCAGGGTACCAACTTTGAGTCCAACCTAATGAAGGAGGCACTACAAAGGCTTGGGGTGAACAAGACCCGCACGACGCCTCTACATCCCCAGTCGGATTGCATGGTCGAAAGGTACATCAAAACCTTAGAGGAACACCTGAGGAAGGTCGTGGCCAGCCTTCAGCGAGACCGGGACGTCAAGGTGCCACTGTTCTTGCTGGCCTATCGCTCGCCTACACACGACACAACTGGGATGACGCCAGCCAGCTTAATGTTCGGCCGAGAGTTACTCCTCCCTTGTGACCTGGCTTTTTGAAGCCCTCCGGAAGCGAAACAGCCAGCGACCGAGTATGTGGAGAACTTGGTGGACCATCTCCACGACATGCACGAGATGGCTCGCCAAAACCTCCAGAAGGCGAGCGACCGCATGAAGACCAGGTATGACAGGCGAGCCAACAGCCAAGGGTTCCAGCAAGGTGACCTGGTCTGGTTGTACCGTCCTACCCGGACCAGGGGACGCTGCCCGAAGCTCCAGCAGCCAAGGCAAGGACCGTACTGGGTGGTGAAGAGGATTAACGACGTGGTCTACCGCATCCAGAAGGTTCCCCGAGGGAAGATGTTAGTGGTACACCTGGATCGCCAGCCTACGATGGTGCTGTTCGGGACGACCAGCTTTGAGGAGGGAGCAGTGTCACCCGAACGTCGGAACTCCCTATAGAACAGGCAGCAGCAGCAGCAGGAGACGGTCGGCGTTCGCCACGCCCACTGTTTGTCTTATAGCGGTAACGAGGGGTGGCTGGAAAAAAAAACATCACTGCGCCGTCTCTTTCTGTTCCACCTGAGTTCTCGAACTTATGGGATATTTCGTTTAATCCAGAACCTTCTAGATTGGCCAGCTGACGCTATATAAGCAACACGTCGGGCTGGAGGAAAGTCAGTCAGTTCTTGGTGAGCAGCTGTGAGGAGCGCCCAGCGAAGGTACGGACTGCGTACGTGCATCGGAGGAGTTTACGTAATTGCGAGAGCAAGTGGAACCGCAAAGGACGAACTGGTGAATCGTAATTGTGTGCATTACATAATTCTGTGTAACCGGCAAGTGTTCAACTGTAAGTCGGTGGAAATAGAGAACATTTTTGTGTGGTGCAATTGGACTTTTCATTTCACGAACCCACAAAGTCGCAATATTTTCTGTGTTTTCAACGTAAGCATTTTTATTGTTACTACGTAAGCCCCTTTATTATCCCAGTTCTTATTCCATATTGATTTCCTCCAGTTTTCAATTTCTTTACACTCCACTACATAATGGTCTAAGCTTATTTTCTTTCCACATAGAATGCACTCCTTTGGTGAGCCCCCTCTCAATATGGCTCCTATCCTTAACCAAGCTAAACCCTCCCTCTCATATCTATCACATATGTCTATATATGTTTCCCTTCCCCATTCTGTCTTTATTTTCAGGTATACATTCAGTGATTTCTTACTTATCAGATTTCCCCACGTCACTTGTCTGTCAATGTCCTCTATCCTATTCTTAATAATTGTCCAGAAAACTTTTATATTTCTTTCTCTCTCATGTCAGATATCCCCCATCGCTATTTTGACCAGCGTTCTCTCTAGCTCTGCCCACCGGCTGTTCTTACATGTTGAATTCTTCTGATGTTCTAGACAGATCTTTAATATATAATCATCCTTGCATGGGCCGAGAACGGATACCCAATAAACAGCATAAGACATTTAAATTGTTAAATGCTGTAAAAATGCTTCATAAATACACATTCATATCTTCCATATTTAAGTTATTTCAACAAAACAAAAGCTGGTTTAAAAGGCAAGTATACAACTACAATATCATTAAAGTATCGATTATATTCACAGATCCTTGAAATTTCATTGCTTTGTTTCACTGTAACAAAAGCCATTCTTTGAGTTGAACACATCTAATTTGTGAGTCATTGTTTTGTGCCATCATCGTGCTGTTGGCAGGCTGAGATGCTCTTCTTCGTGGGTTGTGTGAAGTGAGGACAGCCTGTAAGTGTGATATTCGTGTACCTGTCTTAGAAACGACTTAACCACAAAATGACAGGAATTAGGGTTTTGTAGGGTGACAGGTGAAATTTAGGTGGGGGAAAGAAAGGAGGTAGCATTAGATCCTCAACGGTTGAGAATCCAGATGCAACGACCCATTGTGCACCATTGGTGGCAATTTAAACTTAGAAAAAGGAAAAATGTAATTTTGATTTTCCAGACTAGTTCTTGGGTGGTTTAATTTTGAGGCTGGTAGATTGTTTTGTGTGCATACAAATGATATGTATATATTAGCCGCATAAGCAAAATATTCTCCAATTCAAGATTTTAGGGTTCAGTTTATGCTCCCACACGATAATCATTGTACGAGGGCTGTTCAATAAAGAATGATCATAATTTTTTTTTACGGTCATAATTTTTTGCACTAAAATTCAATCTTATTATATTCTGTTAGCCTAATGTGAAACAAACATGCCGTAGTAGTTTCATTGTTGGTGACCCTGGTTCCCGCCTGTGAGAACCAGGCAAGTTCAGACATGTTCAGTATCGGCTACTGCTGCAATGAAGGTAACATGTGAGGAACAATGTGCGGCTTTGAAATTCTCAACAAATCTTCAGTTGAGGCCTATGGAGAGTCTGTTCTTCCCTACAGCACAGCTCGAAGGTGGTTTAAAATGTATAAAGAGGAAAGACAATCAATTAACACTGCTGTTGCCATTATGAGAGAGGATCAACGAATTACCTAAAGATCACTTTCTGAAATACCGAACATTTCAGTGGATGCCACCCACACGTTGGTGACAAGAACATTACGCATGAGACGTGTTTGTGTGCGATGGGTTCCAAGACTGTTGATTCGCGAACAAAAGGACATTCGCATGCAGGTGTGTATGCAGTTAAAGTTGATGTTAGAGGAAGATCCGGAGTTTCTTTCAAACATAATCACTGCTGATGAAACTTGGCTACATCATTTTGACCCTGAGAGCAAACAGCAAAGCTCTGTGTGGAAATCTCCTTCATCACCAAGCCCCAAAAAAGCTAAAGTGGTTGCTTCTGCTGGGAAAGTTATGGTCATCTCATTCTTTTATATTCATGGAATGGTTTATCAGCATGTTGTACCTGCACATACATTAGTAACTGGACAGTACTACAGGGATGTCCTGAAAACATTGCAAGTCCATATCAGGTGCAAAAGACCAGATTTCCGTGAAGCAGGCTGGATGCTGCACTACGATAATGCGCTGCCACATATTGCCAATGTTGTTGCTGAATATCTTGCAAAAATCAACATGAAGTGCATGCCTCACCCTCCCTATAGTCCGGATTTAGCCCCATGTAATTTTTTTCTATTCCCTAACTTGAAGAATCGCCTTCGAGGGAGGCATTATCCATCATCAGAAGCAATGGTGAAGACTGCGGAGGCAATTTTAAAGGATCTCTCAAAAAATGGTTTCCAGTATGTCTTTGTCTTTAAAGACTGACAGAAATTTTTTGACAAGTGCATCACATTCATGGGAGACTATTTTGAGAAGGACCATCAAAATTATGAGAATGAGTAAAGGTATGTGGTCGAAAAACAATTGTGATCATTCTTTATTGAACAGTCCTCATACATATTGTGTCACACACACGCTGACAAGAAAGAAAACTTCTCTGTCAGCATCAGTATGTACCTCTTAGAGTATGTCACAACTGATTTATTGCAGCTGTAGTTTTCACTCTGTAATTTAGTTATTTATACTCTCTCGGGGTAACATTTTTCATTTTTTAATTCTGACTTAGTTTCTCTCATTGTTGGGGAAGTAAATATATATGTGAGTAGGGTGAAGGAAGACCTGAACTTTAAGGGTAATTTTGGGGTCTAAGAGCAGAATTCAGAAATGGACAATGTGCATGTTATTTGTAAACTTCATTAGACATGTACTAGTCTACAGATGGCATGCTAGCTACTCTAGTTTTGGGAAAATAAGGGTCAGATATGGATGGCATGGATCTACTAGAGAAGGTTCTAAAAGCATATCCCTTTTTACGCAAAATAGTTAATAATATGAAAAAGTATTTTACACCAGCTGCATATAGCAATATACAATTGTTTAGTAATTTGGAGATCTCTGAACTGGTGCAAGACAATGAACTACCTCAACTTATGCATAACAATAGCTCGCAGCGTAATTGAGCTATATAAGATTCAGAGTCCTCTTCATACTAGGAGTAAGAAATCCATCACCCCAGCACCCCTTATACTTGAAGGAAAACAGTTCCTAAAAGGGTAGTACCCACAGCAAAAAAAGAAATTGCAACCATTTCAAAAAAGTCTTGAATGTCGCAAAAGGGAGTTTGCAAGGAAACCAGTATGATTTGCCGTGAATTTGAAGATATGTCCTTGTGTGTTTATCCATGTTTTGAGGTGTAACACTCAAAAAGAACCCTTTAAAGGTAAACTTATAGCTCCTATAGAATTAATTTAAATTTATTGGGAAAGAGAAATATTAAAATAATTGGCATTAAATAAGCATTAGATGCATGTATGCAGAGGATGTCTATACATGTCCATATCAGTTCTGTGGCATTTAACATGGACATCATATGACGTCCATATTGGTGAAAGGGTTTAACATTGCACTCCCACATGTGAATCATAATTGTGTATCTATAAAGTTTTGCACAGGACAAGTCAGAATTTGCTAATTATTTTGGAAACATATGGATAATTGTTATATATCTAAGTCAGTTACTGTTTCCTTAAAATATATTTTGTTGAAGTGGTATAAATTATATCTACTTTAATATTTTAATGATTTAATAAAGTTGTGCCTCTTATTTCTCATTAAGAGTATGAAAATACACCTTTTTTTTTTTTTTCAGTTAACTGCAGTCAATTTTATCAGAGAACCCAACATTGTAAGGTAAGTTCTGAGTTTTGATTATTTGTTAATGATTAAATCTGTTAAGTATTGTGACCTTGTGGGTTCATAGAATTAAAAGTCTAAGTTGCAGAAATTCCAAATGTTCTTTATTTCTGTAGAAATACACTTACAGTAGCAGGATGACGTCGCATACACAATTACAATCTACCAAGGTCATTGACCACATCAAAGAGCTCACGTTCCAAACACACCAGTTCTAATTACGACTCTCATCCCACCTCTGTTTACAACTATTGCTCTGTTTACAACTGTCTTTACTACCGTGTCGCCTCTTATATATACCACTACTGATAACACTAGATATTTCCGAAATATTCTATAACAAACAAGAAATTGAATGTTCTGTAAGACAATCAAGATAATGGTTTTGCGACAGTATTTTGATCCTTTATTACTCAGTTTTTTTGTTCAGCAATCACTTACATAGGTTAATTAATATTGTATTATAATATAGAAAATGTTTAGTGAAAGAAAATGGGTAATAATAAGCAATTTTCTTTTAAAGCTAGTTCATCTTTCATGGGTCTTGGGTTTAATGGGCATGATGCATTTTTTTCTTTGAAGCACAACAACACATGTGTAACAACACATTTTTACTTTTATAAATAACGTCTCTTGATATTTTCAGAGTGTTGTAAGTGAGTGTGAGACTGCCTGCATGCGAGTTCTTATTTAGCAATCAGTTAACCTAAGTTAACTATATCTGGACAGTTGTTGGAATACATGTACCTTAATCATTCCATATGGGTAGAGAAGAGTGCCATGGCATATAAGCACCTGAAGCCTATATGAAGCCACCCCTGGTAGAAATATGTTTAGTATTTCCCCATACCTAATGTGATGAAATACCCACAAGTACCCGGAGTACATATGTATGCCTTGAGCTACAACATATTGTGATGTATACATAAAATATGAAGCTATTAACAGTGAAACAAATAAATATGTACAAATATAATAATCTGTAACTTAAAACTTCACTTATCTTATAAGAAATGATAATTCATATAAATTCTCCGGGATCGCGATATGAAACAACAAAGCTGTTGCCATCGTTACGGATGCTAGATGTTGATATGTTCTTGTTAGTATTACCAAAATCTGAAAATAAAACAAATTTAAAAACAGAATCGACTGCCAGTATTTCAAAATTCATTACACGATGTTTTTTAAAATAAATATCTTTTGCCAAACCATTATATCTATTGGACAATTTAATTGTTTTAATAATTTAACTTCTGGATTTATTTCATGGTTAAATGATCAAAAATGATCTGCTACAGCCGATTTATCAGTTTGTATATACTTAATGTTCCAAAAATGTTCTTTTGTTCTGGTTTCTAAATTACGTTTTGTCTTTCCAATATAAACTTTATCACAATCGAAACCATTAAACTGATAAATACCAGACTTTTTACTATTAGGAATTTTATGTTTTATAGAGAAATGCAATAAATTTTTAATACTATATTTATTTTGAGGAACTAAAGTTATACCAAACTCTTTAAAAAAATTTTGAAAATGTTTATTAACCCAAGGATGGTAAGTAAATTTTTTAAAATTATAATCATCTTTTATTTTTCTAAGGGTAGAAATATCATTAACAGTTTTTTAATATTTAAATTTTTCAAGTTTTTTTATTTATAAAGTCTTTATTAAAACCATTAATTAAAGCAGTATTAATAATATGTTTATAGTGTCTCTAACCCATTATTTACGAAGGCGCAGCGTGGGAGCGATAAGGGACGGATGGTGCTGGCAGAGATAAACAGCTTTTCTAAGCAGATAAACATAGCGCAGAGATAAAAGGGCATGCCAAACAAAGAGATAAATGGAATATTCTAGTGACATCTTGATTGATAGAGGACCTTCTGTTTCTTGTTTGTTTGAGAACAGTCTAGAATTATCGATGCAGGTATATTTAAGAGATCGTGACATGCCAGCGAGCAGTCGTCAACACAGTGTAGTCGTAAACAGTTGTAAACAGAGCAGTAGTTCACTTTCTTCTCGGGCAACCAGCCAGGTGAAAAGATGATTAGATATTGTATGTAGTGTTACGATGTAACAGAGCATGCAGTGTTAATAAATAAAAAAAGGAGATGGTTTTAGTGTACTGAGGAATGGAATGTAAACATAAATGACCAATGACAGGGGTACTCATCTCTTCGGGAATGTCTCATATGACACATTTATTATATTTAGCACAACTGAAGAGCGCCATTTTGAGCACAATTAAAAAAGTTGAAACTCATATTCAATAATGTGGTCATTTTCTCCTACTTTAATTAGTATTCCAGATGTTAAGTCTCATTTTCATATCACAGTTGGAGTTTGTTTTTATGGAACCATCTGCGATTAAATTTTAGTATCTAATGAATACTGAATTACATCTGTTTAATGCACTTAAAATACAGTTGAACATATACAATAAATTTCTTTTTGTTCCATTTTGTTTACTTGAAGTTATACAGAATATGTGAAATGGAGTTCTCTCATATATATATATATATATATATATATATATATATATATATATATATATATATATATAATATTTAATTTATGTCCCCCAGCATTAAGTTATATCGGACGATGAATGAAATGGGTGACATGAGGCTCAAATGTGTCCAGGGTCCATGGAGCTTAGAGTTCCCCGACATTCGTCTTTCAAGATAAGGGAAAATCCCGGAAAAACCTTATCCAGGTAACTTGCCCTGACCTGGATTTGAACTCGGGACCTCTTGAATGTGAGGCAGACATGCTAACATCGTCGCTACCGAGGTGGGCATGGAGCTCTATATGGACTTAACCAGTCCTCAGGATAAAATTGACAAAAGCTTGTCAAGCTCAGATGTCATAATATGGGAGGAAAAAGTTTTTGTGGAAGTTTAGATCCCTAAATATTGTTTTAAAACTACCTTGCACATTAATCACATGCACATCAATTCATCATTTCTATTTTGATTATGCAAAGTTTTTTTTTCCCCCTTTATTTTGAAATGTCTATTATTTCTCTTCATAAATGAAACTATTTCTAGTATGTAAGCATATACCAATTGGAAACACCATATTTAATTTTCATATAGGCAAAAAATTCTGAAGTGATTTTGCATTAAATGGCATAGCTATAAGTTGTATTAATGCCTTTCCATATTTATTTTAAAGGAACTGTTGTATATTGAGAAAGTATATTTAATAGCAAAATTTGTTTATAGGAATCGGTGCAGAGTGAAGAAAATTCTAATAGTCCAGTAGCAACCACCACTGCATCATCTGTGACAATAAAACCTCTGCAGATCACCATTGGTGATAGAAAGACTGCAAAAGTTGCATGTATTACAAACCCACAAGACTTTTACTTACAGGTAGGTAAATATAAATATGAGGGTCCTTTGATAAGTCTGGTAAATTTTCATGAAGGGATGGATATTTTTTGTTGCAACTTTGTGGGTGGTAAGCTTGAATATTCAAAAGATTGTACAGAAAATTTGAATATGCTACAATATACAGTTCATTGTTGCCAGCCATCTGAATTGGTCAGTGTGATAGCTGCGATTGAAAATGGAAAAAACAGAGTTTTGTGCTGTCATTAAACATTTTCATTTGAAGGGCTGAACTGCCGCACAAGTCAAAACTGAATTGGATGAAGTTCACATGGACTCTACACCAGTGGCGTATGTTGGGATTGCTAGGCCTACCAGATCCGGACAATAAGGGATTTTTGATTAAATGTTAGTTTCACAAACAGTGCATTGAAATCAGTTTTTCTTGAAACAAGCTGTTAAAACAAAAAAGTAAAATAAACAATTTCACCATATGTAAGACTTGAAGGTTTCACGGCGAGCATTACTAATCAAGGCTTCACGGGTGATCAGCCGTGTCAAGTTAATAAAGCTTGACCTTTCGGCCATTGCAAACTCCTTGGCCTTCTTTAGGAAAGCTCGGCTGATCACCTGCAAAACCTTGATTAGTAGTTTCACCATACCTGTTTATATATAAATGAATTCCAGCCATCTTTCTTAACAGGTGAACTGCATTGCAACACTATCGAAAAACAGTTCCTCATTATGTTTTCTCAATGAAACAAGAATGTTTTATTTAGTTCATTGATGGAAACTAATCATTTCTTCACACTAGCTGTATATCGGCTAAGGTCATTGTTTTTTTCCACCAATAGAACAGCCAAGTTGCTCAGACGAATTTGTCCTTGTCTTGCCCGTAAATAAGATTTTATTCCAATGTGTAAGGACTATGATACAATGAAGCATAAAATTAATATAATTTTGAGTCAAACTAATACTAATTGCTAATATTTACCTAGAATGCATTTCATTAGGATCTTCCTAACATCATCAGCTGTTGTCGACTAATGGATGTTGGTTTGGTGAACTCATTGGAGCTGATAGGTGTGTCTCTGGTATCCTGGAAGGAGAATCATTATATAGAACGAGAAATCCACTTATTAAAAAGTGTCCAAAGTCCAGCTGCATTAACCACATGGGAAAAAATCTTCATAAAGAAACATGAAAGAAAATTGTTTAATTTCGACACTACCTTTGAAGAAAATCCAAACTTCAAGTTCATCAAGATACTGACAGAGACGCACCTATCACCTCCAATGAGTTCACAAACCAACATCCATTTGTCGACAACAGCTGATGATGTTAGGAAGATTCTAACGAAACGCGTTCTAGGTAAATACTAGCAATAAGTGGAGAATTGAGTATTAGTTTGACTCAAAATTATATTAAGATTTTATTCGTTTCAAGGCTGAAAAACTCCTTTCTGCACTTGCAGTGGTAGAAGGAAATGTTAAAATCAATTCACATAGTTTATAAACTTCACTGTACAGAACGTCAAGTCCATTTGATTTCATATAATTTGCAAAGGTTTGAACAGACTTTTAGAAAATTCCTGAAGTGAATATAATACCTACAGTTCATTTTTCAAAGACAATATATCAAAATATGAAACATATGGTTCTCTCAGTTCATTAAATACATTTGTTGGAAACATTCTATCGTAACTCGCAAAATGTTTAGAATCCAGTAACACCGGAAATTTCAACTGTTTCTGTGAATCAAATCTTAATTTGAGTTTGAGTTATTAATGTGTCCAGAACTTCATAGAAAATCCTTAAGTACGAAGAATGGGTTTCATCTTCACAACAGTTTCTCTTTCTAGGCCTTTCTTCATTCTCTTCATCACCAACACTCAGTTTTGGACCATACTTCTTCAAATCCTCTATTTCAAATATTTTGCAGTGTGGTAATTTGTGTACTTTTTCCTTAGAGTAACAGATGTCCATGCTCTTGTTTTGTAAAATGTCAAAAAGAATAGCTGAAAATGCAAAACCTTTACTGAACATAATCAAGAAAAAGTTGGTTCAAGTCTTTCAGAGAAATCGCACAAAGCCTGAAGCCATGTTAACTTCTTCGTTAGACCAGTCATCAGGTTCCTCTTCCACTGAAGAAAAGAAACTGATAAGATGACTTCTATAGTGATGAACTGTGCTTATAAGTAGAAGTAAAATTCCATTGTGTAGGTGTGACACTTGGCATTTTTGTTTCAGTAAGGGCTTTAAGAGCATCTGTATGTGATGTGGAATGTGAGAAAAAAGCGGATAAACCATTAAGACAAACAAAGAATTGTCTGGTTTCCTTAATAAAATTCACAGATTGGGAAAGTATTAGGTTAAGTCTGTGGCTATAAAAGTGGATGAAGGTAGCAGCTGGATACTCAGTTTTTATTAAAGTCTGAAGTCCAGAAACATATCCGGCCATTACTGCAGCACCATGGACAGTTTAAGCAACAACTTTTTTTGAACATCCTAAATCATTTATGGTCTTTTTTACATATTCAGATAAACCACTGGCTGTTCGATCAGAACTTACATCAATGAAATGTAGAAATTGTCCTTTGCAATTGCCTTCATTGTCAACATAGCATAGAATAGTAGACATTTGACTTTTATTGGTGACATCAGTCATTTCATTGAGCATGAGTGCAACAAAACTAGCCTTATCAGTATCTGATTTAATCTTATCTCTAACAACACTGGCCACGGCATTGATTAGGTCATCCTGTGTAAGAGCCGAGGTGCCTTTGAAAATGGTAGCTGTCTTTAGATGCTGAGACAGTACCGCATCATAATTAGCCAGAAACTGTAGCAATTCTACATAATTGCCTTTATTTAATGACTCTTCACTTTCATCATGGCCTCTAAACAAACATTTCTGTTTTGCAAGAAGAACCACTGCATCAATCTTTTCAGTACATTTCTATTTTCCTTAACCTTTTCATTGTGCAAACTGGCAGCAAGTTTCTTTTGGTAACTCAGTGCATGGTCTACCTGTTGAGTGCCGAAAGCTTTTAATGCCATGAAAGATTTTATATGCATTGTTGATCTTTTATATTTATCCAAAGCTGTGATTAAATAAGCTAAATTTGCGAAACCATTAGTATTCCAAGGTGTTTTCTCAGTCACAAACAAGCATGACCAGCAATAAAGTTTAGTCCAAATGAACCTGACAGCCACTCATACTTATCATAATTACTTATTTTAAAATACCTTTTATAAGGGTTCTTATTTGTTTCCTTCTGTTCACACTGCAAGTGCAGTACATCATCCCTGTTTTATTATCACTAACTTATCCTTGTATTTAAACTTTGAGAATGGTTTAAGTTAATTGATGGAAATGAATCATTTCTTCACACTAGCCGTATAAAGGCTAAGGTTTTGGATAGATAGAGTCAACCTGAAAAATTCAATGCCATGACCAGGATTTACACCACGGATCTCCTAGTTTCCATCCAGTTGCTCTTACCCATTGAGCTACCATGACCAATATGCCGTCCTGGCATTAAATTCTCCAGTTGACTCATATATTCACAGTTGCAAGCAACCAGTTCCACAAGCTCATTCAATACTGAATATTTCTGTATTTGCGCATTTGTAACCTTGAATACCATACTTCGTAGGGTTCAGGAAGTATTTTTGATATTTATTTGTACAGTATCCCTTACAAATTCAGTACAATAAAATTTAACATAGAACATGCACTATTATACATCCTGTACAAATACATGAAATTGCTGACCTTAAGATTTACTTGTTGACTCAGGTCCCCTGGCCATAAGCCTTTGGTTTTCCTGACCAGCTTGATGTCATTTCTTCTTGTCCTTCGCTTCTTTTGCCTTAATCCACTTTTCTCTTATCCTATGTAAGAAATCTCCTATACATCTATTTTTCTTTTCTCCTATCCCTGTTAACATGCGTACTGCCAATATCTCTTTACTTACACTGTCCCATTTCTTATCCCATATTTTTCTCCTGTAATTTGTTAGCTCCTTACATTCTACCAGGTAATGAGCAGTGCTCTCTACATCTCCACAAAATTCACATATCTCTACCTCATTACTTCTCAACCCTTTTAAGTATACTATTCCTCCTCTCATCCATGCTATACCTTCTCTTCCAGTTTTGTCACATTGATCTATATATTTTTCCCTACCCCATTCTGTCTTTAATTGCTTATAAAATTTCAAAGATTTCTTTTCTTCTATACTTTCCCATATCTCTTGCCTATCTAGTTCTCACTTCCTTCCAAAAACCGTTATAATTTGTCTCCTCTGCCCTCTATAGATCTCCCATGCCTATCTTTAATATCATTCTTTCCAATTCCGACCACCAACTATTTGTATTTTTAATACTTTTATGTTGCTTCATGCACAGATTCAATAATTCTCCTTTCTGTCCTTTAATACACTTATACCAGAATTTCAATATTCTCTGTATTATTATTCCCCTCCTTTTTGTATTAGCTAGCTCTAGTAATGCCACTTTTCTTGGTGCCGATTTTGGCAGCCCTAATAGTTCTTTGCAAAACAATCCATACATCTGGTCTAATTGTGTTTCTATCTCTGATGTGCCCCATACCTCCACTGCATGCATTGTTCTGGCTTCCACAACCGTTTTACACATTCTTTCTAAGCATCTAACTGACATCTCCAGTTTATGTTTACATATTCTTACCCCTGACATTGCTGCCCTGCCATTAGCTATCACTTTTCTGGCCATCCTCCACTGTTACACATCCTCACACCTAAATACTCATACTCGTTTACAACTTCTACCTTTTGGTCTCCTATGAACCATTCCTCTCCTTTCCTAAGTATTGATCCTCTTTTAAATACCATTATTTTTTATTTTTTGCTGTTTATTCTTAGTCCCCAGTCAGCGCAAAACCTATGGATTGCCTCAATTGATTTTTGTAGACCTATTATGGAAATTGCTCCTACCGTTAAATCATCCGTGTACAATAAACCAGGGATCTCTTTGTTCATTATTATTGGGCAATGGGCATTGCTTTCCTTAACCCTCTCTATTATGTTGTCTAGAAATAAATTGAATAGTATAGGACTCAATTTGCACCCCTGTCTTAAGCCTAACTTCTGTTTGGCTTCTTCTGATAATATATTCAACCCACATCTTGTTCTGAATTTCACCCCACTATAAATTTTATCAATTTCGTTTATAAACTTCTCGCTCACCCCTTTTCTTCATAGTTTCCATTTAAAAGCCTCCCTGTTTATCGTATCAAACGCTTTCTCAAAATCCACAAAAAACATATACAATCTGCCCCTTTTCCTGCTCAAGTATTTATCAATTAACATCTTGATTATAAATATATTATCTATAGTTTGTCTTTTTCTTCTAAATCCAGCTTGAAATTCTGATATTTTATTTTCTTTTTCGGCCCAATCCATTAGTCTGTCTGCTAGTATACCCATATACATTTTCCCAATTATAGATAGTAAGCTTATCCCTCTGTAATTCTCTGGCCTATTCACACTCCCCTTTCCTTTAAATATTGGTACAATCACACTTGTTTTCCAGCAGTCAGGTAATTTTCTACCATCTTTCATCTTATTAAATAACTTAGTTATATTCTTTAATCCACTTGGTGTTTCCCCATATCTCTTCCAAAACTCCCCTGGAATTCCATCCATGCCCACTGCTTTACCACCCTTTAAGCTTATTTGTTGAAAAACTTCAATTTGAGTAATTTCTCTGTCTAATATTGTGACGACCTGATCTTAGTTTGTGAAAATTAAGGAACACGTGGTCAGGTAGAACTGGGAGCAAACACTCAGAGCAGAACTACATGTTTTGGTTAGAGGTGGGGTTTTTCCATAAAGGTTTCATTTCTACAAAGGTAGGGTAAGGCTAATTAAATGTGGAATTCACTTAAGAAGAATATTTACTACAACAAGCAGATTACAAAGGCGGCCATAACAGCCATTTACCTGTACAGAAGTGGAGTCGCCTACAGACACATGTTGCTTATCCAAGAGTCAATTTAAGAGAGAGCATCTATCGCTTACAGATTATTCATCTAGTCATAAAGGAGGGGAGGGAGTGATGTCACACCTACTACTTGAGTCACCAGAGTGTAATTAATACAGTCATTTGTGACAATATCTCATCGTCTATCCTCAGGTTGCCCAACTGTATATTATCTCTATTTATCCACTCCCTTTCTGCAACTAGGTCTCTAAAGTACTTCAGCCATTCCTGTGATGTTATCTCATTTTTCACCCCCTTCTGTTTATTCATTTCACTCACCATACCCCATATGTTATTATCTTTTTGTTGTATGGCATCCTTCATTTTCTTTCGAATACTATCCTGCCACTCGTTCTTTTTTTGTTCTAATAATTTCTTGTACGCTTCTCTACTTATTACCATAATCATCCTATCTCTACCCTCCCCTGTTCTTCTCCAACAAGCCAGGTTTTTAAACACTTCCCTTCTAGCTCTACTGCAGTCCTCATCAAACCAGCCATTACTTATTCGTTTCATTTTCCCTTTTACTTTCATTTTTATCCCTGTCCTTGTAACTATTAGTTTCATTAGCTCTAAGCCTCTTTCTATATTGTTCTCGTTCAATGCAACCTCTATGCCTATTCTTATTATTTTTTATATTTCTGAGTTTATTTCAGTTAGGAATTCCTCCTTCATTTCTTCCCTCCATCTAAATGCACTCACTACTTTAAGCTCACCCTCCTCCTTTCTCTTGCTTTCTTTTTCTATCAATCCTATTTCTATCCCTAACGGGAAGTGGCCACTACTCAGTATTTTGTTTGTTATTTTTAAATTATTAATTCTTTCAATGAGCTCCTCACTACACAAGATATAGTCAACCACACTTTGACCATTGTTATTTGCAAATGTATATTCACCATCCTCATTCCCTTTTACTGCCCCATTACATATAAACAAATTATTCAATTCACATAAATGGAGCAATTTTACCCCCTCTTTGCTGAGTACCTTGTCCTTGCTACTCCTTACCCATTCATGTGCTTTCTCTCTACCTATTTCACCATCATCTCTTATTAATTTTTCTCTTCGCCTATTCTAGCATTGAAATCCCCCATTAACAAAAACACTATGCCCTGAAATTTGTGCCTTAGCTCCTCCATATCGTCCTCTAGTTTATTAAGTGCTCCATTGTCAAAAAAGCTTGATGTTGTGGGAGGGTTATAAACTATTCCTATTCCTAAACTAAGTTCTATTTCTGGGCCTTTCTTGATTATTAACCAGGTTACATTCCTATCATCCTTTACCATTGACTCTATTCTCTCACTATTGAGTACCTCTGACCTAATGAATGCTCCAACTCCTCCTGATGCTCTCCTTCTCTCTTTCCTTTTAGTGGCCCTAGTGCCTATATAACTAAAACCTCTTAAGTGTATTAATTCATTATTTCCTAGCCATGTTTCTGCAGTTCCAACTATGTCTTGCCCAACTGTTGTATTCTGCAACTCTCCATTAATCATCTTACTTTTCAAACCCTCAGCATTCCAGAACATCAGCTTTAACATTTTTTGCTATTTATTTCCTGAAAAGAAGGAAAGTTTGCCTTCTTTAGCCACTAATTTCTGTTGCCATGTTACTCACATTATCACCGTCTCTCTCCCTCCACTTCTTGGATGAACACCACTGTGATCCACTCTCTTCCCTTCCACCATTTCGTTTAACTCCCTTGCACTCGACAACCTTAACGATTCACTTTGCTCCACTAAGCACACACTTGCCACATCCATCGTTATGCTTTCTCTCTCTTCTGTCCTATTGTTCTGTGACCGCTCTACGCTGTCTTCTTCCCGTTCGTATGTCTCTTGTCCTTCCCCTCCATCTCTGGCCTCTTCCCCTCCGATGGTTAACATCCTTTCCTCCGCTTCTGACGTCTGCTCGGTGTTCAGGAAGTAAATGCGACTTTTCGATAGTTTGGAGGTACTGACAGATTTTGTCACGTGAAGTCTGTAGCGTGTAAAGAAAAGTTTTTTTTTTTTTATGTGGCACTTTTAAATACAACTGTAAGTATATTTCAATAGCATTAGCAATAGTATTTTACGTAGATTCGTATTTAGTGGTAACAAATAGGAAATTGTGAAATGTTAGTTATTAGCAGAAGTGTGTCAATTGCATACTTTCTCCATTTTAGGCAATCAGCTCACGCGGTGTGGGACAGCTTTAGAAAAAATTGGAACATATGATTGGAGGGGAAGCAGGAATATGTCTGCTTGTTGTGTGACTAATCTTGCAATGCAAGAAGGGCCTACGTGTGACTACAATACAAAGAGTACTGAAAAGTAGCCTTAGTTCTTTGACAATATATAAAATAACCGTTTCAATAGCAAGAGCTAATCTCTTTAATTTCTGCAATATGGCCAACCTAGAAAAACACAATTCAGCAAGCAGCATGTAAGATACGTGAAGATATGCACCACAAGTGTGACATGTGTGGACAAACAGTAAATTGAACTCTATCCGATCAGCTGTAAGTTTATATAATTACTATTTATGACACACATAAAAATAGAAACCAAATATTATGACAGCTATAAATACTGAGTCATTTGCTCTGAACTCAAGTGCAGAGTAGTGTGTTGGTTTGCAAGCAGTCAAGTACTTTCCAGCTCCATAGGGTGAGTCTGCAGGCATTGAGTGTAGTACAGAGAGGAGTAGTTGCAGAGTTGTGTTACAGTTGTCAAGCAGAGAAGTCAAAGGGAAGTACTGCGATATATCAGAGAAATTACAAGCTTTGCAAGTTGGCATGCAACAGAGATATAAAGGAATATTAAAGAGATGTGATGAATATCCTTAGCTTCCGGTGAAAGCCGCATTTCGATCATCTTGTCGTGAGCTTCTTCTGGGCCTTGTCTGATCTATGCATTGTTATCCCTGTTTGTATATCAGTGGTTCCCCAGTGGCTCCTCCCTTTTGTTCTTAATTGGCTGCCTGTCCACCATTGAAGTCTGTGTCGATGTGAATTCCGTTGCCTTTTCCTTTGTTATTTGTTTCCATAGGTTTATGTTTGTTTTGGTTCATTTTGGGTCTTTTATGTGTCAGATATGGTGTCAGTGAGCTGTCAGACTCTAGATGGTTTTGTGGCTTTGCCCCTTGCATCTCACTGGTTTACCTCCAGCCAAAAGCTGTGCTTGTGAGGATCTTCCAAGTACCCTTCCATTGTCCCTGTTGATGTTACTTTTTTCCTTGAAAATTTCTATACTTTCTTGTGTCATCCTCTGGGATAAGCTGCTGCAGGTAGCTAGAAGTAATCCTCTCATCATCCACCTGCCATGAAATGAGGAGTGATAAATGTGCTGTTCCTGTGAGCCTACTGCATATGTGAACCAGAGCTCATCAGAGAAGAAACGAAACACTTAAATAGCATCCTAAGGGCAAATGGTTACTCCTTCAGAGATATACAACGAGTGCAAGAAAACACTAACAGGCTGAATTCACAGAACAACAGAGATGACCTGGGTAAAAAGGACACACAATGGATTGTCTTACCCTGCATCAGAGGCATAATCGACTAGATTTCAAATGTCCTCAAAAGCCCAACATAGAACATGCTAAAAATCAACCAAAAAGCTCAGATCACTTCTCTGACCAGCTAAAGACCACAGTTAACCGTTCCTAAACTCAGGAGTATACAGAATCAGATGTAATTGTGGTAATTGCCTACATTGGCCAAACTGGCAGATCTATCTTAACACGTAAAAAACGAACATATGCAAATTAAAACAACCAAGCCGATAAATCAACATAAGTGGAACCACATGATCACAACCGACCACCACATTGATTTTGATAGTACAGATCTTATAGCCACTTGCAGCAGACGATGGTAGTGGCTGCAGTGGCGGTGGTGGTGGTGGTGGTGTCTCTATTGTTATTATCCATAGGTTAGTCACATAAAGGAATGTGAACTAAAGCACAGAAAAAGCTAGTTCACATGTTAACAGATATCAGAACATGCATACTGGGTAAAATTGGCAATAGAAATTACATTTATGGTTTTCAGCATTTCAATTGGTTAGTTGTATTAAAGGGAGGCATCGGTGAAATTTCGTCAAAAATGACAAAAAACGTTTTCCATTTCTTGCCTTAAAATTATGTTTAAACTTTGTAGTTCCAGAATCTCCTATCAGTTATGCCATAACACCATTTAATGAGTGGCTATGTCATTATTTAAATGCCCCTGTGTGGGTGGGCGTGGCCATTTATATTGCCTTTGCTAGCGTGTCGCAAAGAAATTGATGGAATTCTCACGTTTAAACTACATGGTTTGATTCCATAGACTGTGGTAATATGCAGAGACATCTTCTGGATGTTTGTGAAAGCTACTGAACACTTTTGCTTCCATTTTTATATATTGTTTCCCACTTACTACTTTTGAAAGTAAACAAACATTTCCACATATAGTGTTTGTGAAATATGGTTTACATGCAAATGAAAGCTCTGGATAGCACCTTATATTAGATTACTATTGTTTAGAATAGGAATAAAGCCTGATTTAACATTATATTGCTTTCTTTTTGCAACAGTAGATATATAATTCATACCAGGTTAGTTTAGCAGTACAGTGGATACTTTAAAGCAAAATATAATGAAACTTTAAGGTTTGCTAGTCATAATAGTAATTAATGATACTAGAATGCTCTGCTTGAGGCAAATGTTAAGTGAAAACATATTATGGCCCAAGAGTTACCAGTGATTTTAGTAGGTCACCTTTTAATGTAAATAGAATGGCTGATGCATTTCTGGGCATTTTGTAAGGGTCATATTTCTATGTAAAAACTTTGTATGACCATGGGTATGAATTGCATGAACTATTTTACTTGCAATTTCCATCTCATAGACAAAAATAAAGACATTAGTACTATTCTATTGGAAAATTGCATCAAAGGAGGAACACAGAATGCTAATGAAAATTTGCATGGAGTAAATTTCACAAAGAAGTTCTTGTATCAAGAAAGAAATTGCAGTGACTACAGCTGTTAGTGAATTTAATATGGGTTATGAAGCTAGTCTAAATGTTAGGGTCAAAGCTGCAGCAAGCAAAGTAAGCCCTGTTAGCAAGAAAATTAGCAGTATTAGGGATAGGTGAAAGCTAAAACAAAGTACTTAAAGTTCATTGTTCAAATATAAATCTACCAGGAAGCAGTTAAAAGTGACTAAATTATAAGAAGAAGAGGATAATAAACTAGCTGAGTGGTCTTCATATAGTGCAGGAGGGTTTTGAAACATAGAAAAAATGTTTATATTTAGAGCTTCTAACTAGATTTTTTATCGTGTCCAATTTTTAGCATTTTTTTAATACTGCTAATACTCCAGACACTGAAGTTTTCAATGAATTTCTTTAAGTTTTGCATATATGCATATTCCTAGATAAGTTTTCAGTAAAAATTGGTATCATTATGACTGTACATCAAAAACTTAATAATGATTTGTATTGAAAACAGAAAATTGACAAAAATTCAAGAAAATTCTGTCAAGTTCTGCAAATTTTTTCCTTCAGAATCATTAGACATGGGCAAATAAGTATATACAGATAGAGTTAACATGAAAAATTCAATGCCAAGTCCGGGATCTGAACCACAGATCTCCCGGTCTCCGTCCATTCGCTCCAACCCATTGAGCTACCATGGCCAACTCGCCGTCATGACACTAAATTCTCCATTTGACTCGTATATTTCCCCGGTAAACCACCAGGGACTCTCTCATCCGAAATACACTATTTGTGGCAACTTACTATCATAAGTACTTGAGTCAGGCTTCATCATTTAACTCTTATTTTTAGTTAATTGATGGACATTAATCATCTCTTCACACTAGCCATAAATATGCTAAGGTTTTTATAGAGTCAACATGAAAAATTCAATACCATGGCCGGGACCTGAACCACGGATCTAATGTAAAGAAATTGTAGCAAAAAATTCAATTATCTTCCTTTTTCTTTTTTTTTTTTTTTTTTTTTTTTTTTGTAAAAACTATTGTAGATAGAAAAATGATTAAATCTTTAAATTCATTTTTCTCCGCTTTCAATTTTTCAACATCTTTGCATCTTTAAAATGCCCCAACTTCTGCAATTCTCAACAAATTTGTATGATACTTTGCATACATATTCCTAAATAAATTTTTAATAAAAGTTGGTCATTTTGTTTATTTAAATTAGTTTATTTATTATTGAATTTTAAATCTCAAAATTGCAAAAAGAAAATAAGGAAAATTTAATATACTCACAGATAAAAAAAATTTTCTCCAAAAATACTTGACACACACTTTAAAAGTATAGCAACCTTTATAACTGATATACATAGAAATCTGAATCTAAAATTTAAAGTTTCTAAAAGAAAAACTGTGTGACTTTAGATATTTTATATAACACAAAAAGTCACAGTATAAAAAGCGCTAAATATTTAAAAAAAAACTGTTTAAGATAGAAAGATGAATGATGGATAGAGTCAACATGAAAAATTCAATGCAATGGCCGGGATTTGAACTACGGATCTCCTGGTTTCCGTCCAGCTGCTCTAACCCATTGAGCTACCATGGCCAGCATGGCACGTTGACCATGGTAGCTCAATGGGTTAGTGCGACTGGACGGAAACCAGGAGATCCGTAGTTCAAATCCTGGCCATGGCAGTGAATTTTTCATGTTGACTCTATCCATTAAATACCTTAGCCTATATATGGCTAGTGTGGAGAAATGATTAATTTCCATCAATTAACTAAAATAATAAGAGTTAAATGATGAAGCCTGGGACTCAAGTACTTACGATAGTAAGTCACCACAAACGGTGTATCTCGAATGCGAGAGCCCCTAGTAGTCTACCGGGGAAATATATCAGTCAAATAGAGAACTTAATGTCAGGACGACATGTTGACCATGGTAGCTCAATGGGTTAGAGCGACTGGATGGAAACCAGGAGATCTGTGGTTCAAATCCCGGCCATGGCATTGAATTTTTCATGTTGACTATCCATCAAAAACCTTAGCCTATAAACGGCTAGTGTGGAGAAATTATTAATTTCCATCAATTAACTAAAGTAGAAGGATGGATTTTGAAAGCTTAACTAGATTCCCTGTACCCCACCTAATGACAAAATTTCAAGCAGTTCTGCTGTAAACTCTGAATTTTAGCATTTTTCACAGAATCCTCCCCTTAAGGAAGAAAACGGTAACCTAAATTTCTAAATAAATCTGAGAAAATTTGATAGATAAAGAGGGTTACTGAAGGTGCTTGCATTTCTTTGGAAAATTAACGAACTTGTGGTTTTGTCTACTTGTCTTTTTTTAAAGTACATGAAATAAGTGACTCGGGTTCGATGTTGGTTGGCCTAAAGCTACACCTTTTCTGAGCGTTGGTCATCCCGCTGATGCCATATGCCATATGAGATCTGGGGGACAGCAGTACACAGCTCGATTTCATGGCTCCAACTTGCGCAGAATAGAGGACTTCGGTCTTTCTATTCTGTAGATCGCTCCTTCGCTGTGAGGTTACTCCATGAAGCCTCGTTCTTTTCATACTTGGAGTACGAAATTAGCATCTGGCTACCAAACTTAACGTTAAATTATCAACACATAGAAGTACTCTGGTTAAGTCTCTTGGAGATTATGATTCCACTAGATGCCAGTTTAGACTGCTCTGGGTACCCCACATGGCTTTTGCGTACCAGAAATAACAACGGAGCTAAATCATACAGCAGCTAAAGCTGAGCTCCACATAAACATCCAAGCATCAAAATTTAACCCAACTAAATTTACAATTTTACAAAACATAAGATTTTGCATCCTATCCTTCATTCTAAGGAACACAAAATATTACCTCATTTCAAGAAACAACCTAACAACCCAATACTATCTAACAAAAGCCTGAAATAGAAATCCTACCAGTGATAAAACCTTTAATAGTTGGGCATGCAGCAGAAACCTTCAGGCTGTATACACCCTGCCAGCACCTGACTGGACTGAAACAAGTGATTCAAAAAACATTTTTCATGTAAAGGACACAGCACATGGACAGTTGATTAAATGCTGTTTGCATTAACCACATATATACAGGGTGTATATAAATGAATATTGCGGTTTTAACTCTTTATAATACAGAGTTATAAATGATATGTCAAATGAAAAAGCAACTCAAACAGCTTTTTTTGTTGGCACCATAGCGCATGTGTGTGCAATGTTTCTGCCGCAATTCGCTAGACAGCGGTAGTAGCAAAGATGGTGACTAGTAAACAGAAAGCGTTTTGTGCTTTGCAGTTTGCAAAGACTGAATCTGTAGTTACTGTGCAACTTGCATTCCACATTAAGTTCAGTTGTGATCCTCCTAGTGATAATAACATTCGTAGATGGTATCATCAGTTTGAAGATACCGGTTGCCTTTGTAAATGGAAGAGCACGAGACCACCAAGAGTAAGTGAAGAGGCTATTGAGTGAGTGAGAGAGTCGTTCACTCGTAGCCTAAAAAAATCAGTCCAGAAGGCTAGTCGTGAATTACAAGTTCCTGTGTCGACTGTTTGAAAAGTTATAAGAAAACGCTTACGGCTACGTCCTTACCGTTTACAGTTATTACAGGCTCTAAAGCCGACAGACCACGGATTACGTACCAACTTCGCAAACAACATGTTATTTCATGACAGTGACAATTTTATGGATTGTTTTATCTTCAGTGATGAATCGACCTTTCACCTTAGTGGACATGTTAACACTCATAATGTGTGCATCTGGGGCTCAGAAAATCCTCACGAGATGGTACAAATGCAACAAGATTCCCCTAAAGTGAATGTTTTTTGTGCTGTATCCCAGCAAAAAGTTTATGGGCCTTTCTTTTTTGGTGAACCTACTGTAACTGAAACTTCTTAGCTTGATACACTAGAGCAAATGGCTCTTCCCTCAGAAGAAAATGAGCCAGAGAACCTCATTTTCCAGCAATATGGTGCCCCACCTTACTGGCATAACGAAGTACACGTTTGGCTGAACGTCATTGTACCCGAGCGCTGCATAGGCTGCAAGGGCCCCAATTACAGGGCTTGCTATGTATGACCTCCACATTCTCCTGACCTAACGCCATGTGATTTTTACCTTTGGGGCTTCTTCAAGGATTGTGTGTACGTGTCTCCGCTACCAGCTGACCTCCATGAATTAAGAAACCGGATTGAAGCAACTGTTGCTACAATTACTGAATACACACTTATCAACGTTTGGGAAGAACTCGGCTATAGACTTGATGTGTGCCATGTGACAAAGGGTAGTCACATTGAACATTTATAAGGTTCTTGGTAAAACTGTTTGAGTTGCTTTTTCATTTGACATATCATTTATAACTTTAAGTTGAATGTAATAGATATTATAAAGAGTTAAAACTCCGATATTCATTTATATACACCCTGTATACTTTACTCATCTAATTATCTTTATTAATTGGAATGGAAGAGGACGTGCAAATGTACATTAAGAAATAATTTTCCTGTCTCGTCTATCTTGATTTATACTGCTTATTATAGTTTTGGGCTTGGTGAGTACTGTAATGGGATTATAATAAACACAGTATTCATGGTACTATGTAAAAATGGTTTTACTTTTATTTGAAATCATGATATTTATATATTAATGATTTTTCATGCTTCCACTGTTGTGTTATGCCTGTGAATACATTAGATTGTTGTTTGTTGGTTTTTAGAACTAAAATTCACTGTTCATTGATATCTACACACAATATATTTTTGTCTATTTTTTAGATATCTGATTCTTCAGAATTGCTCACATTAATGGATATGATAGCTGCAGATGTAAAATCAAAAGATACAATATATGGACAAAAACTGAGAAAAGGCAGTGTTTGTTTAGTGCGGAATCCAGATTATGATACATGGTACCGTGCTGTTGTGGAAAATGTAGTAGTATCGGTTTTCTTCTGTGATTACGGAAACAAAGCGAATGTGCTGCTCACAGATATAAAGGAAATAAACACTGAACATGTTGATCTTCCTGCTCAAGTTTTACGATGCAGCTTATTGGCAGCAAAGCCTAACAATGTGTGTTGGTCAACAGGTGAAATTAACTACTTCAAAATTGTAACAGAGGGAAAAATTTTGGAAGCAATATTTGTTTCTCAGAACAATGGTAGGTTTAATGTGATTCTGGAGGATAAGGGCAGCATTATTAATTCACATTTTGGAGCTACTGCCGAGCAGCTGGAAGCTGAAGCATCTATCAGAAGATCTAGTGAGCCTGCACTAATAGAGCAGAAATTTTCAGATCAGTCTTTCTTACCAAATACTGTGGAAAAAGTTTTGGATACTCAGCATTTTGAGGTAAGTTTCAATTTTTATTACCTATTTGTTACTGTATTGTATCTGTACTTTTTAAGTTTGTTCTTAGAGGTTACAGTATATCTGATTAAAATAAGACCTGAAGCTTTCCTGGCGACGAATATACTCAATTTCTTCTCGGGCAGCAAGCCAGGTGAACAGAGGATTATAAATCAACGTTTCGGGAGTGTGCATCGCTCCCATCATCAGGATATTTATTAAATGTTATAACCACAAATGAAACACTGGATATAACACAAATATAAACAAAGACAAAACACTATCAAAATTCACATTACTGAACAAAAGACTATTTTCAGTAAATTAAATGCCAGGTCAGGAAATGGCGTGAGTATAGAAAATTGTGTCAAAGAAACGTAACTGCTTAACTTGATTATCAAGCTGTATTGATCTTTGCTTCTTAAATAGATGGATTTCCATTTTTAAGACCAGTTTCCAAGAGGAGCTGAACTGAAATCCAGCATCACGATTAAACATGCTCCTTTCAGAGGAAATGGCCAAAGCCTCCCTAATTCTCTGCTCCCAGTAACCGATGCATATTGCCAAGATGGTCATCTCCCAAAAATTGACTCTATGGTCGTTATCAAAACAATGCTCTGCAGCCCAGACTTCAATACTCTGTTCACGTTCATTTATTCCTTCCGGTTTGTCCTATATACCGTGTCCCACATTCACAGGGAATGCGGTACACTCCTGGAACTTGGAAGCCCAGTTTGTCTTTCACTGGTCTCAGCAGATGTTTAATCTTTGGAGGTGGCTTGTGGATGGTCCTGATGTTGTATTTGGCGAGAATTCTACTGATTCTGCTGGATAGGTTGCCGGTAAACGGGATGCAAGCTGTAGCAGTAGGCTTATCTGACACTTGCTGTATTACAGGTTTCCCTTTCCTAGCTTTGGTGATCGAGGCTGCTGATTCTGCCGGATAGATTGCCGGTAAACGTGATGCAGGCTGTAGCGGTAGGCTTATCTGACGCTTGCTGTATTACAGGTTTCCCTTTCCTAGCTTTGGTGATCGAGGCTTCACCGTCATATTCAAGTAGCCGTTTTTATGGAAAGTGAGTCTCAGGTGCTGTAATTCTTGTTTTAAGTGACTGGGATCAGAGATAGACAAAGCTCTGTGGGCCAGTGTATTCAGAACTCCCAGTTGTTCAGACTTATGATGGAAACTATGATCGTTCAGATAGAGATCGGTGTGTGTAGGCTTGCGGTATACAGCATGCCCCAGTGTACCGTTACTGTTTTTTGAAACAAGAATGTCCAGGAATGGAAGAGTTCCATCTTTCTACACTTCCATGGTAAACTGTATGAGGTCGAAGGCTGTTGAGATGCGCAAGAAAGCCAGGCGAAGTGTTTGATGGGAGTGATGCACATTTCCGAAATGTCAATTTATAATTATCTGTTCACCTGGCTTGCTGCCCGAGCTGCTGATTCTTAATCGATTTGTGTCTGTAACCCCTTAAATAAAAATAATTTATATTAATTGCAATATAATATGAAGAGTGTTCGCTATAGGAAAGTGGCTGTTACAACAAGCATATTTATTTTAACAATATCTGTTGATGTTTCAAGGATTTGCTGGTCTTAATAATTTTTTTCTTTGAAATAGAAAATTTGTTAGTTTTATGAATAAGGGCCCTTGTTGTGGTTCAGAGTCTAGTAAGTGAATAGGTGCACACCTGCTGTATGTTCTTCTTGGTTGATAACACTGGGCAACAAAAAAATAATTTTTGAAAGTTTCAAGCACTTCATGAGGCAATTCCTACTAATTTTGGTTGAGAAAAACAAATATAACAGTGAAACATTTTTATTAGCTCTAGTTTCTATGATATACACAAGGTGGAAGTATGACATATTAATGGATTGAGAGAAAAGGATACATTTTTTTAGTTAATTGATGGAAATTAATCATTTCTCCACACTAGCCGTATATAGGCTAAGATATTTGATGGATAGAGTCAACATGAAAAATTCAATGCCATGGCCAGGATTTGAACCACAGATCTACTGGTTTCCGTCCAGTCGCTCTTAACCTTTGAGCTACCATGGCCAACGTGCCTTCCTGACATTAAACTCTCCAGTTGACTCGTATATTTCCCCGGTAGACCACTAGGGGCTCTCGCATCCGAGATACACCGTTTGTGGCGACTTACTATTGTAAGTACTTAAGTCCCAGGCTTCATCGTTTAACTCTTATTATTTTAGTTAATTGATGGAAATTAATCATTTCTCCACACTAGCCTGATGGATAGAGTCAACATGAAAAATTCATTGCCATGGCCGGGATTTGAACCACGGATCTACTGGTTTCCGTCCAGTCGCTCTTAACCTTTGAGCTACCATGGCCAACGTGCCTTCCTGACATTAAACTCTCCAGTTGACTCGTATATTTCCCCGGTAGACCACTAGGGGCTCTCGCATGATGGATAGAGTCAACATGAAAAATTCAATGCCTTGGCCGGGATTTGAACCACGGATCTACTGGTTTCCGTCCAGTGGTTTCCCCTAGTGGTTTACCGGGGAAATATACGTTGGCCATGGTAGCTCAAAGGTTAAGAGCGACTGGACGGAAACCAGTAGATCCGTGATTCAAATCCCGGCCATGGCATTGAATTTTTCATGTTGACTCTATCCATCAAATATCTTAGCCTATATATGGCTAGTGTGGAGAAATGATTAATTTCCATCAATTAACTAAAATAATAAGAGTTAAATGATGAAGCCTGGGACTTCAGTACTTACAATAGTAAGTCGCCACAAACGGTGTATCTCGGATGCGAGAGCCCCTAGTGGTCTACCGGGGAAATATACGAGTCAACTGGAGAGTTTAATGTCAGGAAGGCACGTTGGCCATGGTAGCTCAAAGGTTAAGAGCGACTGGACGGAAACCAGTAGATCCGTGGTTCAAATCCCGGCCATGGCATTGAATTTTTCATGTTGACTCTATCCATCAAGGATACATTTTAATTACATGCATGCTAACAACAATGAAAGTGCATTTGATTTTTTAAACTGGTAATTACATGCTAAATGCAGGAGTAAGACAAGGTGATGGACTGTCTGCAACTCTATTCAACCTAACCCTGCACAGAGCAATAGAAAAAATTGATTCTAAAGGTACAATATTCTTTAAGTCCAGTCAAATATGTGCATATGCAGATGACGTAGTGATCGTGACAAGAGACAAAAAAAAAAAAAAAAAAAAAAAAAAAAAACGTTAGTTGAAGTTTATGAAGAATTAGAAAGAAGGTCTAAAGAAATAGGATTAGAGGTAAACGAGAAAAAAACTAAATACATGAAAATGACAGCAGATAAAAGCAAAAGAATAATTTCAAATCTAGTAGAGACAAAACATTTGAAGGGGTATCCAAATTTAGATATTTAGGAGCACTTGTAAACAATGATAATAATTTAAACAAGTGCATAAAAGAAAGAATCCAAAGTGGCAACGCAGCCTATTATGCAAATTTATCACTATTAAAAAATAGGTTTATTAGTAGAGGGACAAAATACAAGATTTATAAAACCCTGATAAGACCAATAGTAACATACGCTGCTGAAACTTGGACCCTAAACAATGCAGATGAAGAAACACTTCAAAGATTTGAAAGGAAAATATTAAGACGAATCTTTGGACCTGTAAAAGATAAAGTCCAATGGAGAATAAGAGACAATCATGAAATAGAAGATTTAATAAATAAGCAAGATATTGTGAAATTTATAAAAGCACAAAGGATAAGATGGCTAGGGCATATAGAGAGAATGACGGAAGATAGAATGCCGAAAAAAAATATTGAATGGAAGATTGTATAACAGAAGAAAAAAAGGAAGACCGAGAACAAGGTGGTTAGATGATGTAATGGAAGACCTAAGAACGATCGGAATCAGAGGCTGGAAAAGTAAAGCGGAAGATAGAGATGTGTGGAGGAGGATCGTGCAGGAGGCCAAAGCCCACCAAGGGCTGTAGAGCCAGTAGAGAGAGAGAGAATTACATGCTAAGAGTTCTAAATTGCTGGAAAAATACTTCGCAGATAGTCGCGTCTGAAGAGAATCATGTGGTGGCTTATTGACTTTGTCATCTTTTAGCTTGCCTCTTGTGATGGAGTTCTGCAGAATCCCTATACAAAGACCAACAGTAATCCGCAAGCATTACTTCATTCCAACGGCCCTGATATCTTTGTTCCATAACAGAAATCTCTTGATGGAATTTCTCCCCATGTTCATCACTAACAACTCCACAACTAGGAGGGAAAAAGTGTAGGTGGGAGTGGAGAAAATGGATCTTATGGATCTTAAGGGACGTGTTGCATCCAAGGTTACAGTATTTTTACAGGAGCACTGTCACCAAATGCTTGTAGTTGTCATCTCTTTTGTTGCCTAAAAATCCATGAACAACACTCTTGAAGGCTTCCCAAGCTTCCTTTTCTTTCCCCTCCAAAACTTGGTCAAATTCACCCACTAACCTTTATTGCAATAAGATACATCTTAGAAGTTAAAGGCTGACTAAGTGTATGATGACCTTTACTTGACTTTCTGCAGCAACACTTCTGTGAATTGATATAGTTGTTGATGATATAGCATGTTTATAGCAGAATACTGTACTGTCCTAAAATTTGCTCTCCTTTGATTTTCTCTTCAAAATAGAGTTCTACATATAGTGCTGAAATATCTTCCTCTCCATTTAAAGCACATTAAATGTCTTTGTGGTCCTAATCTTACACATAAGTGTGATAAAGTGTCCCTCCAAATGTACTTCCACATCTTTTATTTTTTATGTGGCCAAAATCAGCCACACAGTAAATAGGAATAATCATAGAATAGTGTTCTATGTAATTAAATCATTCTTTGTGAATTTTAAAAAGGTATGATGCCGCATCCATGTTCATTTTCTTATATCAATCCTGCAGTTGTCAGTGAACATGATCAATTTAATTGCCTAGCATGTAGCTGCTCGGGTAATGATCAAGGGAGTTAGCAATTTCAGTTGATCCAAAACTTATTACACTTTCATTCCACAAGTTACAGCAATACCATGTTTCACATCCTGAATGCAAATACTACAGATTTTCTTTGGTAATACTGCTTGTTTGTTACCTATAGTGCTGACAAAAGTTTGCTCTAAATAGACACATAACACAGCTACATAGGGTTGGTATTACCTCTCAATGATTTTAAAGTAGAGTGTTTGTGACGAATTTGTTTTCTCCTGTGGTTTTCTTTGATGATGCGGACAAGAATTTGTGAAATCGATTTCAATTAGAAAAAAGAATTAACATCTAAGTTAAGTGAAGTTTTTGTTACAAATTTTTATATTTGTATAATATCATGGATGCCAGTTTGTGTTAAGTATAATTTAGGAGATGGTGTTAGCAAACTGAAAATGGAATATAAAGATAAATGACCAATGGTAGGTGAACTCTTCTCTTCTGGACTGGCTCATATGACAGATTTAACGTAATTTGCACAACTAGATCTTGCCAACTGAGCCAGAACATTAAGTCAAATAAAAACAAACTGAACTCATATTCAATAAACATTGTAATTTTATCCTTCATTACAGTATTCCAGACGTTTAAGTACCATTTTTGTGACACAGTTGGAGTTTATTTATCCCAAGCAATGTGGAAAGATTTTTAATCAGTAGTGAATTTTATATTAGTCAATACGTAAAATATGAAGCTATTAACAGTGAAGCAAACAAATATATACAAATATAATAATTTGTAACTTAAAACATCACTTATCTTATAAGAAATGATGAAAGTTTTCTTATAAATTGTTCGGGATCGCTATTTCATGGAAATTCTTCCACATCGTCAGCCGGAACCACAAACAAAACAGGCCGCGTCGTGGCTCCGTGGTTAGACCGCTTGGCTCTCACCAAGGCGGCCCGGGTTCGATCCCAGGCGACTGCAAAGTGAGATTTGTGGTGGACAACACGGCGCTGGGGCAGGTTTTCTCCAGGATCTCCGGTTCCCCCCCGCCATCTCATTCCATCGGTGCTCCATCTTCATCTCATGTATCATCAGTGTCATCGCCTGTGGTGCCGTATGTAGTAAAAGCGGGCGTTAAACACTACACATTTCATTTCACAAACAAAACTGAGTCTACCACAGAGCTGACGATAGGGGAGAAGTCCCCAGAAACTAGTCTTCATAAAAAACTTGTAAGTGGAGAAAAGTATATACAAGGTTGACTCACTTGCCTAATTTTAGTAAAACTGTCGTCATCGCTACAAAAGCTAGATGTTACTATTTTCTTGTTAGTACTACCGAAATCTGAAAATGAAACAAATTTAAAAAAAAAAATAATAAACTGCCGGTATTTCAAAATTCATTATGCGATGTTTGTTTTTCAAAATAAATATATTTTCCAAAACCATTAAATCTATCGGACATCTATCATAATTTAACTTCTGGATTTGTTTCATGGTTAAATGACCAAAATTGATCTGCTACGGCCAATTTATCAGTCTCTTTATACTTAATGTTACAAAAACATTCTTTCGTTCTGGTTTCTAAATTAAGTTTTGTCTTTCCAATATAAACTTTATTACAATTGAAACAATTAAACTGATAAACACCGATTTTTTATTATTAGGAATTTTATCTTTTTAGAGAAATGCAATAAATTTTTAATACTATATTTATTTTGAGGAACTAAAGTTATACCAAGTTCTTTAAAAAAAATTTGAAACTGTTTATTAACCCAAGGATGGTAAGTAAGTTTTTTAAAATTATAATCGTCCTATACTTTTTTTAAGGGTAGAAATATCATTACAGTTTTTTTTTTATATTTAAATTTTTCAATTTTTTTATTTGTAAAGTCTTTATTAAAACCATTAATTAAAGCAGTATTAGTAATATGTTTATATTCTTTATTAAATTCATCTTTATTCAGTGGTATCTTTATTAATCTATAAATCAAACAATTGAAAACAGCAAATTTCTGTGAAAAAAATGTTAAAATTTTTATTTTTTATGTAATTATCAATTTGAGTAGACTTCCATGCAATCGTGATCCCGAACGATTTATAAGAAAAGTTTCATCATTTCTTATAAGATAAATGAAGTTTTAAGTTACAAATTATTATATTTGTATATATTATATTAGTCTTATACACATTTAAAGTAGATATCTATCTTACGATATCTTCCTGATGTAAGACGATTCTTGCTGTTGAGGAATTCAGTAAATAGCTAAATAATGTTCATTCCCTTTTGTAGGAATAAAAATATATAATAAATTACCTGTAAGAATCCGTGAAATGAAAAACCTCAAATGCTTTAATAAAGCAATAAATAACCTACTAATGGACAAAGCCTACTACTCGATTATTGAATATATGGATGATAAAATTGAATTATAATGAAATTTTTTGTCATTTTGTAATTCTAATATTCTGACAATATTATTCCAAGGGCATGTCATAATTATAACAATATTTGTATATAGTTGTATTGATATTATTAGTAATTATATTATTTGTATTATTAGTATTTATATTATTAGTGTTATTGTTATTTTGTGTAATTATTATTATTATTTTAAATTTTCTACTGTTGACGAGTCACCTGTTTACTGAGTTTTTACTCACTATCTGTAAGCGTATGTGACAATAAAGCATCTTATCTTATCTTACAGTTTAAGCGATAGAGGACATGTCAAATGTATGTCTACATGAGCTCAAAACAATCCTCAAGCTACAAGGGCTGTTCAATAAAGAATGGTCATAATTTTTTTACGGTCATAATTTTTTGCACTAAAATTCAATCTTATTCTATTCTGTTAGCTTAATGTGAAACAAACACACCATAGTAGTTTCATTGTTGGTACTTCTGCTTGCCGCCTGTGAGAACCAGGCAAGTTCAGACATACTCAGTATCGCCTACTGCTGCTATGGAAGTAACACGTGAGGAACAATATGAGGCTTTGAAATTCTGCTTTCATCTCAACAAATCTTCAGTTGAGGCCTATACAATGTTACAGGAGACCTATGGAGAGTCTGTTCTTCCCTACAGCACAGCTCGAAGGTGGTTTAAAATGTTTAATGAGGGCAGACAATCAATTTGAAAGAAGTTGGACCTGGTGCTCCAGTTACTGCTCTTGCAGAAGAAAACATCAACACTGCTGCTTCCATTGTGAGACAGGATCGATAAATTACCTTAAGTTTACTTTCTGATATACTGAACATTTCATTGAGTGCGACATTTCCATGAAAAAGGCCATATGCTGCACCACTATAATGCGCGGCCGCATATTACCAGAGTTGTTGCTGAATATCTTGCAAAAATCAATGTGATGTGCATCCCTCACCCTCCCTATAGTCCGGATTTAGCCCCATGTGACTTTTTTCTATTCCCTAACTTGAAGAAACGCCTTCGTGGGAGGCATTATCCATCATCAGAAGCAGTGGTGAAGGCTGTGGAGGCGATTTTGAAGAATTTCTCAAAAAATTGTTTCCAGCATGTCTTTGAAGACTGGCAGAAGTGCTGGGACAAATGCATTGCATTCAGGAGAGACTATTTTGAGAAAGACCTTCAAAATTATGAGGATGAGTAAAGGTACGTTGTCAAAAAAAAAGTTGTGATCATTCTTTATTGAACAGCCCTCGTAAAATTGATAGAAGCTTGTCAGACTCTCATGTCATCAAAAGAGGAGAAGGAAGTTAGTTTACATGAAACTTTAAATCCTTAAATATTGTTTTAGAAGCCTATTTCAGTTGAACCTCTTGGGAAATTTTTTATCTTCATTTATTTTAAAATGACTGATTTCTCTTCATAAATGAAACTATTTCCAGAATGTAAACATATATCAATTGAAGTATTACATGAAATTTTCATGCAAGCAAAGAAATACTGACCAGTTTGTGTTTTCACATGTTTATACCTTATAAATATTAATACTTTCATATTTGTTTTAAAGGAACCATTATATTTTGAGGAACATGTATTAATTGAAAATTGTGTTACAGGAATCAGCATGTCTTGAGCAGGGTGAAGAAGGTACCAGTAATTTGATTGCTCCTACCGTCACAACTAATGTGACTATAAAACCTGCAAGTATCACCATCGGTGATGTAAAGACTGTTCAAGTGGCATTTATGTCAAACCCACAAAACTTTTATGTACAGGTAGGTAAATATAAACTAATGTAGAGTTTTATATAGGTTCTGAAGAAGTGTTTTGTCTCTGGAACATTCTTATTAGCTTTATGTTTGCAGTATAATACAAAAGTTTATTTACTCTCACTACCATTTAATTATGATTAGGGTAACAGCTAAAATTATAAATTATTTCTTGAATTATGAAACATTTTAAAAGAATGTTACTGTACATATAAGCTTTAAGTGCAGCACTTTTGGATATGTAATATTCTTCAGAGGAAATCATATCTGCTTCTGATGATGGCTAATGCCTCTCATGAAGGCGTTTCTTCAAGTTAGGGAATAGAAAAGGGTCACATGGGTCTAAATCCGGCCTATAGGGGGTTGAGGGATACACTTCACGTTGATTTTTGCCAGATATTCAACAACAGCATTGACAGTATGTGGCGTGCATTATCATGGTGCAGCATCCAGCCTGCTTCACGGAAATGTGGTCTTTTGCGCCTGATATGGCCTTGGTATGTTTTCAGGACATCCCTGTAGTATTGTCCAGTTACTGATGTGTGTGCAGGTTCAACATACTGATAAACCATTCCATGAATATCAAAGAATGAGATGACCATAACTTTCCCAGCAGAAGCAACCACTTGCTATTTTGGGGGTTGATAATGAAGGAGATTTCTACACTGAGCTTTACTGTTTGCTCTCAGGATCAAAACGATGTAGTGAAGTTTCATCAGCAGTGATTACGTTTGAAAGAAACTCCGGATCTTCCTCTAACATCAACTTTAACTGCATGCAAACCTGCATGCGAATGTCCTTTTGTTCAGGAATCAACAGTCTTGGAACCCATTGCACACAAAAACGTCTCATGGGTAATGTTTCTGTCACCAACGTGTAGGTGACACCCAATGAAATGTTCAGTGTTTCAGAAAGTGATCTTAAGATAATTTTGTCAATCCTCTCTCACAATGGCAGTAGCAGTGTTGATGTTTTCTTCCGTAGGAACAGTAACTGGAGCACCGGTCCACCTTCCTTTGAAATTGATTGTCTCCTCTGTTTAAACATTTTAAACCACCTTCGAGGTGCTGTAGGGAAGAACAGACTCTCCATAGGCCTCCTGTAACATTGTATAGGCCTCAACTAAAGATTTGTTGAGACGAAAGCAGAATTTCAAAATTGCATATTGTTCCTCACATGTTACCTCTATTCCAGCGGTAGGCGATACTGAACATGTCTGAACTTGCCTGGTTCTCACAGGCAAGAACCAGGAGTATCAGCAATGAAACTACTATGGCATGTTTGTTCACATTATGCTAACAGAATATAATAAGAATGAATTTTATTGTGAAAAATTATGACATTAAAAAAATTATCATTCTTTATTGAACATCTCTTGTATATTATTTTATCTTGACAGAAATCATGTGCAGTAGGGATGAGTAGCAACTGTGGTGGGGATAGCGCACCTATCGCCACAATACGTCACACAGGTAAAATTACGATAGGGGAGAGCACTGCACAAGCAGTCTAAAATCAAATTGCACTCTTAAAGCCAGTATTGTAGCTGTTATAAACTAAGTTGTAATTCATACTATGGTAGTAATCTCCACGCTTTTGTTGGATCTTAAATAGTACATAGGCGTTTGGAACAAAACCCTGTTCTCCTCCAGCAGGCATGATAACCACCTGTTGGCCTTTCGAAAGTTTCATCCATATAAACTTTATAAACATCACTGCGATATCTCTGAATATTTTCTAAATACTTAAGGCTTTTTGCCCATATGGTACAACGTTCGATTAAAATTTGTCTGTCATGCTTAGTTTTTTTTCATATAAATTCTAGCTTCAAAAGAACCCTTCTTAACATTCAGACATTGCCTTGGAAATAAGTAGAATTTTGAAGATACATAAGCACTGTCTTCAGAGCTGGTCTTTGTATTTCTATGTTTTAAAAATTATTCGCAGTTCGCCTAACTACTTCTGAATTAAAACATCTAAATTAAATTTTGTGCATTTTCTTAATCTTTGTTTACTGGGCATAGAGAAGGACGTTGTTGCACTAGATCCAATGGCTTTTCTTTCCTTAATAACTCACCTAAACTGCTTTCAGACACAACTATTGCGTCAGATGCCCTTTCCCAGATTTTTATAGCAGACCCAGACCATTGTTCCTTTTTTATAAATCTATAGACATTGATTATTACTTCTCCTGTTTTTAAATGTAGCACCTTATTTCCTAATGTGCTGCTAGGAGGCGTCATTTTTTAGAACCATGAGACACGCACATTTTGAAACAAGTTATAGTATTAGTCAGTAGCTATGCAGTTGTTTACTTGCTTGTAACAGATATGAAACTGACCTGCCCTCCCTTCCAGTTGCAACCATTCTGAAGTGTACTCGTCCAGATACCACTGTGCATTGCTCTCCATCTGTCAAGATATAAAACTACATCTGTACCTAAGATGGTGTACTTATTTAACTTACAGACAACACTGAAACAATTCAATGCCCATTGATTAATAACAATAATTAATAGACACAAAACATTGTACTATATAACTTGCCTTTAGATAACACTAGATCTGTTTTAAGGTCAGAATGGCTACCTCATTAAAGTAATTAAAGACAGATTAATCTTCCATCCAAAAATCTAGTATAGAGATTTTGCTGGAAACATTTTGAGTTTCCTGAACCTAAAAAGGCATCTTGTTGTACTAAAGGTTATGTTATACTAATAAGATAAAGTCGTGTGGGTATATTGCATAAAGTATTGCTTTAAAAGAATACTGAAGATGTATGGTTTCCTGTAACATGGAAACCTACTTCCCTATTGCATTAGAGAGGTTAATATCATCTCTGCTCAAACCAAGTTGGCGAGGAAATTTGTAGTAAAAGGAAGGGCAAAAGTTAAAGGCACTCAAGTAAATATTATACTTGCCTCTCCTATCAGTACTGTCAAGTATGGATCTATGTACCTTATTTGCCTGGACTATGAAGATTATCTTTGTCTTAAGATAATTTTAATCAATACTGGAAAATATGTCATTTAATTCGACAGAAATTCATTTACAATTTATGGTTGTACAAAAATGTGTGTACAGGATGCATAGTTTGTGAACTATGCATTTTTAGTATTAAATGATTGTCACTAGACATTCATTCAACATCGACTGGATCACAGTCCCAGAAACCACTGGATTAAAGCTGGCCATGAAAGCTTAAGTATGTACTTAACCTTCTATTGGGTGCGTCAACTTTCGTGACACCATTAGTCACGATGTATCTGCTGGATACATATGATGTTAATTGTGTTTTAGTATCTGTTTTCAGATGTTTAAAAATGCATGCCTCTTATTATGAATCGGATGCGTTTCTCGGACATAGTCATCCTGAAAATATTGACACCAAGGTCATCTGTTGTCCAGAAGTCGTGTATAATTTGCCGTCCTCCGCGGAACACACCAGCAAGGTATAATAGCGCAATAAAGGCTTTCATTTCTTTTATGTCTGTGTCTCTGAAATCACTCTCACATTCATATTTCACTTTGAAGTCATCTATGCATCTGTTGGTGTGTTGCACAATTATATGCAGAATATCATCACTGACCAAAAGTTTCCACCAGTCAAATTCAGTTTTCATAGTTTTGGCATTCCCCACAACTCCAGGCAGTTTATTAATTATTATTATTATTATTATTATTATTATTATTATTATTATTATTATTATTATTATTATTATTATTATTATTATTATTATTATTATTATTATTATTATTATTATTGTTATTATTATTATTAATCATTATTATTGCCATCATCATCATATCTTCATCGTTATCATCTTGTGTCTTTTGTGCTCGCCAAAATACTTTTTATCATTTTCTAGCACTTTATTACTTTCCTCTTCATCAACATCATGATCTGTATTGGTGTCCACAGATCATGTTTCAGTTATGTCTTCATATTTGGAATCAGTTTCTACAAAATCATCCTCAATCGTAGCGCATTATCGTCGAAAATAAGGTGATGTACCTCCTCCAAATCCTCAGGATTTTCCAAATCATATACTTCACTCATTTTAAAACCTACGATTCACAGTAATAAAGAAAGTCGCTCTCATTTACCTTGCAGCAATGCAACCACTTACGTCAGCAATCTCTAGCAATGACGTGGTTGGATCCAATAGCGGCGACAATGCATAATGAGAGTTGGCGCTATGTATCTGACAGATACAACAGCATACACATGTTGACATTCACCTCGTTTGCGTACTTAGCATTAGGGAGAAATGGTTGAATCTTACAGGAAACAATAACAAAGGTATGGTGGAAGATGTCCTGATTTGGCAAGCCCTTACCTCTATTTATTGCCATAATATTGAATCAATATTAGGCCATGTATCTCACAGATACATGCGCAACTAACGAAGGGTTAAGAAATATAATGGCAGATCTCATTTTTCTATATGCTTGGATATGGTATTGCTGTACACAGATATATCCATAGCTTGGCTGGCATCTCTGACTTATGAGAAACTCACATGTAGATTGATAGAGTCAACATGAAAAATTCAGTGCCATGGCATTCAATTGAATTCATGTTAACTCTATCAAAAACCTTAGTCTATATATGGCTAGTGTGAAGAAATGATTAGTTTCCATCAATTCACATGTGGATTGCTTACAGTTTGTTGCACAATGAAATAATCTCCCTTCTAGTTTCCTGACAAGGTCATATAAGCTTCTTGCTTATATGCACCTTCATTATCCCACTAATGCTAAAGCTATCACACAACAGTTCAATTTTTGAAGTGGAAGCAGTGTTGGAAAATGTTTTAACTGCTTATATTATCAGTGGATACAGCCTCTCTCAACTCTTTAGCTGTTTACAATGCTGAATGTTTCATTGGGTTTTGCTGTCTGTTCTCTCATCTCTCATCTGTAAGCTAGGGTATTAATACGGCCTTCTTTATGTATTGCCACATGAGTAACAAATTTGCAAGCAAGAAATCATCTTTGGCATCAAATATGACACATGTCACTGTGTCATATGTGTGTCATGACACTGCAACACATGTTGACAATTACATTAAATGCAACCCATTCAACCCAGTACAACATCAATATGCAGTATTCCATAGTTTAGTTCACAGATTAATCAACATTCCGCTAACAAAAACAGAATATGAACAGGAGTACGCTCACATACACCAGGTTGCCGAACTGAACAACTATAACACAAATTTCATCAAAAAACTGATCTATAGACACAAAAGAAACAAATACTTAAAGGACATTACTACGTTAAAAAAACTAGAAAACCCAAACACCAGATATGGAAAATTTACATTTCATCCAAAATACTTCAAAAAATTTGAAAAGATATTTAAGAGCTTCAACATAAAATTAGCCCCTCAAAACAAACACAACATCTGCAACTTACTAAACCACCCTCTAAAAAATAGCACACCGAAAACTCAATTATCAGGCATTTACCAAATGAGTTGCCAGGATTGTGACAAGATATACATTGGTAAGACCAAAAGGAATCTAGGAACAAGAATGAAAGAACACTTCAGAAATATTAAATTCAAACAAATGGACAAGTCGGCCGTATCACATCACTTTTGGTCTGAGAATCACAACATAAAACAAGAAATAGAACTGATCAAACAGGCAAAGAAACATCTGGAACTACAGATTTGGGAAAACATATTTATTACGAAAAAACAGGACCTCTTGATGAATTTTGAAATTCCCGCGGTAGATGACGTCATCAAACTTACCAGGACTTTAGATGGCAGCACAACACCAAGCCAGATGCAGACACCGAATGCATCATCAGTCTACCACAGAGCTGACGATAGGGGAGAAGTCCCCAGAAACTAGTCTTCATAAAAAACTTGTAAGTGGAGCAAAGTATATACAAGGTTGACTCACTTGCCTAATTTTAGTAACAATGGCACTCCACTTTCTGAAATACTTCTTTTTATTCTATATATTGAAACTGTTTATTAACCCAAGGATGGTAAGTAAGTTTTTTAAAATTATAATCGTCCTATACTTTTTTTAAGGGTAGAAATATCATTAACAGTTTTTTTTATATTTAAATTTTTCAATTTTTTTATTTGTAAAGTCTTTATTAAAACCATTAATTAAAGCAGTATTAGTAATATGCTTATATTCTTTATTAAATTCATCTTTATTCAGTGGTATCTTTATTAATCTATAAATCAAGCAATTGAAAACAGCAAATTTATGTTAAAAAAATGTTAAAATTTTTATTTTTTATGTAATTATCAATTTGAGTAGACTTCCATGCAATCGTGATCCCGAACAATTTATAACAAAAGTTTCATTAGTCTTATACACATTTAAAGTAGATATCTATCTTACGATATCTTCCTGATGTAAGACGATTCTTGCTGTTGAGGAATTCAGTAAATAGCTAAATAATGTTCATTCCCTTTTGTACAGTTTAAGTGATAGAGGACATGTCAAATGTATGTCTACATGAGCTCAAAACAATCCTCAAGCTACAAGGGCTGTTCAATAAAGAATGGTCATAATTTTTTACGGTCATAATTTTTTGCACTAAAATTCAATCTTATTCTATTCTGTTAGCTTAATGTGAAACAAACACACCATAGTAGTTTCATTGTTGGTACTTCTGCTTGCCGCCTGTGAGAACCAGGCAAGTTCAGACATACTCAGTATCGCCTACTGCTGCTATGGAAGTAACACGTGAGGAACAATATGAGGCTTTGAAATTCTGCTTTCATCTCAACAAATCTTCAGTTGAGGCCTATACAATGTTACAGGAGACCTATGGAGAGTCTGTTCTTCCCTACAGCACAGCTCGAAGGTGGTTTAAAATGTTTAATGAGGGCAGACAATCAATTTGAAAGAAGTTGGACCTGGTGCTCCAGTTACTGCTCTTGCAGAAGAAAACATCAACACTGCTGCTTCCATTGTGAGACAGGATCGATAAATTACCTTAAGTTTACTTTCTGATATACTGAACATTTCATTGAGTGCGACATTTCCGTGAAAAAGGTCATATGCTGCACCACTATAATGCGCGGCCGCATATTACCAAAGTTGTTGCTGAATATCTTGCAAAAATCAATGTGATGTGCATCCCTCACCCTCCCTATAGTCCGGATTTAGCCCCATGTGACTTTTTTCTATTCCCTAACTTGAAGAAACGCCTTCGTGGGAGGCATTATCCATCATCAGAAGCAGTGGTGAAGGCTGTGGAGGCGATTTTGAAGAATTTCTCAAAAAATTGTTTCCAGCATGTCTTTGAAGACTGACAGAAGTGCTGGGACAAATGCATTGCATTCACGAGAGACTATTTTGAGAAAGACCTTCAAAATTATGAGGATGAGTAAAGGTACGTTGACAAAAAAAAGTTGTGATCATTCTTTATTGAAGAGCCCTCGTAAAATTGATAGAAGCTTGTCAGACTCTCATGTCATCAAAAGAGGAGAAGGAAGTTAGTTTACATGAAACTTTAAATCCTTAAATATTGTTTTAGAAGCCTATTTCAGTTGAACCTCAATTTACTTTTATTTTGATCTTGGGAAATTTTTTATCTTCATTTATTTTAAAATGACTGATTTCTCTTCATAAATGAAACTATTTCCAGAATGTAAACATATATCAATTGAAGTATTACATGAAATTTTCATGCAAGCAAAGAAATACTGACCAGTAGGTGTTTTCACATGTTTATACCTTATAAGTATTAATACTTTCATATTTGTTTTAAAGGAACCATTATATTTTGAGGGACATGTATTAATTGAAAATTGTGTTACAGGAATCAGCATGTCTTGAGCAGGGTGAAGAAGGTACCAGTAATTTGATTGCTCCTACCGTCACAACTAATGTGACTATAAAACCTGCAAGTATCACCATCGGTGATGTAAAGACTGTTCAAGTGGTATTTATGTCAAACCCACAAAACTTTTATGTACAGGTAGGTAAATATAAACTAATGTAGAGTTTTATATAGGTTCTGAAGAAGTGTTTTGTCTCTGGAACATTCTTATTAGCTTTATGTTTGCAGTATAATACAAAAGTTTATTTACTCTCACTACCATTTAATTATGATTAGGGTAACAGCTAAAATTATAAATTATTTCTTGAATTATGAAACATTTTAAAAGAATGTTACTGTACATATAAGCTTTAAGTGCAGCACTTTTGGATATGTAATATTCTTCAGAGGAAATCATATACATTTTGACAAGTAAGCTATACTATGTAAAATAAACTTTGAAACTAAAAGACAGTACCCTTATATACTCAATTAAAATGCTGCTGTTATTTATATCAGTCATTTCACATAATGACTTATTGCAAAGCTATAACATTTTGATTTTTTCTTAGAAGGAAAAATCCTGTAAAAGTACACATATACAGTTACGAGGGCTGTTCAATAAAGAATCATCACAATTTGTTTAGACAACGTACCTTTACTCAGCGTCATAATATTGATGGTCCTTCTCAAAATAGTCTCCTCTGAATGAGATGCACTTGTCCCAGCATTTCTGCCAGTCTTCAAAGACATGATGGAAACCATAGTTGAGAGATCCTTCAAAATCGCCTCCACAGCCTTCACCTCTGCTTCTGATGATGGCTAATGCCTCTCATGAAGGCATTTCTTCAAGTTAGGGAATAGAAAAGGGTCACATGGGTCTAAATCCGGACTATAGGGGGTTGAGGGATACACTTCACGTTGATTTTTGCCAGATATTCAACAACAGCATTGACAATATGTGGCGTGCATTATCATGGTGCAGCATCCAGCCTGCTTCACAGAAATGTGGTCCGTTACGCCTGATATAGACTTGCAATGTTTTCATTCACGGAAATGTGGTCTGTTGCACCTGATATGGATTTGCAATGTTTTCAGGACATCCCTGTAGTATTGTCCAGTTACTGATGTGTGTGCAGGTTCAACATGCTGATAAACCATTCCATGAATATCAAAGAATGAGATGACCATAACTTTCTCAGCAGAAGTAACCACTTGCTATTTTGGGGGTTGATAATGAAGGAGATTTCTACACTGAGCTTTACTGTTTGCTCTCAGGATCAAAACGATGTAGCGAAGTTTCATCAGCAGTGATTACGTTTGAAAGAAACTCCGGATCTTCCTCTAACATCAACTTTAACTGCATGCAAACCTGCATGCGAATGTCCTTTTGTTCAGGAATCAACAGTCTTGGAACCCATTGCACACATAAACGTCTCATGTGTAATGTTTCTGTCACCAACGTGTAGGTGACACCCAATGAAATGTTCAGTGTTTCAGAAAGTGATCTTAAGATAATTTTGTCAATCCTCTCTCACAATGGCAGTAGCAGTGTTGATGTTTTCTTCCGTAGGAACAGTAACTGGAGCACCGGTCCACCTTCCTTTGAAATTGATTGTCTCCTCTGTTTAAACATTTTAAACCACCTTCGAGGTGCTGTAGGGAAGAACAGACTCTCCATAGGCCTCCTGTAACATTGTATAGGCCTCAACTAAAGATTTGTTGAGATGGAAGCAGAATTTCAAAATTGCATATTGTTCCTCACATGTTACCTCCATTCCAGCGGTAGGCGATACTGAACATGTCTGAACTTGCCTGGTTCTCACAGGCAAGAACCAGGAGTATCAACAATGAAACTACTATGGCATGTTTGTTCACATTATGCTAACAGAATATAATAAGAATGAATTTTATTGTGAAAAATTATGACATTAAAAAAATTATCATTCTTTATTGAACATCTCTTGTATATTATTTTATCTTGACAGAAATCATGTGCAGTAGGGATGAGTAGCAACTGTGGTGGGGATAGCGCACCTATCGCCACAATACGTCACACAGGTAAAATTACGATAGGGGAGAGCACTGCACAAGCAGTCTAAAATCAAATTGCACTCTTAAAGCCAGTATTGTAGCTGTTATAAACTAAGTTGTAATTCATACTATGGTAGTAATCTCCACGCTTTTGTTGGATCTTAAATAGTACATAGGCGTTTGGAACAAAACCCTGTTCTCCTCCAGCAGGCATGATAACCACCTGTTGGCCTTTCGAAAGTTTCATCCATATAAACTTTATAAACATCACTGCGATATCTCTGAATATTTTCTAAATACTTAAGGCTTTTTGCCCATATGGTACAACGTTCGATTAAAATTTGTCTGTCATGCTTAGTTTTTTTTCATATAAATTCTAGCTTCAAAAGAACCCTTCTTAACATTCAGACATTGCCTTGGAAATAAGTAGAATTTTGAAGATACATAAGCACTGTCTTCAGAGCTGGTCTTTGTATTTCTATGTTTTAAAAATTATTCGCAGTTCGCCTAACTACTTCTGAATTAAAACATCCAAATTAAATTTTGTGCATTTTCTTAATCTTTGTTTACTGGGCATAGAGAAGGACGTTGTTGCACTAGATCCAATGGCTTTTCTTTCCTTAATAACTCACCTAAACTGCTTTCAGACACAACTATTGCGTCAGATGCCCTTTCCCAGATTTTTATAGCAGACCCAGACCATTGTTCCTTTTTTATAAATCTATAGACATTGATTATTACTTCTCCTGTTTTTAAATGTAGCACCTTATTTCCTAATGTGCTGCTAGGAGGCGTCATTTTTTAGAACCATGAGACACGCACATTTTGAAACAAGTTATAGTATTAGTCAGTAGCTATGCAGTTGTTTACTTGCTTGTAACAGATATGAAACTGACCTGCCCTCCCTTCCAGTTGCAACCATTCTGAAGTGTACTCGTCCAGATACCACTGTGCATTGCTCTCCAAATGTCAAGATATAAAACTACATCTGTACCTAAGATGGTGTACTTATTTAACTTACAGACAACACTGAAACAATACAATGCCCATTGATTAATAACAATAATTAATAGACACAAAACATTGTACTATATAACTAGCCTTTAGATAACACTAGATCTGTTTTAAGGTCAGAATGGCTACCTCATTAAAGTAATTAAAGACAGATTAATCTTCCATCCAAAAATCTAGTATAGAGATTTTGCTGGAAACATTTTGAGTTTCCTGAACCTAAAAAGGCATCTTGTTGTACTAAAGGTTATGTTATACTAATAAGATAAAGTCGTGTGGGTATATTGCATAAAGTATTGCTTTAAAAGAACACTGAAGATGTATGGTTTCCTGTAACTTGGAAACCTACTTTCCTATTGCATTAGAGAGGTTAATATCATCTCTGCTCAAACCAAGTTGGCGAGGAAATTTGTAGTAAAAGGAAGGGCAAAAGTTAAAGGCACTCAAGTAAATATTATACTTGCCTCTCCTATCAGTACTGTCAAGTATGTATCTATGTACCTTATTTGACTGGACTATGAAGATTATCTTTGTCTTAAGATAATTTTAATCAATACTGGAAAATATGTCATTTAATTCGACAGAAATTCATTTACAATTTATGGTTGTACAAAAATGTGTGAATAGGATGCATAGTTTGTGAACTATGCATTTTTAGTATTAAATGATTGTCACTAGACATTCATTCAACATCGACTGGATCACAGTCCCAGAAACCACTGGATTAAAGCTGGCCATGAAAGCTTAAGTATGTACTTAACCTTCTATTGGGTGCGTCAACTTTCGTGACACCATTAGTCACGATGTATCTGCTGGATACATATGATGTTAATTGTGTTTTAGTATCTGTTTTCAGTTGTTTAAAAATGCATGCCTCTTATTATGAATCGGAAGCGTTTCTCGGACATAGTCATCCTGAAAATATTGACACCAAGGTCATCTGTTGTCCAGAAGTCGTGTATAATTTGCCGTCCTCCGCGGAACACACCAGCAAGGTATAATAGCGCAATAAAGGCTTTCATTTCTTTTATGTCTGTGTCTCTGAAATCACTCTCACATTCATATTTCACTTTGAAGTCATCTATGCATCTGTTGGTGTGTTGCACAATTATATGCAGAATATCATCACTGACCAAAAGTTTCCACCAGTCAAATTCAGTTTTCATAGTTTTGGCATTCCCCACAACTCCAGGCAGTTTATTAATTATTATTATTATTATTATTATTATTATTATTGTTATTATTATTATTATTAATCATTATTATTGCCATCATCATCATATCTTCATCGTTATCTTGTGTCTTTTGTGCTCGCCAAAATAGTTTTCATCATTTTCTAGCACTTTATTACTTTCCTCTTCATCAACATCATGATCTATATTGGTGTCCACAGATCGGGTTTCAGTTATGTCTTCATATTTGGAATCAGTTTCTACAAAATCATCCTCAATTGGCAGCACATCATTGTCGAAAATAAGGCAATGTACCTCCTCCAAATCCTCAGGATTTTCCAAATCATATACTTCACTCATTTTAAAACCTACGATTCACAGTAATAAAGAAAGTCGCTCTCATTTACCTTGCAGCAATGCAACCACTTACGTCAGCAATCTCTAGCAATGACATGGTTGGATCCAATAGCGGCGACAATGCATAACGAGAGTTGGCGCTATGTATCTGACAGATACAACAGCATACAGATGACATTTGCCTCGTTTACAAACTTAGCATTAGGGAGAAATGGTTGAATCTTACAGGAAACAATAACAAAGGTATGGTGGAAGATGTCCTGGTTTGGCAAGCCCTTACCTCTATTTATTGCCATAATATTGAATCAATATTAGGCCATGTATCTCACAGATACATGCGCGACTAACGAAGGGTTAAGAAATATAATGACAGATCTCATTTTTCTATATGCTTGGATATGGTATTGCTGTACACAGATATATCCATAGCTTGGCTGGCATCTCTGACTTACGAGAAACTCACATGTAGATTGATAGAGTCAACATGAAAAATTCAGTGCCATGGCATTCAATTGAATTCATGTTAACTCTATCAAAAGCCTTAGTCTATATATGGCTAGTGTGAAGAAATGATTAGTTTCCATCAATTCACATGTGGATTGCTTACAGTTTGTTGCACAATGAAATAATCTCCCTTCTAGTTTCCTGACAAGGTCATATAAGCTTCTTGCTTATATGCACCTTCATTATCCCACTAATGCTAAAGCTATCACACAACAGAGTTCAATTTTTGAAGTGGAAGCAGTGTTGGAAAATGTTTTAACTGTTTATATTATCAGTGGATACAGCCTCTCTCAACTCTTTAGCTGTTTACAATGCTGAATGTTTCATTGGGTTTTGCTGTCTGTTCTCTCATCTCTCATCTGTAGGCTAGGATATTAATAAGGCCTTCTTTATGTATTGCCACATGAGTAACAAATTTGCAAGCAAGAAATCATCTTTGGCATCAAATATGACACATGTCACTCCATGGTGATATCTTGTGGCAGTCTGCACCATTACAAGTTTTTTCAATGTAGCTGTTGAAGAATAGAATACAATCTAATATTATACATTGTTTCAATAAGAAATGGTAATGCACATGGCATTCCTGTAATTCTGTGTTTAGAGAAGTTGTGTGATTTTTACATATGATTGCTGCTTTTTAATATTTCACCACAGTAAGTGTGAGCAAAAAATGACTGAGTGATAGATAATTTGTAGAAGAGTTTGTAAACAACTACAATATATAGAATAAAAAGAAGTATTTCAGAAAGTGGAGTGCCATTGTTACTAAAATTAGGTAAGTGAGTAACCTTGTATATACTTTTCTCCACTTACAAGTTTTTTATGAAGACTAATTTCAGGGGACTTCTCCCCTATCGTCAGTTCTGTGGTTGACTGATGATGCATCCGGTGTCTGCATCTGGCTTGGTGTCATGCTGCCATCTAACGTCCTGGTAAGTTTGATGACGTCATCTACGGCGGGAATTTCAAAATTCATCAAGAGGTCCTGTTTTTTCGTAATATGTTTTCCCAAATCTGTAGTTCCAGAGGTTTTTTGCCTGTTTGATCAGTTCTATTTCTTGTTTTATGTTGTGATTCTCAGACCAAAAGTGATGTGCTACGGCCGACTTGTCCATTTGTTTGAATTTAATATTTCTGAAGTGTTCTTTCGTTCTTGTTCCTAGATTCCTTTTGGTCTTACCAATGTATATCTTGTCACAATCCTGGCAACTCATTTGGTAAATGCCTGATAATTGAGTTTTCGGTGTGCTATTTTTAGAGGGTGGTTTAGTAAGTTGCAGAAGTTGTGTTTGTTTTGAGGGGCTAATTTTATGTTGAAGCTCTTAAATATCTTTTCAAACTTTTTGAAGTATTTTGGATGAAATGTAAATTTTCCATATCTGGTGTTTGGGTTTTCTAGTTTTTTTAACGTAGTAATGTCCCTACAGACACAAAAGAAACAAAAACTTAAGGGATGCTAGTTGGAGGGAGGTTGAAAATGTAGGCAATAGCCTTTGAAACTAGTCCCTCAATAATATAAGAAAAATAAGTAACGAGTGTCAATAAACCGACTACAAATAGTTTTTACACTTAATTTTGACGTCACTGTTACTAAATTCCCCCAAACACACATAACTACAATATGTTTTATTGAAGATTTAAAAAAATCATGGGATACTTTGAATAAGCGACTCAGAAGGCTAGAAGTTGAGGAATGGTGCAACTGAGTTCAAACATTAGAATTAATGCACTGTGAGCTATAATGGCCTAAAGCACTGAAGCAAGACTGATGATCTGAAGGCAAGACAATCGCGTATGTTTGATGCAATATGTAAATGTGCCTGTACTTCCTATAGCTCTTATAAAAAATTATGAACTCACTTTATACACTCCTGGAAATTGAAATAAGAACACCGTGAATTCATTGTCCCAGGAAGAGGAAACTTTATTGACACATTCCTGGGGTCAGATACATCACATGATCACACTGACAGAACCATAGGCACATAGACACAGGCAACAGAGCATGCACAATGTCGGCACTAGTACCGTGTATATCCACCTTTCTCAGCAATGCAGGCTGCTATTCTCCCATGGAGACGATCGTAGACATGCTGGATGTAGTCCTGTGGAACGGCTTGCCATGCCATTTCCAGCTGGCGCCTCAGTTGGACCAGCGTTCGTGCTGGACGTGCAGACCGCGTGAGACGACGTTTCATCCAGTCCCAAACATGCTCAATGGGGGACAGATCCGGAGATCTTGCTGGCCAGGGTAGTTGACTTACACCTTCTAGAGCACGTTGGGTGGCACGGGATACACGCGGACGTGCATTGTCCTGTTGGAACAGCAAGTTCCCTTGCCGGTCTAGGAATGGTAGAACGATGGGTTCGATGACGGTTTGGATGTACCGTGCACTATTCAGTGTGCCCTCGACGATCACCAGAGGTGTACGGCCAGTGTAGGAGATCGCTCCCCACACCATGATGCCAGGTGTTGGCCCTGTGTGCCTCGGTGGTATGCAGTCCTGATTGTGGCGCTCACCTGCACGGCGCCAAACACGCATACGACCATCATTGGCACCAAGGCAGAAGTGACTCTCCTCACTGAAGACGACACGTCTCCATTCGTCCCTCTATTCACGCCTGTCGCGACACCACTGGAGGCGGGCTGCACGATGTTGGGGCGTGAGCGGAAGATGGCCTAATGGTGTGCGGGACCGTAGCCCAGCTTCATGGAGACGGTTGCGAATGGTCCTCGCCGATACCCCAGGAGCAACAGTGTCCCTAATTTGCTGGGAAGTGGCGGTGCGGTCCCCTACGGCACTGCGTAGAATCCGACGGTCTTGGCGTGCCTCCGTGCGTCGGTACGGTCCGGTCCCAGGTCGACGGGCACGTGCACCTTTCGCCGACCACTGGCAACAACATCAATGTACAGTGGAGACCTCACGCCCCACGTGTTGAGCAATTCAGCGGTGCGTCCACCCGGCCTCCCGCATGCCCACTATACGCCCTCGCTCAAAGTCCGTCAACTGCACATACGGTTCACATTCACGCTGTCGCGGCATGCTACCAGTGTTAAAGACTGCGATGGAGCTCCGTATGCCACGGCAAACTGGCTGACACTGACGGTGGTGGTGCCCAAACGCTGCGCAGCTAGCTCCATTCAACGGCCAACACCGCGGTTCCTGGTTTGTTCGCTGTTCCGTGCGTGTGATCATTGCTTGTATAGCCCTCTCGCAGTGTCTGGAGCAAGTATGGTGGTTCTGACACACCGGCGTCAATGTGTTCTTATTTCCATTTCCAGGAGTGTATTATGAACAATTAATATTTAGGATTACCACCGCCAACTCCACCACCATCACCACCCCATTACTAAAGTTATTAAATGGTGCGTCTGATTTGTATGTACTGATATTAACTTTTCTAGAATGCAAAATAATGTTGCCGTCTCATCTGTCATAATTAGTCCTGCTTATAATAGTTTTAGGCTACAGACCATTAGGGGACATAGTAATGAGATTATATGAATACCCAGTACTCATGGTATTTTTACCATGGAAATAATGGTTTTTTACCATGGAAATAATGGTTTTACTTTTCTTTAATAATGATATTCATTTACATAGATCTTTTTAAAGTTTTACTGTTGCAATTAACTGTGAATACAGTATGTAGTTGTTTGTGGTTTTTTGGAGTAAAATACACTATTCATTCATGCCTACACACAGACTATGTTTGTCTTCTTTTAGGTGTATGATTCTTTGGAATTCAATACATTATTGGATACATTAGCTGAAGAGGGAACGTCAACAGGTGAAATAAATGCACTAACACTAAAACAAGGCAGTGTTTGTATAGCACGGTATGCAGAAGATGATTCATGGTACCGTGCTGTTGTGGAGAGTGTTAGTGCTGACTCTGCTTTGGTTTTCTTCTGTGATTACGGAAACAAAGCAAATGTCCCATTCACAGATATAAAGGAAATAAAAAGTGAGCACATTCATCTTCCTGCACAAGGAATACCATGCAGCTTATTGGCAGCAAAGCCTAAAGATGAGTGTTGGTCAACAAGTGAAAATGACCTCTTCGAAAGTGTAACAGATGAGAAAACTTTCGAAGCAACGTTTGTTTCTCAGAATGACGGCAAGTTTGACGTGATTCTTAAGGATGGAGTAAGCCTTATTAATTTACAATTTGGAGCTACTGCTGAGCAGCTGGAAGCTTTGGCAGCTATCAACTCCAGCCAGTCTGTACAAATAGAGCAAAACGTTTCACATCTACCTTTCCCACCAAATGCTGTTAAAGAAGTTTTAGATACTCATCATTTTGAGGTAATTTCCAATTTTTATTACATATTTCTTAATTTATTATATATCTTAGTATATTTGTAGCTTGTTCTAAGAGGTTATAGAATCTTTGATGCTTAATCAATATACAGGATGCATATAAATGAATATCGGTGTTTTAACTCTTTATAATATTTATTACATTAAACTTAAAGTTAAAAGTGATACGTCATATGAAAAAGCAACTCGAACAGTTTCGTTTGTTGGCACCAGTGCGCATGTGCATGCAATGTTTCTGCCGCAATCCACTAGACAGCGGTAGTAGCAAAGATGGCGACTAGAAAACAAAGTGTTTTGTGTTTTGCAGTTTGCAAAGACCTGCAAACTACTACTGTGCAACATGCATTCCGCATTAAGTTCGATTGTGATCCTCCTAGTGATAACATTCGTAGATGGTATCATAAGTTTGAAGATACCGGCTGCCTTTGTACAGGGAAGAGCACAGGATGACCAAGAGTAAGTGAAGAGACTGTTGAGTGAGTCAGAGTCATTCACTCGTAGCCCAAAGAAATCAGTCCAAAAGGCTAGTCGTGAACTACAAGTTCCTGTGTCGACTATTTGGAAAGTTGTAAGAAAATGCTTACGGCTACGTCCTTACAGTTTACAGTCAATACAGGCCCTAACGCCAACAAACCATGGATTACGTGCCACCTTCGCAAACGACATGTTGTTTCATGACGATGATTTTATTGATCGTGTTGTCTTCAGTGATGAATCGACCTTTCACCTTAGTGTACATGTTAACACTCATAATGTGCGCATCTGGGGCTCAGAAAATCCTATGAGATGGTACAAATACAACACGATTCCCCTAAAGTAAATGTTTTTGTGCCGTATCCCGGCGAAAAGTTTATGGGCCTTTCTTTTTTGGTTAACCTACTGTATGTGGCACTTCTTACCTTGATATACTAGAACAATGGCTCTTCCCTCAGTTGGAAGAAAATGAGCCAGAGAACTTCATTTTCCAACAAGATGGTGCGCCAACTCACTGTCATAGCAAAGTACGCGATTGGTTGAACTTCACTATACCCTAGCGCTAGATAGGCTGCAAGGGCCCCAGTGACAGGGCCTGCTATGCATGGCCTCCATGTTCTCCTGACCTAATGCCATGCGATTTTTACCTTTGGGGCTTCAATCTGGCTACAAGAAATCCAGCTACATCATTCTATATGAGGCATTTGGTAAGAGAAGTAAAAACATACCAATGTTTATTCAATTATCTTTAGGTGGCAGCTGAGTAAAGATGAACACTAAATGAATTAAGTTTATTACCACACCTGGAAGCACCATCAACTGCTCCACATGTAGAAATCATCCTCTCTCTGCTTCAGGCGTAGTAATAAACTTAATTCATTTAGTGTGCATCATTACTCAGCTGCCACCTCAAGATAATGTGACTGTACTTTGCTTGTTTTAAACATTGAACATTGCTCAGTTCATCAACATCTTTAAGATATTCTTTGATGTTCATCACTTGTACATATGAGCTTTGTTTTGTGAGATTGTCATCTAAAAGCAGCTTTTGGTGAGCTGGCTCATTGCAAGTAATGGTTTGAAATCTTCAAAGGTCCCAGAGTCTATAAACTATTCTGCAAATCATCCAGCAGAAGGCATTCAAGAAAGGCATAAGTCACACATGCCGCTTAGCATGTTGCATAGATTCTAAAATAAGTATGGGCAGGTGACTCGCCTGTTATAAGGGCACTAAACTACGAGGTCATCAGTGCCTTTTGAAAAACTAAATTATGGCAATAGCCAAAGATAAATTTAACTATAAATTACAAAATAATAAAAATAAAATGGCAAATAAAATAAACATGCACAATTAGGGAAAAAATGAAAAACTATAAATAACAATTAATAAAATGCCAAAAGACATAAAAAAACAGTTTCTCTATTAAATTCTGTAAAAGTATGAGCACAATTTGAAAACTACCTGCGCAGTGGTGGTCAAATCAATTTGTTTCTTTTTCTAGGTAATGGGCCAACACTTTTCAGCAGGTTTATCCTTTTTGCCTTGTTTTCACTGTCATTCTACCAGTGAGGGCAGGAATTTCCTGCTCCATATCCTCTATAGTGGAGGTCAGCTTTTCAACTGAAAATGTTGGTTCATCGGAAACTGCAATCAACAAAGATGATAGTCACTCATCTGAGTCTTCTCCAGATTATTCCTCAGATGTTCACGGAGGAAATGGTCATGGACTTTTACACTGGCTATCTGACTTCTTACTCGTCTTACTAGTTTCCCTAAGGAAGTCAGTTCTTTCATATGAGGTCTAGAATTTCTTTGGCAATGTATTATATATTATGGGTTCACATGTTGTCCTTGAAGTAGATGCTTTTGGCATTGAGTTGGCTGAAACGTTCTTCTTAGGCCTAGACTTGATAGCTGTGCTCACTGTTGTTTGTGCTGGTGTCTGTTGTTTTGGCTGTGATCTTAGTGTGACTGTTCTTTCTGCAATTACTGCCCCATTTATGTCTCTAATTTGTGTTGCGATTTGACGTCTAGGCACCAGCTTAGCAACTGCACTATAAGTAACGGTCCTAGGGACAGAAAGCTGACAACTACGCAACAGCTTCCGGATTTTCAAGGTCTCCTCTCTTACCCAGATTTTTTGGATCGCCTTTTCCTACATTAAATGAGGACATTCTCTGGAGTTCAATGAATGATTACCTCTGCAGTTGAAACAGGCTGCAGGTGAAGTACATGCATAATCATGCTAGACTACCCCTCAATGCAGGTAACAACTACATTTCAAGAATCACTTTGGTGGCCAACCTTAATGTATAGGGTTGGGCATTTACTGCCTCACTGCAATAGCTTCATACACTGGCTTAATCCTTTACAGGAGATCTACCCGATCAAAGGTAAGAAGTGGATTCAAGTGGGCACCAGCTCACCTCGTTTATTGCAGTGGACTCAATATAGATTAGTCACATCTTGTTCCACAAAGTTTTCCTGAATTTCCTCACTGAACATTCCAACCAATGCGCCGGTGTTTACAACACCAAGCAAGGAGTTCAGAGTTCTATACATTTCAATGTGCACTGGATAACTCGCAAGCATATTGGCTTTCATAATTTTTGCAGCCTGTGTTGGTGAAACAGCTTCCACCAGGAACATGCCATTGCGGAACCAAATACATGAATTTACAGGACCAGCAATATTATCTAAATTCTTCTGGATAATAAACAGGTTCATGGTAGTAAATTTCCGGCCTTCCTCATTTCTATTAATAACCAAGTAGTGAGGACCACAAGACCACTTCTTTTCCACTATTCTTAACACTTTTGTTTACTTTTTTATCAGTTCTCATAGTGACAATGTCCTCCACCATTGCAGCTGTCTCCAATGGCATGCTCATATTCAGGATGCTACTCCTGCTTAGGTGAGCGTCCTGGCCTGGACCTTCCTCACCTCAGGGTCTCACCTTCCAATGGACAGACAGAGGGACAGCTCATGAAATGGCCCCTTCCCAGGACTGACCTTTATCAGCAGATACGAACACAGTCCTGCATGATAACCAGGGGCTAGGAGTTATATGTTAACCAGTCAACGCTGTGCTCCTCCGCACTAGGTATCCATCAGACTTGTGTTCAGGAAGGTTAAAGTTTATAGGTCATACATGGATGTAGGCCAAAGTTTTTGGGCGTTTGGCAATAGCTCCCACCATTCAAAGGCACCCAATCGAGAGATTTGGCTCAGGACCCCAGGATTGCCAATCCCGTACCTACTGCAGTGAGGCCCCTGGGGGCACAACATGCCATGTATACTGTAACAGGCTATAGGGCACATAGTGTATACCATATTGTCACTCAGCACAGTGAACTGGAGACTATGTAGTGTTTGAAATGCAGCACCTCTTTACAACATGGTAATGAGCCTGGAAATATGTGACTTAATTCCTTTTTTCCCTAGCGATCATAGCGCTATCATGAAGTTTCTCCATTTTGTCCTCTGTATTGCAAGTCTTTTTACTTCATCCCATATCTCTTTGTTGGTATCTTTTCTTCTAACGTCCTTTTCCATGCTGTTTTATGTTGCATTTCAGCAACAAAATTTCGTTATGTTTTGGACAAAAAATTGTCATCGAATCCCTCTACCCTGCAAGGCAGTAGTTCCCCTTTATTTAACCCATAAAGGGTTGGGTTGGCTCCTCCGCCATCCATGCCCTCCTACTAGATATTATCTCTGCCAAGTCTGCAATTAAAGTCTTCACTGTAAACCTGGCAAAGATACCCTCACAGGTTACTAACATTCAGAACCTATTGAACCAAGATTTTGTAACAAGGTGTACTCCATCCCTCCTACGTTTCCATCTGAGTTTTGGACCAGCAATAGAGAAGATAGGAAAATGTACATTAAGTAAATATTTTTCGTATTTTCCTCATACCTAAGGTGATGAAACAGCTACAGGTATAAGTTGCAAGTTGGATCTGGAACATTAACCTTCATTCCTTCATCATTGACCTCACAACTCCCACATTAAGCAAACTTACCGCTTCTATTAATTGATGCAATATGCTGTGTGCATTGTCTGCCTCCGAGTTCTGTTGATTGTAAAGTACTGTTACAAGTGCCCTTGCATGTGTTGAGTTGACATTTTGATAATGCCTTCTTGAAGTTAAAAGGAAAGATTCATCATAGCTAGTCATCACAGTGATGACTACACTGAAGATGAAGATATGTCAAGCATAGAAAAATTAAAATGTAATTAAAGGTAAAATTATTTTACTCAATGCAAGTTAGTGTGTGTAACTGTAAAATCTTTTTGGAACTATAGTATTCAATTTGCTAGTGACTGTATGACTTGCCTGAACAGAGACACATGAAACAAACGAGAAAAGACCTGACGAAATGGGAAAACAAGTAAGAGATTTGCTGGATAGAGTCAACATGAAAAATTCAATGCCATGGCCAGGATTTGAACCATGGATCTCATGGTTTCCGTCCAGTTGCTCTAACCCATTGAGCTACCATGGCCAATGTACCGTCCTGACATTAAATTCTCCATTTGACTCGTATATTTCTCCAGTAAACCATTAGGGGCTCTAGCATTCGAGATACACTGTTTGTGGCGACTTACTGTCGTAAGTACTTGAGTCCCAGGCTTCATCATTTAACTCTTATTATTTAAGTTAATTGATGGAAATTTTATAAATATGTTTATGTTCTTTATTAAATTCCTCTTTATTCAGGGGTACATTTATTAATCTGTAAATCAAGCAATTGAAAACAGCAAATTCTTTGGTAATACTGCTTGTTCGTTACCTATAGTGCTGACAAAGTTTTCTCTAAATAGACACATAACACAGCTACATAAGAGTTGGTATTACCTCTAAATGATTTTGAAGTTTGTGACGGATTTGTTTTCTCCTGTGGTTTTCTTTGATGATGCAGACAAGAACTCATGAAATCGATTTCAATTAGAAAGAACAATTAACATCATTTTCTTAAATTAAGTGAAGTTTTTGTTACAAATTTTTATATTTGTATAATATCATGGATGCCAGTTTGTGTTAAGTATAATTTAGGAGATGGTGTTAGCAAACTGAAAATGGAATATAAAGATAAATGACCAATGGTAGGTGAACTCTTCTCTTCTGGACTGGCTCATATGACAGATTTAACGTAATTAGCACAACTAGATCTTGCCAATTGAGCCAGAACATTAAGTCAAATAAAAACAAACTGAACTCATATTCAATAAACATTGTAATTTTATCCTTCATTACAGTATTCCAGACGTTTAAGTACCATTTTTGTGACACAGTTGGAGTTTATTTATCCCAAGCAATGTGGAAAGATTTTTAATCAGTAGTGAATTTTAAATTAGTCAATACGTAAAATATGAAGCTATTAACAGTGAAGCAAACAAATATATACAAATACAATAATTTGTAACTTAAAACTTCACTTATCTTATAGGAAATGATGAAAGTTTTCTTATAAATTGTTCAGGATCGCTATTTCATGAAAATTCTTCCACATCGTCAGCCGGACACACAAACAAAACTGTGGTCATCGCTACAAATGCTAGATGTTACTATTTTCTTGTTAGTACTACGAAAATCTGAAAATGAAACAAACTTAAAAACAGAATCAACTGCCGGTATTTCAAAATTTATTATGCGATGTTTGTTTTTCAAAATATCTTTTCCAAAACCATTAAATCTATCGGACATCTATCATAATTTAACTTCTGGATTTGTTTCATGGTTAAATGACAAAAAATGATCTGCTACGGCCGATTTATCAGTTTGTTTATACTTAATGTTACGAAAATGTTCTTTTGTTCTGGTATCTAAATTATGTTTTGTCTTTCCAATATAAAGTTTATCACAATCGAAACAATTAAATTGATAAATACCTATTTTTTATTATTAGGAATTTTATCTTTTTTAGAGAAATGCAATAAATTTTTATACTATATTTATTTTGAGGAACTAAAGTAATACAAAATTTTTTAACAAAATTTTGATAATGTTTATTAACCCGAGGATGGTAAGTAAATTTTCTAAAATAATAATTGTCCTTTATTTTTTAAGGGTAGAAATAATATTAACAGTTTTTTATATATAAATTTTTCAATTTTTTTATTTATAAAGTCTTTATTAAAACCATTAATTAAAACAGTATTAATAATATGTTTGTATTCTTTATTAAATTCATCTTTATTCAGGGGTATCTTTATTAATCTATAAATCAAACAATTGAAATCTGCAAATTTATGTGAAAAAAGGTTAAAACTTTTATATTTTATGTAATTATCAATATGAGTAGACTTCCATGCAATCGCGATCCTGAACGATTTATAAGAAAAGTTTCATCATTTCTTATAAGATAAATGAAGTTTTAAGTTACAAATTATTATATTTGTATATATTATATTAGTCTTATACACAGTTAAGGTAGATATCTATCTTACGATATCTTCCTGATGTAAGACGATTCTTGCTGTTGAGGAATTCAGTAAATACCTAAATAATGTTCATTCCCTTTTGTACAGTTTAAGTGATAGAGGACATGTCAAATATATGTCTACATGAGCTCAAAACAATCCTCAAGCTACAAGGGCTGTTCAATAAAGAATGATCATAATTTCTTTACGGTCGTAATTTTTTGCACTAAAATTCAATCTTATTATATTCTGTTAGCTTAATGTTAAACAAACACGCCATAGTAGTTTCATTGTTGGTACTCCTGGTTCCCAACTCTAAGAACCAGGCAAGTTCACACATGTTCAGTATTGCCTACTGCTGCTATGGAAGTAACACGTGAGGAACTTATATGCTGCTTTGAAATTCTGCTTTCGTCTCAACAAATCTTCAGTTGAGGCCTATACAATATTACAGGAGGCCTATTAAGAGTCTGTTGTTCTTACAGCACAGCTCAAAGGTGGTTTAAAATGTTTAAAGAGGGCAGACAATCAATTTGAAAGAAGTTGGACTGGTGCTCCAGTTACTGCTCTTGCAGAAGAAAACATCAACACTGCTGCTGCCATTTTGAGACAGGATCAATAAATTACCTTAAGATCACTTTCTGATATACTGAACATTTCATTAGGTGCCACATTTCCGTGAGGAAGGCTGTATGCTGCACCACGATAATGCGCGACCACATATCGCCAATGTTGCTGAATATCTTGCAAAAATCATGAAGTGTATCCCTCACCCTCCCTATAGTCGGGATTTAGCCTCATGTGACCTTTTTTCTATTCCCTAACTAAAAGAAACGCCTTCATGGGAGGCATTACTCAACATCAGAAGCAGTGGTGAAGGCTGTGGAGGCGATTTTGAAGGATATCTCAAAAAATGGTTTCCAGCATTTCTTTGAAGACTTACAGAAGTGCTGGGACAAGTGCATCGCATTCAGATGAGGCTATTTTGATAAGGACCATCAAAATTATGAGGATGAGTAAACGTACGTTGTCAAAAAAAAAAGTTGTGATCATTCTTTATTGAACAGCCCTCATAAAATTGATAGAATCTTGTCAGACTTTCATGTCATAAAAAGAGGTGAAGGAAGTTAGTTTACATGAAACTTTAAATCCCTAAATATTGTTTTAGGAGCCTATTTCAGTTGAACCTCAATTTATTTTTATTTTGATCTTGGGAAATTTTTTATCTTCATTTATTTTAAAATGACTGATTTCTCTTCATAAATGAAACTATTTCCAGTATGTAAACATATATCAATTGAAGTATTACATGAAATTTTCATGCAAGCAAAGAAATACTGACCAGTGGATGTTTTCACATGTTTATGCCTTATACGTATTAATGCTTTCATATTTGTTTTAAAGGAACTATTATCAGCTGTGGTACATATATCAATTGAAGTATTACACGTAATTTTCATGCAAGCAAAGAAATACTGACCAGTGGATGTTTTCACATGTTTATACCTTATAAGTATTAATGCTTTCATATTTGTTTTAAAGGAACCATTATCTGTTGCGGTACATATATTAATTGAAAATTGTGTTACAGGAATCAGCATATCTTGAGCAGGGTGAAGAAGGTACCAGTAATTTGATTACTCCTAACGTCACATCTAATGTGACTATAAAACCTGCAAGTATCACCATCGGTGATGTAAAGACTGTTCAAGTGGTATTTATGTCAAACCCACAAAATTTTTATGTACAGGTAGGTAAATATAAACTAATGTAGAGTTTTATATAGGTTCTGAAGAAGCATTTTGTCTCTGGAGCATTCTTATTAGCTTTATGTTTGCAGTATGAAAGGGCGCCGGGGTAGCGCGGTGGTTTCGTTTGCGGCTCCCGTTCTAAGGGTCCCGAGTTCGATTCCCGGCTCTGGGGTTGGCGATTTTAAGTCGGCCCTATCCACGCCTTCACCTCTGTCTAGCACACGTAAAGTATCCCCTATGCCCAACGTGGTTCGGAGTCCACGGTAAAAACTGTAGGTCCTCTCACCTCACCGCCATCTTCACTATCACCCTATCATCGGAGGTAATGGACACCGCCCTCTGGGTGCCTCCACCTGAGAAATGGGTCCGGTCATCACTTGGTGGGGTGAGGTTACCCCGAAGGCCAAGGTTGCCATGTGGGGAGTGTTAGTAACTAACTAACTGTTTGCAGTATGATACAAAAGTTTATTTACTCTCCCTACCATTTAATTATGATTAGGGTAACAGCTAAAATTATAAATTATTTCTTGAATTATGAAACATTTTAAAAGAATGTTACTGTACATATAAGCTTTAAGCGCAACACTTTTGGATATGTAATATTCTTCAGAGGAAATCATATGCATTTTGACAAGTAAGCTATACTATGAAAAATAAACTTTGAAACTAAAAGACAATACCTTTATTGACTCAATTAAAATGCTGCTGTTATTTATATCAGTCATTTCACATAATGACTTACTGCAAAGCTATAACACTTTGATTTTTTCTTAGAAGGAAAAATCCTGTAACTGTACATATATATAGTTACGAGGGCTGTTCAATAAAGAATCATCACAATTTTTTTTGACAACGTACCTTTACTCATCGTCATAATTTTGATGGTCCTTCTCAAAATAGATTCCTCTGAATGAGATGCACTTGTCCCAGCATTTCTGCCAGTCTTCAAAGACATGATGGAAACCATAGTTGAGAGATCCTTCAAAATCGCCTCCACAGCCTTCACCTGTGCTTCTGATGATGGGTAATGCCTCTCATGAAGGCGTTTCTTCAAGTTAGGGAATAGAAAAAGGTCACATGCGGCTAAATCCGGACTATAGGCAGGGTGAGGGATGCACTTCATGTTGATTTTTACAAAATATTCAGCCACAACATTGTCAATATGTGGCCACGCATTATCGTGGTGCAACATCCAGCCTGCTTCATGGAAATGTGGTCTTTTGCGCCTGATATGGACTTGCAATGTTCTCAGGACATCCCTGTAGTATTGTCCAGTTACTGATGTGTGTGCAGGTACAACATGCTGATAAACCATTCCATGAATATCAAAGAATGAGATGACCATAACTTTCCCAGCAGAAGCAACCACTTTTGCTTTTTTGGGGGTTGGTGATGAAGGAGATTTCCACATCGAGCTTTGCTGTTTGCTCTCAGGATCAAAACGATTTAGCGAAGTTTCATCAGCAGTGATTACGTTTGAAAGAAACTCTGGATCTTCCTCTAACATCAACTTTAACTGCATGCAGACGTGCATGCAAATGTCCTTTATTTCGGGAATCAACAGTCTTGGAACACATCGCACACAAACACATTTCATGTGTAATGTTTCTGTCACCAACGTGTGGGTGGCACCCAATGAAATGTTCAGTGTTTCAGAAAGTGATCTTAAGGTAATTTGTCGATCCTCTCTCACAATGGCAGTAGCAGTATTAATGTTTTCTTCTGTAAGAGCAGTAACTGGAGTACTGGGTCCACCTTCCTTTTAAATTGATTGTCTCCCCTCTTTAGACATTTAAACCACCTTCGAGGTGCCGTAGGGAAGAAAAGACTCTTCATAGTCCTCCTGTAACATTGTATAGGCCTCAACTAAATATTTGTTGAGACGAAAGCAGAATTTCAAAACCGCATATTATTTCTCGCATGTTACCTGCTTTCCAGCAGTGGGCGATACTGAACATGTCTGAACTTGCTTGGTTCTCACAGGCAAAAACGATGAGTACCAACAATGAAACTGCTACGGCGTGTTTGTTTTACATTAAGCTAACAGAATATAATAAAATTAAATTTTAATTGCAAAAAATTATGATCATTCTTTATTGAACAGCTCTCGTATATTATTTTATCTTGACTGAAATCATGCGCAGTAGGGATGAGTAGCAACTGTTGTGCGGATAGCGCACCTATCGCCACAATACATCACACGGTTAAGAGTATGACAGGGGAGTGCACTGCACAAGCACTGCAAACAAATTGCACTCTCGAAGCCAGTATTGCAGCTCTTATAAACTAAGTTGTAATTCTTACTATAGTAGTGACCTCCACCCTTTTGTTAGATCTTACATAGTACATAGATGTTTGGAACAAAAGCCTGTTCTCCAGCAGGCATGATAGCCAACTGTCGGCCTTTCGACATCGCTGCAGAGTGCCTCCAGGCATATGGTCTAGTATGTGTTGAATTTATATAAGTTTCATCCATATAAACTTTATAAACTTCACTGTGATATCTCTGAATATTTTTGAAATACTGTGACTTTGTAGGTTTGTGAAATTAAAAGTTCAATTGTACAAACTCAAAATGTTCTTTATTTCCACCGTAATACAGTTGGAACACTTGCCAATTACATAGAATTACGTGGCCCACACAATTACAATCCACCAGTTCGTCTGTCACAGGTCCACTCCACACTTACAATTCCGTATAACTCCTCTGATACACATACGCAGTCTTCCAGTCCATTCGCTAGCACTGCGCTCTTCATGGCTGCTCACCAAGAACTGACCTGACTGGTCCTTTGCAGCCCATATATAGGAAGATCGCTGTTTCTGGAAGCTTCGCGGCTTGGAAAATCATCCCGAATGTTCCAGACGTCAGGGGGAGGGGAAAGAGACGGTACAGTGCCTAGTGACACTTTCCTAACAATCCCCTGTGTTAGCGCTACAAGACAAATGGGTGGGCATGGCCTGAATGCCTCCTGTTCCCTTCCCATCTCCAGTTGGAAGTGCCTTCCGATAATTGGGTAACAATACTTAAGGCTTTTTGCCTATATGGTACAATGTTCGATTAAAATTTGTCTGTCACACTTAGTTTTTTTCCATATAAATCCTAGCTTCAAATGAACTCTTCTTAATGTTCAGACACTGCCTTGGAAATCAATAGAATTTTGAAGCTTCATAAGCACTGTCTTCAGAGTTGGTCTTTGTTTCTCTATGCTTTAAAAATTTGCAGTTCGCCTAACTACTTCTGAATTAAAACATCCAAATTAAATTTTGTGTATGTCCTTAATCTTTGTTTGCTGGGCATAGAGAAGGATGTTGTTGCTCTGGCGTTTCTTTCCTTAATAACTCTCCTAAACTGCTTTCAGACAGATGCCCTTTCCCAGATTTTTATAGCAGACCCAGACCAAGATCCTTTTTTATAAGTCTATAGACATTGGTTATTACTTCTCGTGTTTTTAAATATAGCATTTATTTCCTAATGTCCTGCTAGGAGGAGCCATTTCTAAATGCTCCCCTGGAACCAGGAGACACTCACAAACAAGCTGTAGTGTTACTCAGTAGCTCTGCACTTGTTTACTTGCTCGCAACTGATATGCAACTCACCTACCCTCTCCTCCAGTTGCAACCGTTCTGAAGTGGACTTGTCCAGATACCACTGCACATCGCTCTCCATCTGTCAAGATATAAAAATACATATGTACCTAAGATGCTGTACTTATTTAACTTACAGAGAACACTGAAACAATACAATGCTGATTTATTAATAACAATAATAGACACAAAACGTTGTACAATATAACTTGCCTTTAGATAGCACTAGATCTGTTTTAAGGTCAGAATGGCTATCTCATTAAAGTAATTAAAGACAGATTAATCTTCCATCCAAAAATCTAGTATAGAGATTTTGCTGGAAACATTTTGAGTTTCCTGAACCTAAAAAGGCATCTTGTTGTACTAAAGGTTATGTTATACTAATAAGATAAAGTCGTGTGGGTATATTGCATAAAGTATTGTTTTAAAAGAACACTGAAGATGTATAGTTTCCTGTAACTTGGAAACCTACTTTCCTATTGCATTAGAGAGGTTAATATCATCTCTGCTCAAACCAAGTTGGCAAGGAAATTTGTAGTAAAAGGAAGAGCAAAAGTTGGTTGGTTGGATGCTAATGCTCATGGAGTTGGAGAATTTTCATTTTGCTTCTGGCCTCCCAATAACGTGTGACTAGTTGTGCTGTCAGTTCTCCATCTGTTTTTGTCAGGGCACTACACTGGAGCAGATGATCTCCATCCATCAATGAGTTTGGATCCCTACACAGTGTGCAGGTCGGGGATTCAAAAATATTAATCCTGTGTAGATGAGTGGCCAAACAGTCGTGGCCAGTAATCAGTCGGGAGATGGCAACAGTACTGCTTCTTAGGTAGTCTGGGATGGGATTTTTACTTATAGAATTTGCTTGTTGGTACTTTTTTATTTGCATTCTTCTTTCCAGAATATGTTGATTCTATTGTTTATATGTAGTTTTTATGTGTGGAATGAGGTTTTTTGTTGGCATCTTTGTTTTATTTGTGTTCCTTTTTTTCTTTGCGTTCCTTTTTTTTTTTTTTTCTTTGCCAAGGAGTCTGCTATTTCATTGCCTGTAATTCCACAGTGGGATGGAATCCACTGGAAGTGGACCCATGTACCTTATTTGCCTGGACTATGAACATTATCTTTATTAAAATAATTTTAATTAATACGGAAAAATGATGTCTTTTAATTCAATAGAAATTGATTTACAATTTATGGTTGTACAAAAATGTGTCTATATGATGCATAGTTTGTGAACTATGCATTTTTAATATTAAATGATTGTTACTTGACATTCATTCCACATCGACTGGACCACAGTCCCAGAAACTACTGGATTTAAATGATTAAAGCACCATGAAAGCTTAACCTTCTATTGGGCGTGTCAACTTTTGTGACGCCGTTAGTCGCGATGTATCTGCTGGATACATATGACATTAATTGTGTTTTAATATCTGTTTTCAATTGTTTTAAAATGAATGCCTCTTATGAATCGGAAGCGTTTCTCGAACATTGTCATCCTGAAAATATTGACACCAAGGTCATCTGTTGTCCAGAATTCGTGTATAGTTTTCCGTCCTCCGCAGAACACACCAGCAAGGTATAATAATGTAATTAAGACTTTCATTTCTTTTATATGGGTCTCTGCAATCACTCTCATTGTTCATATTTCACTTTGAAATCATCTATGCTTGTGTTGGTGTGTTGCACAATTATATGCAGAATATCATCACTGACCAAAAGTTTCCACCAGTCAAATTCAGTTTATGATTACTATTATTATTTTTATTATTATTATTATTATTATTATTATTATTATTATTATTATTATTATTATTATTAGTAGTAGTAGTAGTAGTAGTAGTAGTAGTAGTAGTAGTAGTAGTAGTACCATCATCATTACCATATCTTCATTGTTATCTTGTGTCTTTTGTACTCGACAAAATAGTTATTTTCATCATTTTCTAGCACTTTATTACTTTCCTCTTCATCAACATCATGATCTCTGTGTCAACAGATCGTGTTTCACTTATGTCTTCATATTCGCAATCAGTTTCTACAAAATTATCCTCAATCGTAGCGCATTATCGTCGAAAATAAGGTGATGTACCTCCTCCAAATCCTCAAGATTTTCCAAATCATATACTTGGCTCATTTTCAAACCTACAATTCACAGTAATAAAGAAAGTTGCTCTCATTTACCTTGCAACAACTCAACCACTTACATCAGCAATCTCTAGCAATGACATCGTTGGATCCAATAGCGGCGACAATGCATAAGGTGAGTTGGCGCTATGTATCTGACAGATACAACAGCATACACATGTTGACATTCACCTCGTTTGCGTACTTAGCATAAGGGAGAAATGGTTGAAACTTGCAGGAAACAATAACAAAGGTATGGTGAAAGATGTCCTGGTTTGGCAAGCCCTTACCTCTATTTATTGCCATAATATTGAATCAATATTAGGCCATGTATCTCACAGATACCTGCGCGACTAACGAAGGGTTAAGAAATATAATGACAGATCTCATTTTTCTATATGCTTGGATATGGTATTGCTGTACACAGATATATCCATTGCTTGGCTGGCATCTCTGACTTATGAGAAACTCACATGTAGATTGATAGTCAACATGAAAAATTCAGTGCCATGGCATTCAATTGAATTCATGTTAACTATCAAAAACCTTAGTCTATATATGGCTAGTGTGAAGAAATGATTAGTTTCCATCAATTCACATGTGGATTGCTTACAGTTTGTTGCACAATGAAATAATCTCCCTTCTAGTTTCCTGACAAGGTCAGGCATAGGTAGCTTCTTGCTTATATGCACCTTCATTATCCCACTAATGCTAAAGCTATCACACAACAGTTCAATTTTTGAAGTGGAAGCAGTGTTGGAAAATGTTTTAACTGCTTATATTATCAGTGGATACAGCCTCTCTCAACTCTTTAGCTGTTTACAATGCTGAATGTTTCATTGGGTTTTGCTGTCTGTTCTCTCATCTCTCATCTGTAGGCTAGGATATTAATAAGGCCTTCTTTATGTATTGCCACATGAGTAACAAATTTGCAAGCAAGAAATCATCTTTGGCATCAAATATGACACATGTCACTCCATGGTGATATCTTGTGGCAGTCTGCACCATTACAAGTTTTTTCAATGTAGCTGTTGAAGAATAGAATACAATCTAATATTATACATTGTTTCAATAAGAAATGGTAATGCACATGGCATTCCTGTAATTCTGTGTTTAGAGAAGTTGTGTGATTTTTACATATGATTGCTGCTTTTTAATATTTCACCACAGTAAGTGTGAGCAAAAAATGACTGAGTGATAGATAATTTGTAGAAGAGTTTGTAAACAACTACAATATATAGAATAAAAAGAAGTATTTCAGAAAGTGGAGTGCCATTGTTACTAAAATTAGGTAAGTGAGTAACCTTGTATATACTTTTCTCCACTTACAAGTTTTTTATGAAGACTAATTTCAGGGGACTTCTCCCCTATCGTCAGTTCTGTGGTTGACTGATGATGCATCCGGTGTCTGCATCTGGCTTGGTGTCATGCTGCCATCTAACGTCCTGGTAAGTTTGATGACGTCATCTACGGCGGGAATTTCAAAATTCATCAAGAGGTCCTGTTTTTTCGTAATATGTTTTCCCAAATCTGTAGTTCCAGAGGTTTCTTTGCCTGTTTGATCAGTTCTATTTCTTGTTTTATGTTGTGATTCTCAGACCAAAAGTGATGTGCTACGGCCGACTTGTCCATTTGTTTGAATTTAATATTTCTGAAGTGTTCTTTCGTTCTTGTTCCTAGATTCCTTTTGGTCTTACCAATGTATATCTTGTCACAATCCTGGCAACTCATTTGGTAAATGCCTGATAATTGAGTTTTCGGTGTGCTATTTTTAGAGGGTGGTTTAGTAAGTTGCAGAAGTTGTGTTTGTTTTGAGGGGCTAATTTTATGTTGAAGCTCTTAAATATCTTTTCAAACTTTTTGAAGTATTTTGGATGAAATGTAAATTTTCCATATCTGGTGTTTGGGTTTTCTAGTTTTTTTAACGTAGTAATGTCCCTACAGACACAAAAGAAACAAAAACTTAAGGGATGCTAGTTGGAGGGAGGTTGAAAATGTAGGCAATAGCCTTTGAAACTAGTCCCTCAATAATATAAGAAAAATAAGTAACGAGTGTCAATAAACCGACTACAAATAGTTTTTACACTTAATTTTGACGTCACTGTTACTAAATTCCCCCAAACACACATAACTACAATATGTTTTATTGAAGATTTAAAAAAATCATGGGATACTTTGAATAAGCGACTCAGAAGGCTAGAAGTTGAGGAATGGTGCAACTGAGTTCAAACATTAGAATTAATGCACTGTGAGCTATAATGGCCTAAAGCACTGAAGCAAGACTGATGATCTGAAGGCAAGACAATCGCGTATGTTTGATGCAATATGTAAATGTGCCTGTACTTCCTATAGCTCTTATAAAAAATTATGAACTCACTTTATATTATGAACAATTAATATTTAGGATTACCACCGCCAACTCCACCACCATCACCACCCCATTACTAAAGTTATTAAATGGTGCGTCTGATTTGTATGTACTGATATTAACTTTTCTAGAATGCAAAATAATGTTGCCGTCTCATCTGTCATAATTAGTCCTGCTTATAATAGTTTTAGGCTACAGACCATTAGGGGACATAGTAATGAGATTATATGAATACCCAGTACTCATGGTATTTTTACCATGGAAATAATGGTTTTTTACCATGGAAATAATGGTTTTACTTTTCTTTAATAATGATATTCATTTACATAGATCTTTTTAAAGTTTTACTGTTGCAATTAACTGTGAATACAGTATGTAGTTGTTTGTGGTTTTTTGGAGTAAAATACACTATTCATTCATGCCTACACACAGACTATGTTTGTCTTCTTTTAGGTGTATGATTCTTTGGAATTCAATACATTATTGGATACATTAGCTGAAGAGGGAACGTCAACAGGTGAAATAAATGCACTAACACTAAAACAAGGCAGTGTTTGTATAGCACGGTATGCAGAAGATGATTCATGGTACCGTGCTGTTGTGGAGAGTGTTAGTGCTGACTCTGCTTTGGTTTTCTTCTGTGATTACGGAAACAAAGCAAATGTCCCATTCACAGATATAAAGGAAATAAAAAGTGAGCACATTCATCTTCCTGCACAAGGAATACCATGCAGCTTATTGGCAGCAAAGCCTAAAGATGAGTGTTGGTCAACAAGTGAAAATGACCTCTTCGAAAGTGTAACAGATGAGAAAACTTTCGAAGCAACGTTTGTTTCTCAGAATGACGGCAAGTTTGACGTGATTCTTAAGGATGGAGAAAGCCTTATTAATTTACAATTTGGAGCTACTGCTGAGCAGCTGGAAGCTTTGGCAGCTATCAACTCCAGCCAGTCTGTACAAATAGAGCAAAACGTTTCACATCTACCTTTCCCACCAAATGCTGTTAAAGAAGTTTTAGATACTCATCATTTTGAGGTAATTTCCAATTTTTATTACATATTTCTTAATTTATTATATATCTTAGTATATTTGTAGCTTGTTCTAAGAGGTTATAGAATCTTTGATGCTTAATCAATATACAGGATGCATATAAATGAATATCGGTGTTTTAACTCTTTATAATATTTATTACATTAAACTTAAAGTTAAAAGTGATACGTCATATGAAAAAGCAACTCGAACAGTTTCGTTTGTTGGCACCAGTGCGCATGTGCATGCAATGTTTCTGCCGCAATCCACTAGACAGCGGTAGTAGCAAAGATGGCGACTAGAAAACAAAGTGTTTTGTGTTTTGCAGTTTGCAAAGACCTGCAAACTATTACTGTGCAACATGCATTCCGCATTAAGTTCGATTGTGATCCTCCTAGTGATAACATTCGTAGATGGTATCATAAGTTTGAAGATACCGGCTGCCTTTGTACAGGGAAGAGCATGGGATGACCAAGAGTAAGTGAAGAGACTGTTGAGTGAGTCAGAGTCATTCACTCGTAGCCCAAAGAAATCAGTCCAAAAGGCTAGTCGTGAACTACAAGTTCCTGTGTCGACTATTTGGAAAGTTGTAAGAAAATGCTTACGGTTACGTCCTTACAGTTTACAGTCAATACAGGCCCTAACGCCAACAAACCATGGATTACGTGCCAACTTCGCAAACGACATGTTGTTTCATGACGATGATTTTATTGATCGTGTTGTCTTCAGTGATGAATCGACCTTTCACCTTAGTGTACATGTTAACACTCATAATGTGCGCATCTGGGGCTCAGAAAATCCTATGAGATGGTACAAATACAACACGATTCCCCTAAAGTAAATGTTTTTGTGCCGTATCCCGGCGAAAAGTTTATGGGCCTTTCTTTTTTGGTTAACCTACTGTATGTGGCACTTCTTACCTTGATATACTAGAGCAATGGCTCTTCCCTCAGTTGGAAGAAAATGAGCCAGAGAACTTCATTTTCCAGCAAGATTGTGCGCCAACTCACTGTCATAGCAAAGTACGCGATTCGTTGAACTTCACTATACCCTAGCGCTAGATAGGCTGCAAGGGCCCCAGTGACAGGGCCTGCTATGCATGGCCTACATGTTCTCCTGACCTAATGCCATGCGATTTTTACCTTTGGGGCTTCAATCTGGCTACAAGAAATCCAGCTACATCATTCTATATGAGGCATTTGGTAAGAGAAGTAAAAACATGCCAATGTTTATTCAATTATCTTTAGGTGGCAGCTGAATAAAGATGAACACTAAATGAATTAAGTTTATTACCACACCTGGAAGCACCATCAACTGCTCCACATGTAGAAATCATCCTCTCTCTGCTTCAGGCGTAGTAATAAACTTAATTCATTTAGTGTGCATCATTACTCAGCTGCCACCTCAAGATAATGTGACTGTACTTTGCTTGTTTTAAACATTGAACATTGCTAGTTCATCAACATCTTTAAGATATTCTTTAATGTTCATCACTTGTACATATGAGCTTTGTTTTGTGAGATTGTCATCTAAAAGCAGCTTTTGGTGAGCTGGCTCATTGCAAGTAATGGTTTGAAATCTTCAAAGGTCCCGGAGTCTATAAACTATTCTGCAAATCATCCAGCAGAAGGCATTCAAGAAAGGCATAAGTCACACATGCCGCTTAGCATGTTGCATAGATTCTAAAATAAGTATGGGCAGGTGACTCGCCTGTTATAAGGGCACTAAACTACGAGGTCATCAGTGCCTTTTGAAAAACTAAATTATGGCAATAGCCAAAGATAAATTTAACTATAAATTACAAAATAATAAAAATAAAATGGCAAATAAAATAAACATGCACAATTAGGGAAAAAATGAAAAACTATAAATAACAATTAATAAAATGCCAAAAGACATAAAAAAACAGTTTCTCTATTAAATTCTGTAAAAGTATGAGCACAATTTGAAAACTACCTGCACAGTGGTGGTCAAATCAATTTGTTTCTTTTTCTAGGTAATGGGCCAACACTTTTCAGCAGGTTTATCCTTTTTGCCTTGTTTTCACTGTCATTCTACCAGTGAGGGCAGGAATTTCCTGCTCCATATCCTCTATAGTGGAGGTCAGCTTTTCAACTGAAAATGTTGGTTCATCGGAAACTGCAATCAACAAAGATGATAGTCACTCATCTGAGTCTTCTCCAGATTATTCCTCAGATGTTCACGGAGGAAATGGTCATGGACTTTTACACTGGCTATCTGACTTCTTACTCGTCTTACTAGTTTCCCTAAGGAAGTCAGTTCTTTCATATGAGGTCTAGAATTTCTTTGGCAATGTATTATATATTATGGGTTCACATGTTGTCCTTGAAGTAGATGCTTTCGGCATTGAGTTGGCTGAAACGTTCTTCTTAGGCCTAGACTTGATAGCTGTTCTCACTGTTGTTTGTGCTGGTGTCTGTTGTTTTGACTGTGATCTTAGTGTGACTGTTCTTTCTGCAATTACTGCCCCATTTATGTCTCTAATTTGTGTTGCGATTTGACGTCTAGGCACCAGCTTAGCAACTGCACTATAAGTAACGGTCCTAGGGACAGAAAGCTGACAACTACGCAACAGCTTCCGGATTTTCAAGGTCTCCTCTCTTACCCAGATTTTTTGGATCGCCTTTTCCTCCATAAAATGAGGACATTCTCTGGAGTTCAATGAATGATTACCTCTGCAGTTGAAACAGGCTGCAGGTGAAGTACATGCATAATCATGCTAGACTACCCCTCAATGCAGGTAACAACTACATTTCAAGAATCACTTTGGTGGCCAACCTTAATGTATAGGGTTGGGCATTTACTGCCTCACTGCAATAGCTTCATACACTGGCTTAATCCTTTGCAGGAGATCTACCTAATCAAAGGTAAGAAGTGGATACAAGTGGGCACCAGCTCACCTCGTTTATTGCAGTGGACTCGATGAAGATTAGTCACATCTTGTTCCACAAAGTTTTCCTGAATTTCCTCATTGAACATTCCAACCAATGCGCTGGTGTTTACAACACCAAGCAAGGAGTTCAGAGTTCTATACATTTCAATGTGCACTGGATAACTCGCAAGTATATTAGCTTTCATCATTTTTGCAGCCTGTGTCGGTGAAACAGCTTCCACCAGGAACATGCCATTGCGGAACCAAATACATGAATTTACAGGACCAGCAATATTATCTAAATTCTTCTGGATAATAAACAGGTTCATGGTAGTAAATTTCCGGCCTTCCTCATTTCTATTAATAACCAAGTAGTGAGGACCACAAGACCACTTCTTTTCCACTATTCTTAACACTTTTGTTTACTTTTTTATCAGTTCTCATAGTGACAATGTCCTCCACCATTGCAGCTGTCTCCAATGGCATGCTCATATTCAGGATGCTACTCCTGCTTAGGTGAGCGTCCTGGCCTGGATCTTCCTCACCTCAGGGTCTCACCTTCCAATGGACAGACAGAGGGACAGCTCATGAAATGGCCCCTTCCCAGGACTGACCTTTATCAGCAGATACGAACACAGTCCTGCATGATAACCAGGGGCTAGGAGTTATATGTTAACCAGTCAACGCTGTGCTCCTCCGCACTAGGTATCCATCAGACTTGTGTTCAGGAAGGTTAAAGTTTATAGGTCATACATGGATGTAGGCCAAAGTTTTTGGGCGTTTGGCAATAGCTCCCACCATTCAAAGGCACCCAATCGAGAGATTTGGCTCAGGACCCCAGGATTGCCAATCACGTACCTACTGCAGTGAGGCCCCTGGGGGCACAACATGCCATGTATACTGTAACAGGCTATAGGGCACATAGTGTGTACCATATTGTCACTCAGCACAGTGAACTGGAGACTATGTAGTGTTTGAAATGCAGCACCTCTTTACAACATGGTAATGAGCCTGGAAATATGTGACTTAATTCCTTTTTTCCCTAGCGATCATAGCGCTATCATGAAGTTTCTCCATTTTGTCCTCTGTATTGCAAGTCTTTTTACTTCATCCCATATCTCTTTGTTGGTATCTTTTCTTCTAACGTCCTTTTCCATGCTGTTTTATGTTGCATTTCAGCAACAAAATTTCGTTATGTTTTGGACAAAAAATTGTCATCGAATCCCTCTACCCTGCAAGGCATTAGTTCCCCTTTATTTAACCCATAAAGGGTTGGGTTGGCTCCGCCGCCATCCATGCCATCCTACTAGATATTATCTCTGCCAAGTCTGCAATTAAGGTCTTCACTGTAAACCTGGCAAAGATACCCTCACAGGTTACTAACATTCAGAACCTATTGAACCAAGATTTTGTAACAAGGTGTACTCCATCCCTCCTACTTTTCCATCTGAGTTTTGGACCAGCAATAGTGAAGATAGGAAAATGTACATTCTGTAAATATTTTTCGTATTTTCCTCATACCTAAGGTGATGAAACAGCTACAGGTATAAGTTGCAAGTTGGATCTGGAACATTAACCTTCATTCCTTCATCATTGACCTCACAACTCCCACATTAAGCAAACTTACCGCTTCTATTAATTGATGCAATATTCTGTGTGCATTGTCTGCCTCCGAGTTCTGTTGATTGTAAAGTACTGCTACATGTGCCCTTGCATGTGTTGAGTTGACATTTTGATAATGCCTTCTTGAAGTTAAAAGGAAAGATTCAGCATAGCTAGTCATCACAGTGATGACTACACTGAAGATGAAGATATGTCAAGCATAGAAAAATTAAAATGTAATTAAAGGTAAAATTATTTTACTCAATGCAAGTTAGTGTGTGTAACTGTAAAATCTTTTTGGAACTATAGTATTTAATTTGCTAGTGACTGTATGACTTGCCTGAACGGTGACACATGAAATAAACGAGAAAAGACCTGACGAAATGGGAAAACAAGTAAGAGATTTGCTGGATAGAGTCAACATGAAAAATTCAATGCCATGGCCAGGATTTGAACCATGGATCTCATGGTTTCCATCCAGTTGCTCTAACCCATTGAGCTACCATGGCCAATGTGCCGTCCTGACATTAAATTCTCCATTTGACTCGTATATTTCTCCAGTAAACCACTAGGGGCTCTTGCATTCGAGATACACTGTTTGTGGCGACTTACTGTCGTAAGTACTTGAGTCCCAGGCTTCATCATTTAACTCTTATTATTTAAGTTAATTGGTGGAAATTTTATAAATATGTTTATGTTCTTTATTAAATTCCTCTATATTCAGGGGTATATTTATTAATCTGTAAATCAAACAATTGAAAACAGCAAATTCTTTGGTAATACTGCTTGTTCGTTACCTATAGTGCTGACAAAGTTTTCTCTAAATAGACACATAACACAGCTACATAAGAGTTGGTATTACCTCTAAATGAATTTGAAGTTTGTGACGGATTTGTTTTCTCCTGTGGTTTTCTTTGATGATGCAGACAAGAACTCATGAAATCGATTTCAATTAGAAAGAACAATTAACATCATTTTCTTAAATTAAGTGAAGTTTTTGTTACAAATTTTTATATTTGTATAATATCATGGATGCCAGTTTGTGTTAAGTATAATTTAGGAGATGGTGTTAGCAAACTGAAAATGGAATATAAAGATAAATGACCAATGGTAGGTGAACTCTTCTCTTCTGGACTGGCTCATATGACAGATTTAACGTAATTAGCACAACTAGATCTGCCAATTGAGCCAGAACATTAAGTCAAATAAAAACAAACTGAACTCATATTCAATAAACATTGTAATTTTATCCTTCATTACAGTATTCCAGACGTTTAAGTACCATTTTTGTGACACAGTTGGAGTTTATTTATCCCAAGCAATGTGGAAAGGTTTTTAATCAGTAGTGAATTTTATATTAGTCAATACGTAAAATATGAAGCTATTAACAGTGAAGCAAACAAATATATACAAATACAATAATTTGTAACTTAAAACTTCACTTATCTTATAGGAAATGATGAAAGTTTTCTTATAAATTGTTCAGGATCGCTATTTCATGGAAATTCTTCCACATCGTCAGCCGGACACACAAACAAAACTGTCGTCATCGCTACAAATGCTAGATGTTACTATTTTCTTGTTAGTACTACCAAAATCTGAAAATGAAACAAACTTAAAAACAGAATCAACTGCCGGTATTTCAAAATTTATTATGCGATGTTTGTTTTTCAAAATAAATATCTTTTCCAAAACCATTCAATCTATCGGACCATTTAACTGTTTTAATAATTTAACTTTTGTATTTGTTTCATGGTTAAATAACCAAAAGTGATCTCATACGGCCGATTTATCATTCTGTTTATACTTAACATTATGAAAACGTTCTTTCGTTCTGGTTTCTAAATTACATTTTGTCTTTCCAAAATAAACTTTATCACAATCGAAACAATTCAATTGATAAATACCCATTTTTTATTACTAGGTATTTTATCTTTTTTAGAGAAATGCAATAAATTTTTAATACTGTATTTATTTTGAGGAACTAAAGTTATACAAAATTCTTTAACAAAATTTTGAAAATGTTTATTAACCCGAGGATGGTAAGTAAATTTTCTAAAATAATAATCGTCCTTTATTTTTTAAGGGTAGAAATAATATTAACAGTTTTTTATATTTAAATTTTTCAATTTTTTTATTTCTAAAGTCTTTCTTAAAACCATTAATTAAAGCAGTATTAATAATATGTTTGTATTCTTTATTAAATTCATCTTTATTCAGGGGTATCTTTATTAATCTATAAATTAAACAATTGAAATCAAATTTATGTGAAAAAAGGTTAAAACTTTTATATTTTATGTAATTATCAATATGAGTAGACTTCCATGCAATCGCGATCCTGAACGATTTATAAGAAAAGTTTCATCATTTCTTATAAGATAAATGAAGTTTTAAGTTACAAATTATTCACAGTTAAGGTAGATATCTCTCTTACGATATCTTCCTGATGTATGCTGTTGAGGAATTCAGTAAATACCTAAATAATGTTCATTCCCTTTCGTACAGTTTAAGTGATAGAGGACATGTCAAATATATGTCTACATGAGCTCAAAACAATCCTCAAGCTACAAGGGCTGTACAATAAAGAATGATCATAATTTTTTTATGGTCACAATTTTTCGCACTAAAATTCAATCTTATTCTATTCTGTTAGCTTAATGTTAAACAAACACGCCATAGTAGTTTCATTGTTGGTACTCCTGGTTCCCAACTGTAAGAACCAGGCAAGTTCACACATGTTCAGTATTGCCTACTGCTGCTATGGAAGTAACACCTGAGGAACTTATATGCTGCTTTGAAATTCTGCTTTCGTCTCAACAAATCTTCAGTTGAGGCCTATACAATATTACAGGAGGCCTATTAAGAGTCTGTTGTTCTTACAGCACAGCTCAAAGGTGGTTTAAAATCTTTAAAGAGGGGAGACAATCAATTTGAAAGAAGTTGGACCTGGACTCCAGTTACTGCTCTTGCAGAAGAAAACATCAACACTGCTGCTGCCATTTTGAGACAGGATCAATAAATTACCTTAAGATCACTTTCTGATATACTGAACATTTCATTAGGTGCCACATTTCCGTGAGGAAGGCTGTATGCTGCACCACGATAATGCGCGACCACATATCGCCAATGTTGTTGCTGAATATCTTGCAAAATTCATGAAGTGTATCCCTCACCCTCCCTATAGTCCGGATTTAGCCCCATGTGACCTTTTTCTATTCCCTAACTAAAAGAAACGCCTTCGTGGGAGGCATTACTCAACATCAGAAGCAGTGGTGAAGGCTGTGGAGGCGATTTTGAAGGATATCTCAAAAAATTGATTCCAGCATTTCTTTGCAGACTGACAGAAGTGCTGGGACAAGTGCATCGCATTCAGATGAGGCTATTTTGATAAGGACCATCAAAATTATGAGGATGAGTAAACGTACGTTGTCAAAAAAAAAGCTGTGATCATTCTTTATTGAACAGCCTTCGTAAAATTGATAGAAGCTTGTCAGACTCTCATGTCATCAAAAGAGGAGAAGGAAGTTAGTTTACATGAAACTTCAAATCCCTAAATATTGTTTTAGGAGCCTATTTCAGTTGAACCTCAATTTATTTTTATTTTGATCTTTGGAAATTTTTTATCTTCATTTATTTTAAAATGACTGATTTCTCTTCATAAATGAAACTATTTCCAGTATGTAAACATATATCAATTGAAGTATTACATGAAATTTTCATGCAAGCAAAGAAATACTGACCAGTGGATGTTTTCACATGTTTATACCTTATACGTATTAATGCTTTCATATTTGTTTTAAAGGAACTATTATCAGCTGTGGTACATATATCAATTGAAGTATTACACGTAATTTTCATGCAAGCAAATAAATACTGACCAGTGGATGTTTTCACATGTTTATACCTTATAAGTATTAATGCTTTCATATTTGTTTTAAAGGAACCATTATCTGTTGCGGTACATATATTAATTGAAAATTGTGTTACAGGAATCAGCATATCTTGAGCAGGGTGAAGAAGGTACCAGTAATTTGATTGCTCCTAACGTCACATCTAATGTGACTATAAAACCTGCAAGTATCACCATCGGTGATGTAAAGACTGTTCAAGTGGTATTTATGTCAAACCCACAAAATTTTTATGTACAGGTAGGTAAATATAAACTAATGTAGTGTTTTATATAGGTTCTGAAGAAGCATTTTGTCTCTGGAGCATTCTTATTAGCTTTATGTTTGCAGTATGATACAAAAGTTTATTTACTCTCCCTACCATTTAATTATGATTAGGGTAACAGCTAAAATTATAAATTATTTCTTGAATTATGAAACATTTTAAAAGAATGTTACTGTACATATAAGCTTTAAGCGCAACACTTTTGGATATGTAATATTCTTCAGAGGAAATCATATGCATTTTGACAAGTAAGCTATACTATGAAAAATAAACTTTGAAACTAAAAGACAGTACCTTTATTGACTCAATTAAAATGCTGCTGTTATATCAGTCATTTCACATAATGACTTACCGCAAAGCTATAACACTTTGATTTTTTCTTAGAAGGAAAAATCCTGTAACTGTACATATATATAGTTACGAGGGCTGTTCAATAAAGAATCATCACAATTTTTTTTGACAACGTACCTTTACTCATCATCATAATTTTGATGATCCTTCTCAAAATAGTCTCCTCTGAATGAGATGCACTTGTCCCAGCATTTCTGCCAGTCTTCAAAGACATGATGGAAACCATAGTTGAGAGATCCTTCAAAATCGCCTCCACAGCCTTCACCTCTGCTTCTGATGATGGGTAATGCCTCTCATGAAGGCGTTTCTTCAAGTTAGGGAATAGAAAAAGGTCACATGCGGCTAAATCCGGACTATAGGCAGGGTGAGGGATGCACTTCATGTTGATTTTTACAAAATATTCAGCCACAACATTGTCAATATGTGGCCACGCATTATCGTGGTGCAACATCCAGCCTGCTTCACGGAAATGTGGTCCTTTGCGCCTGATATGGACTTGCAATGTTCTCAGGACATCCCTGTAGTGTTGTCCAGTTACTGATGTGTGTGCAGGTACAACATGCTGATAAACCATTCCATGAATATCAAAGAATGAGATGACCATAACTTTCCCAGCAGAAGCAACCACTTTTGCTATTTTGGGGGTTGATGATGAAGGAGATTTCTACACTGAGCTTTGCTGTTTGCTCTCAGGATCAAAACAATGTAGCGAAGTTTCATCAGCAGTGATTACGTTTGAAAGAAACTCTGGATCTTCCTCTAACATCAACTTTAACTGCATGCAGACGTGCATGCAAATGTCCTTTTTTTCGGGAATCAACAGTCTTGGAACACATCGCACACAAACACATTTCATGTGTAATGTTTCTGTCACCAAAGTGTGGGTGGCACCCAATGAAATGTTCAGTGTTTCAGAAAGTGATCTTAAGGTAATTTGTCGATCCTCTCTCACAATGGCAGTAGCAGTATTAATGTTTTCTTCTGTAAGAGCAGTAACTGGAGTACTGGGTCCACCTTCCTTTTAAATTGATTGTCTCCCCTCTTTAGACATTTAAACCACCTTCGAGGTGCCGTAGGGAAGAAAAGACTCTTCATAGTCCTCCTGTAACATTGTATAGGCCTCAACTAAATATTTGTTGAGACGAAAGCAGAATTTCAAAACCGCATATTATTTCTCGCATGTTACCTGCTTTCCAGCGGTAGGCGATACTGAACATGTCTGAACTTGCTTGGTTCTCACAGGCGAAAATGATGAGTACCAACAATGAAACTGCTACGGCGTGTTTGTTTTACATTAAGCTAACAGAATATAATAAAATTAAATTTTAATTGCAAAAAATTATGATCATTCTTTATTGAACAGCTCTCGTATATTATTTTATCTTGACTGAAATCATGCGCAGTAGGGATGAGTAGCAACTGTTATGCGGATAGCGCACCTATTGCCACAATACATCACACGGTTAAGAGTATGACAGGGGAGTGCACTGCACAAGCACTGCAAACAAATTGCACTCTCAAAGCCAGTATTGCAGCTCTTATAAACTAAATTGTAATTCTTACTATAGTAGTGACCTCCACCCTTTTGTTAGATCTTACATAGTACATAGATGTTTGGAACAAAAGCCTGTTCTCCAGCAGGCATGAAAGCCAACTGTCGGCCTTTCGACATCACTGCAGAGTGCCTCCAGGCATATGGTCTAGTATGTGTTGAATTTATATAAGTTTCATCCATATAAACTTTATAAACTTCACTGTGATATCTCTGAATATTTTTGAAATACTGTGACTTTGTAGGTTTGTGAAATTAAAAGTTCAATTGTACAAACTCAAAATGTTCTTTATTTCCACCGTAATACAGTTGAAACACTTGCCAATTACATAGAATTACGTGGCCCACACAATTACAATCCACCAGTTCGTCTGTCACAGGTCCACTCCACACTCACAATTCCGTATAACTCCTCTGATACACGTACGCAGTCTTCCAGTCCATTCGCTAGCACTGCGCTCTTCATGGCTGCTCGCCAAGAACTGACCTGACTGGTCCTTTGCAGCCCATATATAGGAAGATCGCTGTTTCTGGAAGCTTTGCGGCTTGGAAAATCATCCCGAATGTTCCAGACGTCAGGGGGAGGGGAAAGAGACGGTACAGTGCCTAGTGACACTTTCCTAACAATCCCCTGTGTTAGCGCTACAAGACAAATGGGTGGGCATGGCCTGAATGCCTCCTGTTCCCTTCCCATCTCCAGTTGGTCGTGCCTTCTGATAATTGGGTGACAATACTTAAGGCTTTTTGCCCATATGGTACAATGTTCGATTAAAATTTGTCTGTCACACTTAGTTTTTTTCCGTATAAATCCTAGCTTCAAATGAACTCTTCTTAATGTTCAGACACTGCCTTGGAAATCAATAGAATTTTGAGCTTCATAAGCACTGTCTTCAGAGTTGGTCTTTGTTTCTCTATGCTTTAAAAATTTGCAGTTCGCCTAACTACTTCTGAATTAAAACATCCAAATTAAATTTTGTGTATGTCCTTAATCTTTGTTTGCTGCGCATAGAGAAGGATGTTGTTGCTCTGGCGTTTCTTTCCTTAATAACTCTCCTAAACTGCTTTCAGACAGATGCCCTTTCCCAGATTTTTATAGCAGACCCAGACCAAGATCCTTTTTTATAAGTCTATAGACATTGGTTATTACTTCTCGTGTTTTTAAATGTAGCACCTTATTTCCTAATGTCCTGCTAGGAGGAGCCATTTCTAAATGCTCCCCTGGAACCAGGAGACACTCACAAACAAGCTGTAGTGTTACTCAGTAGCTCTGCACTTGTTTACTTGCTCGCAACTGATATGCAACTGACCTACCCTCTCCTCCAGTTGCAACCGTTCTGAAGTGGACTTGTCCAGATACCACTGCACATCGCTCTCCATCTGTCAAGATATAAAAACACATATGTACCTAAGATGCTGTACTTATTTAACTTACAGAGAACACTGAAACAATACAATGCTGATTTATTAATAACAATAATAGACACAAAACGTTGTACAATATAACTTGCCTTTAGATAGCACTAGATCTGTTTTAAGGTCAGAATGGCTATCTCATTAAAGTAATTAAAGACAGATTAATCTTCCATCAAAAAATCTAGTATAGAGATTTTGCTGGAAACCACATTTTGAGTTTCCTGAACCTAAAGAAGTATCTTGTTATACTAAAGGTTATGTTATACTAATAAGATAAAGTCGTGTGGGTATATTGCATAAAGTATTGTTTTAAAAGAACACTGAAGATGTATGGTTTCCTGTAACTTGGAAACCTACTTTCCTATTGCATTAGAGAGGTTAATATCATCTCTGCTCAAACCAAGTTGGCAAGGAAATTTGTAGTAAAAGGAAGTGCAAAAGTTGGTTGGTTGGATGCTAATGCTCATGGAGTTGGAGAATTTTCATTTTGCTTCTGGCCTCCCAATGACGTGTGACTAGTTGTGCTGTCAGTTCTCCATCTGTTTTTGTCAGGGCACTACACTGGAGCAGATGATCTCCATCCATCAATGAGTTTGGGTCCCTACACAGTGTGCAGGTCGGGGATTCAAAAATATTAATCCTGTGTAGATGAGTGGCCAAACAGTCGTGGCCAGTAATCAGTCGGAAGATGGCAACAGTACTGCTTCTTAGGTAGTCTGGGATGGGATTTTTACTTCCTTATAGAATTTGCTTGTTGGTACTTTTTTCTTTGCATTCTTCTTTCCAGAATATGTTGATTCTATTGTTTATATGTAGTTTTTATGTGTGGAATGAGGTTTTTTGTTGGCAGCTTTGTTTTATTTGTGTCCCTTTTTTTCTTTGCGTTCCTTTTTTTTTTTTTTTTCTTTGCCAAGGAGTCTGCTATTTCATTGTCTGCTATTTCATTGCCTGTAATTCCACAGTGGGATGGAATCCACTGGAAGTGGACCCATGTACCTTATTTGCCTGGACTATGAACATTATCTTTATTAAAATAATTTTAATTAATACGGAAAAATGATGTCTTTTAATTCAATAGAAATTTATTTACAATTTATGGTTGTACAAAAATGTGTCTATATGATGCATAGTTTGTGAACTATGCATTTTTAATATTAAATGCTTGTTACTTGACATTCATTCCACATCGACTGGACCACAGTCCCAGAAACTACTGGATTTAAATGATTAAAGCACCATGAAAGCTTAACCTTCTATTGGGCGTGTCAACTTTTGTGACGCCGTTAGTCGCGATGTATCTGCTGGATACATATGACGTTAATTGTGTTTTAATATCTGTTTTCAATTGTTTTAAAATGAATGCCTCTTATGAATCGGAAGCGTTTCTCGAACATTGTCATCCTGAAAATATTGACACCAAGGTCATCTGTTGTCCAGAATTCGTGTATAGTTTTCCGTCCTCCGCAGAACACACCAGCAAGGTATAATAATGTAACTAAGACTTTCATTTCTTTTATATGGGTCTCTGCAATCACTCTCATTGTCCATATTTCACTTTGAAATCATCTATGCTTGTGTTGGTGTGTTGCACAATTATATGCAGAATATCATCACTGACCAAAAGTTTCCACCAGTCAAATTCAGTTTATGATTACTATTATTATTATTAGTAGCAGTAGTAGTAGTAGTACCATCATCATTACCATATCTTCATCATTATCTTGTGTCTTTTGTACTCGACAAAATAGTTATTTTCATCATTTTCTAGCACTTTATTACTTTCCTCTTCATCAACATCATGATCTCTGTGTCTACAGATGGTGTTTCACTTATGTCTTCATATTCGCAATCAGTTTCTACAAAATTATCCTCAATCGTAGCGCATTATCGTCGAAAATAAGGTGATGTACCTCCTCCAAATCCTCAGGATTTTCCAAATCATATACTTGGCTCATTTTCAAACCCACAATTCACAGTAATAAAGAAAGTTGCTCTCATTTACCTTGCAACAACTCAACCACTTACATCAGCAATCTCTAGCAATGACATCGTTGGATCCAATAGCGGCGACAATGCATAAGGTGAGTTGGCGCTATGTATCTGACAGATACAACAGCATACACATGTTGACATTCACCTCGTTTGCGTACTTAGCATAAGGGAGAAATGGTTGAAACTTGCAAGAAACAATAACAAAGGTATGGTGAAAGATGTCCTGGTTTGGCAAGCCCTTACCTCTATTTATTGCCATAATAATGAATCAATATTAGGCCATGTATCTCACAGATACATGCACGACTAACGAAGGGTTAAGAAATATGACAGATCTCATTTTTCTATATGCTTGGATATGGTATTGCTGTACACAGATGTATCCATAGCTTGGCTGGCATCTCTGACTTATGAGAAACTAACATGTAGATTGATAGAGTCAACATGAAAAATTCAGTGCCATGGCATTCAATTGAATTCATGTTGACTCTGTCTATCAAAAACCTTAGCCTATATATGGCTAGTGTGAAGAAATTATTAATTTCCATCAATTCACATGTGGATTGCTTACAGTTTGTTGCACAATGAAATAATCTCCCTTCTAGTTTCCTGACCAGGTCACGCATAGGTAGCTTCTTGCTTATATGTACCTTCATTATCCCACTAATGCTAAAGCTATCACACAACAGAGTTCAATTTTTGAAGTGGAAGCAGTGTTGGAAAATATTTTAACTGCTTATGTTTCATTGGGTTTTGCTGTCTGTTCTCTTATCTCTCATCTGTAGGCAAGGATATTAATAAGGCCTTCTTTATGTATTGCCACATGAGTAACAAATTGGCAAGCAAGAAATCATCTTTGGAATCAAATACGACACATGTCACTCCATGGGGATACTTTGTGGCAGTCTGCACCATTACAATTTTTTTCAATGTAGCTGTTGAGGAATAGAATACAATCTAATATTATACATTGTTTGAATAAGAAATGATAATGCACATGGCATTCCTGTAATTCTGTGTTTAGAGAAGTTGTGTGATTTTTACATCTGATTGCTGCTTTTTAATATTTCACCACAGCAAGTGTGAACAAAAAATGACTGAGTTATAGATAATTTGTAGAAGAGTTTGTAAACAACTAAAATATGCAAAAGCTATTTGTAGTTGGTTTATTGACACTCATCATTTACTTTTCTTATATTATTGTCGGACTAGTTTCAAAGGCTATTGCCTCCATTTTCAACCTCTCTCCAACTGGCATCTGTTGTTGTCTGCTCTCCACCACCACCACCCCAGTACTAAAGTTACTAAATTGGGCATGTGATTTGTATGTACTGACGTTAGCTTTTCTAGAATACAAAATAATGTTGCCGTCTCATCTGTCATAATTAGTCCTGCTTATAATAGTTTTAGGCTACAGACCATTAGGGGACATAGTAATGAGATTATATGAATACCCACTACTCATGGTATTTTTACCATGGAAATAATGGTTTTACTTTTCTTTAATAATGCTACTCATTTACATAGATCTTTTTAAAGTTTTACTGTTGCAATTAACTGTGAATACAGTAGATGGTTGTTTGTGGTTTTTTGGAGTAAAATACACTATTCATTCATGCCTACACACAGAATATGTTTGTCTTCTTTTAGGTGTATGATTCTTTGGAATTCAATACATTATTGGATACATTAGCTGAAGAGGGAACGTCAACAGGTGAAATAAATGCACTAACACTAAAAAAAGGCAGTGTTTGTATAGCACGGTATGCAGAAGATGATTCATGGTACCGTGCTGTTGTGGAGAGTGTTAGTGCTGACTCTGCTTTGGTTTTCTTCTGTGATTACGGAAACAAAGCAAATGTCCCATTCACAGATATAAAGGAAATAAAAAGTGAGCACATTCATCTTCCTGCACAAGGAATACCATGCAGCTTATTGGGAGCAAAGCCTAAAGATGAGTGTTGGTCAACAAGTGAAAATGACCTCTTCGAAAGTGTAACAGATGAGAAATCTTTCGAAGCAACGTTTGTTTCTCAGAATGACGGCAAGTTTGACGTGATTCTTAAGGATGGAGAAAGCCTTATTAATTTACAATTTGGAGCTACTGCTGAGCAGCTGGAAGCTTTGGCAGCTATCAACTCCAGCCAGTCTGTACAAATAGAGCAAAACGTTTCACATCTACCTTTCCCACCAAATGCTGTTAAAGAAGTTTTAGATACTCATCATTTTGAGGTAATTTTCAATTTGTATTACATATTTCATAAATTATTATATATGTTAGTATATTTGTAGCTTGTTCTAAGGGTTATAGAACCTTTGATGCTTAATCAATATACAGGATGTATATAAATGAATATCGGGGTTTTAACTCTTTATAATACTTATTACATTAAACTTGAAGTTATAAATGACATGTCAAATGAAAAAGCAACTCGAATAGTTTCGTTTGTTGCCACCAGTGTGAATGTGCGTGCAATGTTTCTGCTGTAATCCGCTTGACAGTGGTAGTAGCAAACAAAAAGCGTTTTGTGTTTTCCAGTTTGCAAAGACTGAATCTGTAGCTACTGTGCAATGTGCGTTCCGCATTAAGTTCAGTTGTGGTCCTCCTAGTGATAACATTCATAGATGGTATCATCAGTTTGAAGATACTGGCTGCCTTTGTGAAGGGAAGAGCATGGGACAACCAAGAGTAAGTGAAGAGACTGTTGAGTGAGTGAGAGTCATTCACTTGTAGCCCAAAGAAGTCAGTCAGGAAGGCTAGTCGTGAATTACAGGTTCCTGTGTCGACTGTTTGGAAAGTTGTAAGAAAATGCTTATGGCTACATCCTTACCATTTACAGTTATCAGGCTCTAAAGACGACACACCATGGATTACGTGCCAACTTCGCAAACAACATGTTTCATGACGATGACATTTTATGGATCGTGTTGTCTTCAGTGAAGAATCAACTTTTCATCTTAGTGGACTTGTTAATACTCATAATGTGCGCATCTAGGGCTCAGAAAATCCTCACAAGATGGTGCAAATGCAACAAGATTCCCCTAAACTGAATGTTTTTTGTGCCGTCTCCCAGCGAAAAGTTTATGGACCTTTCTTTTTTGGTGAACCTACTGTAACTGAAACTTCTTACTTTGATACACTAGAGCAATATCTCTTCCATAAGTTGGAAGAAAATGAGCCAGAGAACTTCATTTTCGAGAAAATGGTGCGCCACCTCACTAGCATAACGAAGTACACGATTGGTTGAACGTCACTGTACCCAAGCGCTGGATAGGCCGCAAGGGCCCCAATGACAGGGCTTGCTATGCATGGCCTCCACGTTCTCCTGACCTAATGCCATGCAATTTTTACCTTTGGGGCTTCATTAAAGATCATGTGTACGTGCTTCCGCTACCAGCTGACCTCCCTGAATTAAGAAACCGGACTGAAGCAGCTGTTGCTGCAATTACTGAATACACACTTATCAATGTTGCCGTAAATGAAATAATTTATGTATATTGTACAATAAGAGAAGGTTCAATAGAGCGGTATTCTAAAAATCTAAAAACAAAGTGTTTGTTCTAATAATCACTTTTCTTTTAACGTTCTTCATTGATCTCTTAACAGTCCTGAGTGTAGTGAGCTTGATATCTTATTGGTTTGAAGAAAATGTTCTACTGGCAAATTTTTAGTTCTATCAATCATCCTCTGATATGTCTAGGGTCCAGCAGGTGGCTGTGAGCATGTAATGCGTGTGTGTTCTTATTTAATAATGAATTAACCTGTATCAGAAGTATCTCTGTGCAAATGCTGGAATACATGTAGCTTAATCACTGTAACAGTTGTTTTTGTTTGGCCTTGAAAATGAGTTTTGTTTATTTGCTTGGTGGTGTTATTTGGAATTTGGAAAACGTGTTTAAAAGTATTATAGTGTTTATGTTGAGTGTGTGGAAGTGAAATTGTAGATGGAAAATTGTACAAGATATGTATATTGGTTGGTATAAGTGACTTCAGTATAAAGAAATGAATGGTTGCTATTGGGAGAGAAAATCAATAATCTTCCTTGTGGAAAAAGGACACGGAGGAGATGAAAGTTTTTATTTCGAAGAGTGGATGTGCAGGAGTAAGCAATTTTATGTAATTAATGGAAACTATTTATTAAGGAAGTAAGGATTTATCGATATGCTGGGGGTAACCTGCAATGATTGACTATAAAAGAAAATTTGAGTAAAATGTAATCCAGATGATACAATTAAATTATATATTATGAAATTGAACTTATCCAAATTTTATTTCTTTCATTCGTAACTACTCTTGAAAAGAAGAGATCTTATGACTCATATCTAAGCAGACACAATATTCAGGATCCAATTCAAACTACAACGAAGAAATCTCGTTCCACATGTCGCCACGATGTCCGGCATCATCATAGAATATTCAACATCGCATGTGAGCTTCAACAGAGAAATCTGACTACATCATTCTATATGAGGCATTTGGTAAGAGAAGTAAAAACATGCCAAATGTTCATTCACAGAACTCTGTGGGATGTTACCTTGTCCATGAATGAGAAGAGGCCAAAATCAGTGTATTCTAATAAATCCTACTCTGGAAATAGGGAACTGAATACCTTATTTAAATTTTGATCCTGGATTAATTATTAAGTTAGCATGGGTTGTCATTTAATGAATACATGAGCAAACAGAATGTTAATGTGAACTTATTAACAGGAAATTATAATACTGTTATTATTTCTACAATTTCAAAATGTCCTTATTTGTTACATAAATACATGTACTTGTACTTTGCTTGTTTTGGAAATAGAACATTGCTCGGTTCATCAGCATCTTTAAGACATTCTCTGATGTCCATCACTTGTACATATGAGTTTTGTTTTGAGAGATTGTCATCTAAAAGCAGCTTTTGGTGAGCTGGCTCATTGCAAGTAATGGTTTGAAATCTTCAAAGGTCCCGGAGTTTATAAACTATTCTGCAAATCCTCCAGCAGAAGGCATTCAAGAAAGGCATAAGTCACATATGCCGCTTAGCACGTTGCATAAATTTTAAAATAAATATGGGCAGTGACTCACCTGGTATAAGGGCACTCAGCTACGAAGTCATCAGTGCCCTTTAAAAGACTAAATTATGGCAATAGCCAGAGATAAATTGAACTATAAATTACAAAAAAATCAAAATAAAATGGTAAATAAAATAAACATGTACAATTAGGTAAAAACTGAAACACTGCAAGTAACAATAAAATGCCAAAAGACAAAAAAACAGTTTCTCTATTAAATTCTATAACAGCATGAACACAATTTGAAAACTACCTGCACAGTGGTGGTCAAATCAATTTGTTTCTTTTTTTAGGTAATGGGCCAACACTTTTCAGCAGGTTTATCCTTTTTGCCTTGTTTTCACTGTCATTCTACCAGTGAGGGCAGGAATTTCCTGCTCCATATCCTCTATAGTGGAGGTCAGCTTTTCAACTGAAAATGTTGGTTCATCGGAAACTGCAATCAACAAAGATGATAGTCACTAATCTGAGTCTTCTCCAGATTATTCCTCAGAAGATGTTCTCGGAGGAGATGGTCATGGACTTTTACACTGGCTAGCTGACTTCTTACTCGTCTTACTAGTTTCCCTAAGGAAGTCAGTTCTTTCATATGAGGTCTAGAATTTCTTTGGCGATGTATTATATATTACGGGTTCACTTGTCATCCTTGAAGTAGATGCTTTCGGCATTGAGTTGGCTGAAACGTTCTTCTTAGGACTGGACTTGGTAGCTGTGCTCACTGTTGTTTGTGCTGGTGTCTGTTGCTTTGACTGTGATCTTAATGTAATTGTTGTTTCTGCAATTACTGTCCCATTTAAGTCTCTAATTTGTGTTGCGATTTGACGTCTAGGCACCAGCTATAAGTAATGTAATGCTCCTATAAGTAATGCTCCTAATTAGAGACAGAAAGCTGACAACTACGCAACAGCTTCCGGATTTTCAAGGACTCCTCTCTTATCCAGATTTTTTGGATTGCCTTTTCCTCCATAAAATGGGGACATTCTCTGGAGTTCAATGAATGATTACCTTTACAGTTGACACAGGTTGCAGGTGAAGTACATGCATAATCATGCTTGCTTGACTTCCCCTCAATGCAGGTTGCAACTAAATTTCAAGAATTACTTGGGTGGCCAAAGGGCTGGCATTTATAACACCTTAATGTATAGGGTTGGGCATTTACTGCCTCACTGCAATAGATTCATACCCTGGCTTAATCCTTTGCAGGAGATCTACCTAATCAAAGGTAAGAAGCAGATACAAGTGGGCACCAGTTCACCTCGTTTATTGCAGTGGACTCGATGTAGATTAGTCACATCTTGTTCCACAAAGTTTTCCTGAATTTCCTCATTGGACATTCCATCCAATGCGCTGGTGTTTACAACACCAAGCAAGGAGTTCAGAATCGTATACATTTCAACGTGCACTGGATAACTCGCAAGTATATTAGCTTTCATCATTTTTGCAGCCTGTGTCGGTGAAACAGCTTCCACCAGGAACATGCCATTGAGGAATCAAATACATGAATTGACAGGACCAGCAATAATATCTAAATTCTTCTGGATAATTAACAGGTTAATGGTAGTAAATTTCTGGCCTTCCTCATTTCTATTAATAACCAAGTAGTGAGGACCACAAGACTCAGCTACTTCTTTTCCACTGTTCTTAACAATTTTGTTTACTTTTTTATCAGTTCTCATAGTGACAATGTCCTCCACCATTGCAACCATCTCCAGTGGCATGCTGACATTCAGGGTGCCACTCCTGCTTCGGTGAGTGTCCTGGCCTGGACCTTCCTCACCTCAGGGTCTCACCTTCCAATGTACAGACAGAGGGACAGCTCATGAAATGGCCCCTTCCCAGGACTCACCTTTATCAGCGATACGAACACAGTCCTGCATGATAACCAGGGGCTAGGAGTTATATGTTAACCAGTTAATGCTGTTCTCCTCCACACTAGGTATCCATCAGACTTGTGTTCAGGAAGGTTAAAGTTTATAGGTCATACATGGATGTAGGCCAAAGTTTTTGGGCATTTGGCAATAGCTCTCACCATTCAAAGGCACCCAATCGAGAGATTTGGCTCAGGACCCCAGGATTGCCAATCCCGTACCTACCGCAGTAGGCCCCTGGGGGTACAACATGCCATGTTTACTGAAACAGGCTATAGGGCACATGGTGTGTACCATATTGTCACTCAGCACAGTGAACTGGAGACTATGTTATGTTTTAAATGCAGCACCTCTTCACAACACTGGTAATGAGCCTAGAAAAATGTGACTTAATTTCTTTTTTCCCTAGCGATCATAGCGCTATTATGAAGTTTTTCCATTTTGTCCTCTGTATTGCAAGTCTTTTTAATTCACCCCATATCTCTTTGTTTGTTAGTATCTTTTCTTCTAACGTCCTTTTCCATGCTGTTTTATGTTGCATTTCAGCAACTAAATTTCGTTATGTTTTGGACAAAAAATTGTCATCGAATCCCTCTACCCTGCAAGGCATTAGTTCCCCTTTATTTAACCCATAAAGGGTTGGGTTGGCTCCTCCGCCATCCATGCCATCCTACTAGATATTATCTCTGCCAAGTCTGCAATTAAAGTCTTCACTGTAAACCTGGCAAAGATACCCTCACAGGTTACTAACATTCAGAACCTATTGAACCAAGATTTTGTAACAAAGTGTACTCCTTCCCTCATACTTTTCCATTTGAGTTTTGGACCAGCAATAGCGAAGATAGAAAAAATGTACATTCTGTAAATATTTTTCGTATTTTCCTCATACCTAAGGTGTTGAAACAGCTACAGGTATAAGTTGCGAGTTGGATCTGGAACATTAACCTTCATTCCTTTATCATTGACCTCACAACTCCCGCATTAAGCAAACTTACCGCTTCTGTTACTTGATGCAATATGCTGTGTGCATTGTCTGCCTCCGAGTTCTGTTGATTGTAAGGTACTGTTACATGTGCCCTTGCATGTGTTGAGTTGACATTTTGACAGTGCCTTCTTGATGTTAAAAGGAAAGATTTATCATAGCTAGTCATCACAGTGATGACTCCACCGAAGATGAAGGTATGTCAAGCATAGAAAAATTAAAATGTAATTAAAGGCAAAATTATTTTACTCAGTGCAAGTTAGTGTGTGTAACTGTAAAATCTTTTTGGTACTATAGTATTCAATTTGCTAGTGACTGTATGACTTGCCTGAACAGAGACACATGAAATAAACAAGAAAAGACCTGACGAAATGGGAAAACAAGTAAGAGACTTGCTGAATAGAGTCAATATGAAAAATTCAATGCCATGGCCAGGATTTGAACCACGGATCTCATGGTTTCTGTCCAGTCGCTCTAACCCATTGAGCTACCATAGGCAACGTGCCGTCCTGACATTAAATTTTCCATTTGACTCGTATATTTCCCCGGTAAACTTACACCATTTGTGGCTACTTACTATCGTAAGTACTTGAGTCCCAGGCTTCATCATTTAATTCTTATTACTTAAGTTAATTTCCATCAATTAACTAAAATAGTAAGCTGCTTCAATCTGGTTTCTTAATTCAGGGAGGTTAGCTGGTAGCAGAGGCACGTACACACGATCCTTGATGAAGACCCAAAGGTAAAAATCGCATGGCATTAGGTCAGGAGAACGTGGAGGCCATGCATAGCAAGCAATGCGGTCCAGATAGCGGCGGCGCCCAAAAACATCTGGGAGGCCCTGGAAAACCGGTTTGGAAATCACCGCATAGCCGCAGCCAACTGAACTCAAGGACGCAGCAGCCAGGTGAGATGCTGCAGCAGTCCGCCCTGGCAATTGTACAGCTGGCCAGCAAAGCTGTAGTCGATTACCCACCTGAGTTTGTATCCCGGGAAGTCGCCTACCCCGTTGACGGGGGACGCGACATCGAGATACGTCAGCGGCTAATGCTCGGTGACTACAAGACCATCCACGAGGCGCTAACGGCCGCACTGAGGATGGAGGCGGCCAAGGTGACGGCTACCCCGACATCGAAAACAAGGAGTATCCGTTACAAAGGAGTCAGAAGACCAGCCGAGGGACGCCGGCGAAGACCAAGCGGCATGTGTTTGGGGTGTGGCCATTCGGGACATCTGGAGAAAGACTGCCGACACCAGGAATCGTAGCCCGAAGAACGGGTAAGAACCGGCGTGGCGAGGGGCATGTTGGCACCGTCACCACCATTCCTCGAGTAATACTGCGTGCCATCAGCCGGCGTATGGATGACTGCCTTATCGCGGACGGTTGGGTGGTAGGGAAGCCATGCCACGTGCTTGTGGACACCGGGGCAGCCGTGACCATCATCAGATGTGACGTGGCCAGGGGTTTTGCATCGAGAAAGCCGAGCCTACCATTCCAGCTAGTGACGGCATCGGGCGACACCTTACACGTGGAGTGGGAGGTCCTGCTGCAGTTGACTTTTGGGCGGAGTGCCGTGTGGATGTGAATGTTCGTCGTGGAGGTGGCTGAGTTGGGGGCTTGCAAGCCCGTGGTTAGCGTAAAGCAAATCGACAACATCCAGGAGCCGGTGCCGACGCAACACCTGGGGCCCCGGTTGGAAGGCTTACTGGAGAGGGCGGCCGACCACCTCCGCAGAACAGCTTGAGAAGTTTCGACGGCTGCTGGGATGATACCAGCGCGTCTTCAGCCAAGGCAACAACGACTACAGCCGCACGTATTGAGTGTTCACCACATCGACACCGGAGACGCCCGGCCTATTCGGCAACCACCCAGACCTGTTCCCCAGGCAAAACAAACGGCGGTATGGAACATGCTGAAGGATATGAGATCCAGGTGAGTGATTGAAGAGTTTGACAGCTCTGGGTGTTCCTCTGTAGTCTTGGTGACGAAGAAGAACGGCGAGCTGCGCTTCTGCGAAGACTTAAGGAAGCTGAACGCTGTCACCAGGAAGGACTGCTTCCCCTTACCCTGAATTGACGACACCCTGGACAAGCTTGCTGGCGCGCAGTGGTTCTCGACCCTGGACCTGAAGTTGGGTTACTGACAGGTGGCTCTAGACCCGAGATACAAGAAGGCCGCATTCTCGACAGACCAAGGGATTTGGCAGTTCACAGTTATGCCCTTTGGTCTCTGCAACGCACTAGCTACCTTTCAACGTCTCATGTAGTCAGTGATGAGAGGATTGACTTATGACGCTTTACCTGAACGACATCATCGTCGTCGGTAAGACCTTCGAAGACCATCTCGACAAACTGAGCACGGTGCTACAGAGACTGCAGGTGACCAACCTGAAACTGAACGCAAAGAAGTGACAGCTCTTTCGCAAGGAAGTCAACTACTCGGGCCACATAGTCTCGCCAACCAGAGTGGGCACAGACCCGGAGAACACACAGGCAGTGAGAGATTGGCCCCACAAGATAAGCGAGAATTGCGCAGTTTCCTGGGGCTGTGCAGTTATTACCGCGGCTTCATAACGGGCTTCTCCAACATCGCCAAGTCCCTCACCCGCCTGACAGAAGAACACCGGCATTACGTGTGGCCAGAGGATGCCGAAGACGCTTTCCAGCAGCTGAAGAAGAAACTGTGTAGTGCTCCTATTTTGGGATTCCCACAACAGGTGGCACCTGCATTGTGGCACCTGCATTGTGGACACCGATGCCAGCTACCATTGCATTAGAGGTGTCCTATCCAAGTCCAGGACGGCCACGAGCAGGTTATAGCCTACTTCAGCAAGACGCTGTCCAAAGCAGAGAAAAACTACTGCGTCACCCGGCGAGAGCTACTAGCGGTAGTAAAGACCTTGGAGCACTTGCACAAGTACCTGTGCGGTAGGCCATTTCACCTGAGGACTGACCACTCCGCCCTAACGTGGCTACTCAGCTTAGGCTAGACAGCCCGTTGGGTCCAGAGGATCCAAGAGTACGACTTCACCTCCGAACATCGCAGAGGTAAGAGCCATGCCAACGCAGATGCCATGTCTCGAAGACCCTGCCCGGAAGTGTGCGGCCAGTGCACAAGAGTGGAACAGAAGGAGCGTGCCGCAGCTGTCAGAGTGGTCACGGCAGTGCCTGCAGACGGTTGAGACAGCGCACGCCTGGGGAGGGAACAGCTGGCAGACGCAGACTTGGGGCCACTCTTGAGAGAAGTGGAGGCACTTACATCACCGCTCTGGGAGGACATCGGACCCAGAAGCGCGGCGTTTAAGTTGTACTGGGCCCAATGGGACCCGCTGAAGATCAAAGAGGGCGTCCTGATTCAGGTATGGGAATCACCTGACGGGAAGATGCAGAGAGAACAGCTGGTACTTCCCCGTAGTAAATCAGGAGGACGTCTGGGAGCAAATCGAACAATCAACAAACTCCGACAGTGCTACTACAGGCTGAGGCTCTGAGCTGAAGCTATTAACAGTGAGATCGCTATTTCATGGAAATTGTTCCACATCGTCAGCCAGAACCACAAACAAAACTTTTGTCATCGCTTCAAATGCTAGATGTTACTATTTTCTTGTTAGTACTACCAAAATCTGAAAATGAAACAAATTTAAAAACCGAATCAACTGTCGGTATTTCAAAATTCATTATGCGTTGTTTGTTTTTCAAAATAAATATCTTTTCCAAAACCATTAAATCTATCGGACATCTATCATAATTTAACTTCTGGATTTGTTTCATGGTTAAATGACAAAAAATGATCTGCTACAGCCAATTTATCAGTTTGTTTATACTTAATGTTACGAAAATTTTCTTTCGTTCTGGTATCTAAATTATGTTTTGTCTTTCCAATATAAACTTTATCACAATCGAAACAATTAAATTGATAAATACCTATTTTTTATTATTAGGAATTTTATCTTTTTTAGAGAAATGCAATAAATTTTTAATACTATATTTATTTTGAGGAACTAAAGTTATACCAAGTTCTTTAAAAAAAATTTGAAACTGTTTATTAACCCAAGGATGGTAAGTAAGTTTTTTAAAATTATAATCGTCCTTTATTTTTTAAGGGTAGAAATATCATTAACAGTTTTTTTTATATTTAAATTTTTCAATTTCTTTATTTATAAAGTCGTTAGTAAAACCATTAATTAAAGCAGTATTAATAATATGATTATATTCTTTATTAAATTCATCTTTATTCAGGGGTATATTTATTAATCTATAAATCAAACAATTGAAATCTGCAAATTTATGTGAAAAAAGGTTAAAACTTTTATATTTTATGTAATTATCAATATGAGTAGACTTCCATGCAATCGCGATCCTGAACGATTTATAAGAAAAGTTTCATCATTTCTTATAAGATAAATGAAGTTTTAAGTTACAAATTATTATATTTGTATATATTATATTAGTCTTATACACATTTAAAGTAGATATCTATCTTACGATATCTTCCTGATGTAAGATGATTCTTGCTGTTGAGGAATTCAGTAAATAGCTAAATAATGTTCATTCCCTTTCGTACAGTTTAAGTGATAGAGGACATGTCAAATATAAGTCTACATGAGCTCAAAACAATCCTCAAGCTACAAGGGCTGTGCAATAAAGAATGATCATAATTTTTTTATGGTCACAATTTTTCGCACTAAAATTCAATCTTATTCTATTCTGTTAGCTTAATGTTAAACAAACACGTCATAGTAGTTTCATTGTTGGTACTCCTGGTTTCCGCCTGTGAAAACCAGGCAAGTTCAGACATATTCAGTATTGCCTACTGCTGCAATGGATCTAACACGCGAGGAACAATATGCGGCTTTGAAATTCTGCTTTCTTCTCAACAAATCTTCAGTTGAGGCCTATACAATGTTACAGGAGGCCTATGGAGAGTCTGTTCTTCCCTACAGCACAGCTCAAAGGTGGTTTGAAATGTTTAGAGAGGGGAAACAATCAACTTCAAAGAAGGTGGACCAGTGCACCAGTTACTGCTCTTGCAGAGGAACACATCAACACTGCTGCTGCCATTTTGAGACAGGATTGACAAATTACCTTAAGATCACTTTCTGAAGTACTGAACATTTCATTTGGTGCCACATTTCCGTGAAGCAGGCTGTATGCTGCACCTCGATAATGCGTGGCCACATATGGCCAATGTTGTTGCTGAATATCTTGCAAAAATCAACGTGAAGTGCATCCCTCACCCTCCCTATAGTCCGGATTTAGCCTCATGTGACTTTTTTCTATTCCCTAACTTGAAGAAACGCCTTCGTGGGAGGCATTATCCATCATCAGAAGCAGTGGTGAAGGCTGTGGAGGCAATTTTGAAGGATATCTCAAAAAATAGTTTCCAGCATGTCTTTGAAGACTGGCAGAAGTGCTGGGACAGGTGCATCGCATTCAGGAGAGACTATTTTGAGAAGGACCATCAAAATTATGAGGATGAGTAAAGGGACATTATCAAAAAAAAATTGTGATTATTCTTTATTGAACAGCCCTCGTAAAGTTGATAAAAGCTTATCAGACTCTCATGTCATCAAAATAGGAGAAGGAAGTTAGTTTACATGAAACTTTAAATCCCTAAATATTGTTTTAGAAGCCTATTTAGCAGTTGAACCTCAATTTGTTATTTTTATTTTGATCTTTGGAAATTTTTTATCTTCATTTATTTTAAAATGACTGATTTCTCTTCATAAATGAAACTATTTCCAGTATGTAAACATATATCAATTGAAGTATTACATGGAATTTTCATGCAAGCAAAGACCAGTGGATGTTTTCACATGTTTATACCTTATAAGTATTAATGCTTTCATATTTGTTTTAAAGGAACCATTATCTGTTGCGGTACATATATTAATTGAAAATTGTGTTACAGGAATCAGCATGTCTTGAGCAGGGTGAAGAAGGTACCAGTAATTTGATTGCTCCTAACGTCACATCTAATGTGACTATAAAACCTGCAAGTATCACCATCGGTGATGTAAAGACTGCTGAAGTGGTATTTATGTCAAACCCACAAAACTTTAATGTACAGGTAGGTAAATATAAACTAATGTAGTGTTTTATATAGGTTCTGAAGAAGTGTTTTGTCTCAGAAGCATTCTTATTAGCTTTATGTTTGCAGTATGATACAAAAGTTTATTACTCTCACTACCATTTAATTATGATTAGGGTAACAGCTAAAATTATAAATTATTTCTTGAATTATGAAACATTTTAAAAGAACATTACTGTATATATAAGCTTTAAGCACAGCACTTTTGGATATGTAATATTCTTCAGAGGAAATCATATGCATTTTGACGAGTAAGCTATACTATGACTATAACTTTCCCAGCAGAAGCAACTACTTTTGTATTTTTGGGGTTGATGATGGAGATTTCCACACTGAGCTTTGCTGTTTGCTCTCACGACCAAAATGATATAGCCAAGTTTCATCAGCAGTGATTACGTTTGAAAGAAACTGCGGATCTTCCTCTAACATCAACTTTAACTGCATGCGAATGTCCTTTTGTTCAGGAATCAACAGTCTTGGAACCCATCGCACACAAACATGTCTCATGTGTAATGTTTCTGTCACCAACATGTGGGTGGGACCCAATGAAATGTACAGTGTTTCAGAAAGTGATCTTAAGGTAATTTGTTGATCCTCTCTCACAATGGCAGTAGCAGTGTTGATCTTTTCTTCCATAAGAGCAGTAACTGAGGCACCGGGTCCACCTTCCTTTGAAATTGATCGTCTCCTCTCTTTAAACACTTTAAACCACCTTCGAGCTGTGCTGTAGGGAAGAACAGACTCTCCATAGGCCTCCTGTAACATTGTAGAGAGATTTGTAGAGAGGAAAGCAGAATTTCAAAATTGCATATTGTTCCTCACATGTTACCTCCATTCCAGCAGTAGGCAATACTGAACATGTCTGAACTTTTTTTTTTTTTTTTTTTTTGAGATTATTTATGAGTCACTATGTTTACACTCAACTTCACTTCCTACGTTGTATAATTGAAACGCTTTTAAGATCATTCGATCTCATTCTCAGTGTTTGGTGACTAAATGAACATTCTTCTTCCTCCACTACTACGGTGCTCTGATCCCTCCGCCATATGGTGTTAGGGGCACTAAGTTTTAATACTTCATTTAATGCCGGGATTTCAAAATTTATAACTTTATCCCGGTTTTTGGTTATGAATATTTCTTCCAAATATCCAATTCTATGGGTGTACTTAAAGATTTTAACAGTTTTATGTTATGGCCAATGTTGTGGTTTTTCTGTCCAAAAATGGTGTGACATTGCAGATTTTTCTGTTTGTTTCAACTTAATGTTCCTCTGGTGTTCTTTTTGCCTGGTTAACAAGTTTCACTTAGTTTTTCCTATGTAGCTTTTATCACAGGTTTCACAGTTTATCTGATAAGTGCCCAATTTCAAAGTGTTAGGGATTGTATTTTTTAGTGGTTTATTTAGCAGGTTCTTCAGACTGAATTTGTTTTGGGGTGCTAGTTTTAAGTTTAGTCTTTTGAAGATTCATTCAAATTTTCTAAAAACCCATGGATGTTAGGTGAGTTTTCTATATTGCCATTTTGTGTTTTTAAGCGGTGTGAGAGTGGTCTTTTTTTTATATTATCTTGAGTTTTTCCTTTCTTTACATCATATTCCTTATGATGGCTGGGTTGAATCCATTTAATACTGCTATCTCTATAATGTGTTATTCTTTCAAAAACTCCTCCTTACTCAGTGGGTGTTGTATAGCCGGTGAATTAGCCTTTAGTCTAATTAGATTAAATTGACTTCTAGACTAAATTTTCTACAAAACCATCCTCAATGGGCAGCACATCATTGTCGAAAATAAGGCAATGTGCCTCTTCCAAATCCTCAGGATTTTCCAAGTCATATACTTGACTCATTTTCAAACCTACAATTCACAGTAATAAAGAAGGGCACTCTCATTTACCTTGCAACAATGCAACCACTTAAGTCAGCAATCTCTAGCAATGTCGCGGTTGGATCCAATAGCTGCGACAATGACATAACGAGAGTTGGCGCTATGTATCTGACAGATACAACAGCATACACATGATGACATTTGCCTTGTTTGCGTACTTAGCATAAGGGAGAAATGGCTGAAACTTGCAGGAAACAATAACAAATGTACGGTGGAAGATGTCCTGATTTGGCAGGCCCTTACCTCTATTTATTGCTAAAATAATGAATCAATATTAGGCCATGTATCTAACAGATACATGCACGACTAACGAAGGGTTAAGAAATATGACAGATCTCATTTTTCTATATGCTTGGATATGGTATTGCTGTACACAGATGGATCCATAGCTTGGCTGGCATCTCTGACTTATGAGAAACTCACATGTAGATTGATAGAGTCAACATGAAAAATTCAGTGCCATGGCATTCAATTGAATTCATGTTAACTCTGTCTATCAAAAACCTTAGCCTGTATACGGCTAGTGTAAAGAAATGATTAATTTCCATCAATTCACATGTGGATTGCTTACAGTTTGTTGCACAATGAAATAATCTTCCTTCTAGTTTCCTGATCAGGTCAGCCGTAGGTAACTTCCTGCTTATATGCACCTTCATTATCCCACTAATGCTAAAGCTATCACACAACAGAGTTCAATTTTTGAAGTGGAAGCAGTGTTGGAAAATGTTTTAACTGTTTATATTATCAGTGGATACAGCCTCTCTCAACTCTTTAGCTGTTTACAATGCTGAATGTTTCATTGGGCTTTGCTGTCTGTTCTCTCATCTCTCATCTGTAAGCTAGGATATTAATAAGGCCTTCTTTATGTATTGCCACATGAGTAACAAATTTGCAAGCAAGAAATCATCTTTGGCATCAAATATGACACATGTCACTCCATGGTGATACTTTGTGGCAGTCTGCACCATTACAAGTTTTTTCAATGTAGCTGTTGAAGAATAGAATACAATCTAATATTATACATTGTTTCAATAAGAAATGATAATGCACATGGCATTCCTGTAATTCTGTGTTTAGAGAAGTTGTGTGATTTTTACATCTGATTGTAGCTTTTTAATATTTCGCCACAGCAAGTGTGAGCAAAAAATGACTGAGTGATAGATAATTTGTAGAAGAGTTTCTAAATAACTACAATATGTAAAAACTATTTGTAGTTGGTTTATTGACACTCGTCATTTTCTTTTATTATTGAGGGACTAGTTCCAAAGGCCTCCATTTTCAACCTCTCTCCAACTAGCATCTGTTGTCTGCTCTCCTCTCTCTGGTGGTGAAACTATGAACTTCTTTGTCAAATTATCTACTGGTGGGATTTCAAAGTTCATTATTTTCCATGTGAATATGTTCTCCCATGTTGTTAGTTTATTTTGGTTTATCACTCCTTTTAATAATTTTGGATTTGGATCAATGTCATGATTTTCATTGCAAAAATGAAATGCTACTGCTGACTTTTCTCTTGTTTCAATCTGATGTTTCTAAAGTGCTTTTAGACTCTGGTTTTTATATTTCTTTTAGTTTGACCTATGTAGCACTTTTTACAATGTTTACAACTTATTTGGTATATACCGGATCTGTTAACTGATGGGATTTCATCTTTTGTTTTTGATTTCAGCAATTTTAAAACTGAGTGTCCATTAGTAGGTGCCAAGATTATATTTTGTTCCTTAAAGATCTTTTTAAATTTATTAAATGATTTGGGTGATATGTGAATGAACTGAATATGCTGTTGCCTTCTTTTTCTTTTGTAAATGTGGTTGCTTCCTTAACGACTTTCTTTAATACAATTTTGAGTCGAACTAATACTCAATGCTCCATTTATTGCTAGTATTTACCTAGAACGCGTTTCGTTAGGACTTCCTAACATCATCAGCTGGAGTCGACAACAGCTGATGATGTTAGGAAGTCCTAACGAAACGCGTTCTAGGTAAATACTAGCAATAAATGGAGCATTGAGTATTAGTTCGACTCAAAATTGTATTAATTTTGTGCTTCATTGTATCATAGTCCTTAAACAACAGAAGACTTTCTTTAGTTTAGCTTTTCTAATTTTCTTAAACACCAAACTTTTGTTGTATCCATTTTCCTCTGCTATGCGTAGTATGGCTTTTTGTTCTTTGAAGTATTCTTCTTTATCCATGGGTATGTTGACTAGTCTGTGTGTAAGGCTGTTTATTATTGCATGTTTATATGTAATTGGGTTGTAGCTATTGTTTGTTATGTAATTTTCTGAATGTGTTGGTTTCCTGTAAGTTAAAAATTTTGTTTTTGTTATTCCTGATGGTATTTAGATCCAAGAGAGAGAGAGAGAGAGAGAGAGAGAGAGAGAGAGAGAGAGAGAGAGAGAGAACTGTCAGTTGACTTCCTTTTCTATTGTGAATTTAATAGTCCTTTCTTGCAGGTAATTTTAATGCATCATCTAAATGTTTATTCGGCATTATTGCAAAGAAGCGGTCAACATATCTATACCAAACTTAGAAGATCCATGGAAAGGCCTTTTAATTTGTGTTTCGAATGTACTCATAAATAAGTTAGCCAAAAAAGGTAAAAGTGGGTTGCCCATTGATAACCCTGATTTCTGCTTGTAGTGTTTTCCATTAAAGCTGAAGAAGTTTTGTTCAATGCATATTATTGTTAGTGAAACATATTCTTCTACTTCTTTTGCTTCCATTTCTATTATAGTTAGCCATTTTATAAATAAATTCTGTAAATTTTTTGTTGGTATGCTTGGAAATAAAGACGTGACATCAAATGAAACCAGTCTGTCATTTTTATCCAAATTTATATCTTTGATTTTTTCTACCAGATCTAAAGAGTTTTTTAAATTTGCACTTTCAAATTTTGGGAAGCTATTGAATTTATTTAGTAACCATATCACTTAGTTTGCTCATGTACTCCAATAAATGAAAGAAACCAGGCTACCTTAGTAATGTAATCAATGATTATATTTAAATAAGTATTCGTTTTCCTATTTGCTGAATCAGATTATTTTAATAAATTGACTTCAGTGGCTTTGGCCTTATCTAATTTATGGACAAGAAAACTTCCCACAGAGTTCTGTGAATAAACATTTGACGGGTTTGCACTTCTCTTCAAAAATGTCTCATGTAGAATGGCTACATGTATTATATAAACTCGAGGGTATCTACCAGGGCGATCCACACAGAGTGAAGACTGACCCCCTCCCCTCTAACGACCAGGGAGTTACCGAGCTGTCCCAAAAGGGCACCTGGCACCTCCATGGGGTTTTCTATAGCGCAAGACCTAGAGACTAACAAGGCCCCCCCCCCATCTGGTCCAATGGACACAATACGGGGTGGAAGTGAATACACCACTTACGCGCGCCAACCCCAAAGGGGTAGGCTATCGATATGACCTCGGTAGGGCTGCCTGGTGATCTAACACACCTTCTACTAGCTATGCAGGCTAGTATGCGGGAATATATGGCTTCCCTCAACCCCGTCTGGAGACGTACCCGATCTCCCACGGGTATAATCTGCCACCTCGAGTGCAACCCAATCCGAACAACTCCCCTACGGGAGGGGCTCGAATGTTCGGCCCGAGGTTCCTCTAGTAACGTCAGAGGTAAAGCTACATGTATTCCAGCATCTACACAGAGATACTTCTGATGCAGGTTAATTCATTGTTAAATAAGAATAAATATGCATACATGCTCATCACCATTTGCTGGACCCTGGACATATCAAGAGACTTATTGATTATGTAAAAATTTTCAGTAGAATATTTTCTTCAAAGCAATACATATCAAGCTCAGCACACTCAAGACTGTTAAAAGATGAACAAGAAGTTTTGCAACAAAAGTGTCTATTAGAATAACCATTTTTCTATACTGAGCCTTCTCTTATAGTACAATATAACCATTAACAATTAGCCATTTCATTTACAGCCTTGCACACACGTATATTGATTAAGCATCAAAGATTCTATAACCTCTTAGAACAAGCTACAAATATACTAACACATATACGAGGGTGAGTCAAATGAAAACCTTAAACATTTTTTTAAATATTATTTACTGTGCAGAAGTGGTACAAAGCTGTATCACTTTTCAACATAATCTCCCCCATGCTCAGTGTAAGTTCTCCAGCGCTTACCAAGTGCATAAATGCCTTTAGAAAAAAATTCTTTTGGAGCCGGAAAATAAAGATAGCGTGGAAATAAAAGGCTGGCCGGCACAGATAAAGTTACGCTTCTGGAAGGTTCGGGTTTCGTCTGGTGATAGAACATTCGTTTTCTTGATTGTTACAGAACAGTCTCGAATTATCAATGAGGTATTTAAGGAAGTGACGACTCGTCAAGAGTAAGTCGTAAGCAGGAGTTGTAAACAAATGTAATCAGAATACTGGTGTTGTGGTCATCGACCTTGGTAGATTGTGATTGTGTATGTGACGTAATGCTGCTACTGTGAGTGTATTTCTACAGAAATAAAGAACATTTTGAATTTCTGCAGCTTGGACTTTTAATTGTATGAACCCACAATTTCACTATATGAATTAAAGCATTACATAATTTTCATGCAATCAAGAATACTGACCAGTGGATGTTTTCACATGTTTATACATTATACGTATTAATGCTCTTTCATATTTGTTTTAAAGGAACCATTATCTGTTGCGGTACATATATTAATTGAAAATTGTGTTACAGGAATCAGCATGTCTTGAGCAGGGTGAAGAAGGTTGCAGTAATTTGATTGCCCCTACCGTCACATCTAATGTGACTATAAAACCTGCAAGTATCACCACTGGTGATGTAAACACTGTTGAAGAGGTACTTACATCAAACCCACAAAACTTTTATGTACAGGTACGTAAATATAAACTAATGTAGTGTTATACAGGGTGTATATAAATGAATATTGGGGTTTTAACCCTTTATTGTATTTATTACATTCAGCTTACAGTTATAAATGATATGTCAAATGAAAAAGTGACTCATACAGTTTTACCATGCATAGCAAGCCCCGTCATTGGGGCCCTTGCGGCCTATCCAGTGCTCGGTTACTGTGAGATTCAACCAATCGCATACTTCGTTATGCCAGTGAGGTGGTGCACCATCTTGCTGGAAAATGAAGTTCTCTGGCTCATTTATTTCCAACTGAGGGAAGAGCCATTGCTCTAGTGTATCAAGGTAAGAAGTGCCACTTACAGTAGGTTCACCAAAAAAGAAAGACCCATAAACTTTTCGCTGCGATACGACACCAAAAACATTCACTTTAGGGGAATCTTGTTGTATTTGTACCATCTCGTTAGGATTTTCTGAGCCCCAGATGCGCACAACATGAGTGTTAACATGTCCACTAATGTGAAAGGTCATTTCATCACTGAAGACAACACGATCCATAAAATCGGCATGAAACAACATGTCCTTTGCGAAGTTGGCACGTAATCCATGGTCTGTCTGCTTTAGAGCCTGTAATAACTGTAAATGGTAAGGATGTAGCCGTAAGCGTTTTCTTACAACTTTCCAAACAGTCGGCACATGAACTTGTAATTCACAACTAGCCTTCCGGACTGATTTCTTTGGGCTACAAGTGAACGACTCTCTCACTCGCTCAACAGTCTCTTCACTTACTCTTGGTCGTCCTGTGCTGTTCCCTTTACAAAGGCAACCGATATCTTCAAATTGATGATACCATCTACAAATGTTATTATCACTAGGGGGATAACAAGCGAACTTAATGCGGAATGCAGTTTGCACAGTAACTGCAGATTCGGTCTTTGCAAACTGCAAAACACAAAATGCTTTCTGTTTACTAGTCGCCATCTTTGCTACTACCGCTGTCTAGCGAATTGCGGCAGAAACATTGCACACACATGGACACTGTTGCCAACAAACAAAACTGTTTGAATTACTTTTTCATTTGACATATCATTTATAACTGTAAGTTTAATGTAATAAATATTAAACAGTTAAAACCTCGATATTCATTTAAATACACTCTGTACATTATACGTATTAATGCTTTTTCATATTGTTTTAAAGGAACCATTATCTGTTGAGGTACATATATTAATTGAAAATTGTGTTACAGGAATCAGCATGTCTTGAGCAGGGTGAAGAAGGTTGCAGTAATTTGATTGCCCCTACCGTAACATCTAATGTGACTATAAAACCTGCAAGTATCACCACTGGTGATGTAAAGGCTGTTGAAGAGGTACTTACATCAAACCCACAAAACTTTTATGTACAGGTACGTAAATATAAACTAATGTAATCTCTGTTTCATATAACCTTGCCCGGCTGAAATGTATCACTCTGCGTTCAACAACCCTCCCCCTCGCCCTAATTGGCTAATGCTTTCGCGTCATACGCCATAGGCGGTGCCTTCCCGACACATTTCATAATAATTGCCGGGAAGATAAATAAAATCATACAAAAATCATACAAATAAGGATATGAAGGCATGCAAAAATACAAGTTTATAATGAACTGAGCAAATTGAAACAGAATGGCTGAGCAATGAAACTGAAAGAGTTTATAATGAAAGGCCTTCGGCCTTTTCCACTGGAATTTTTTAAACCAGCACACATGCCTTTCAAAAATGCTTGTCTTTCAGTCTTAAAAGTCGTGTCACACCATACTTTACTTTTCGTGTGTTCGTGTATATTTAGCGATTTGTATCTCGGTGCAGTGTGGTTGTCAAATAGCATCTTCACCACACAGCAATATCACCTCTGTCTTTTAGCACAGTTTTCTTGCCTCTTTTTTCATTCACAAATCCCAGCTGTATAAGCAATCTGCTGAAATTTGGTAAATCTGCATCCTCATTTACAGCAGACGAAATGTTACTTATGTTAGGGAGTTCGTTTCTAAAGAAAAACTACACACATGGACGCACAACACTTTTCACGTATTTTCTCCGAGCACGCACTTTTGTTTATTCCTGCTTTTGTCTGGAGTGGTAAGTTTTCCTGTTTCCTCAATTTCATGTCGCGATGTTCCTACGGATCTAACACTCACACCTGTAACTTCAGAGCCCAGCTGTTCGACTTCTCTCACTGTCAAAGACGGATTCTTCTCTGTGAGTGCATTAAACACATGCAACACAATTCTTTTTTCGCCTGTTTGTAAATAATTATCCTTGCGATACTTAAGCAAAAAACTGGCGGTAGACTCTGCCATTATACATATAATACATGCGCAATAAACGATCAATAAAATAATTTAGCTCCCGCACTTTCGAATGGCGATGCATGACTAATCCAGTTCAAAACAAGGTCAGTGATAAAAGTCTTATAAACAAATGTCACCACTACCGCTAAATCACATGCTATCGTGCCATGTGCTTGAGAGCAAAGGAACCTCCTCTTTACTTTGTTTAAGAATTAACATGGATTTCAGATAAATAAACTCTGTTACGTAATATATTTAATTAAAACAGTTACGAAAATATAAATTTGACAATTCTCTTCCAACATATGATATATCACCATGTTAAATAACGAACTAATTTTTACCGCACGGCAGTCATTACCACAACAGCAACCAATGAGAGGTGATTAGGTCACGTGACCGTTAAGAGATACTGGGCAAGCTTACGTGAAACAAGGTATAGTGTTATACAGGGTGTATATAAATGAATATTGGGGTTTTAACCTTTATTATATTTATTACATTCAACTTACAGTTATAAATGATATGTCAAATGAAAAAGTGACTCATACAGTTTTTCCACCTTATAAATGTTCAATGTGACTACCCTTTGTCACTTGGCACACATGCCATGCTCTTCCCAAGCCTTGATAAGTGTGTATTCAGTAATTGTAGCAACAGCTGCTTCAGTCCGGTTTCTTAATTCAGGGAGGTTAGCTGGTAGCGGAGACACGTACACACGATCCTTGATGAAGCCCCAAAGGTAAAAATCGCATGGCATTAGGTCAGGAGAACGTGATGCCATGCATAGCAAGCATGGGGCCCTTGCGGCCTATCCAGTGCTGGGGTACTGAGACGTTCAACCAATCACGTACTTCGTTATGGCAGTGAGGTGGCACACCATCTTGCTGGAAAATGAAGTTCTCTGGCTCATTTTCTTCCTACTGAGGGAAGAGCCATTATTCTAGAGTATCAAGGTAAGAAGTGCCAGTTACAGTAGGTTCACCAAATAAGAAAGGCCCATAAACTTTTCGCTGGGATATGGCACAAAAAACATTTACTTTAGGGGAATCGATTTCAACTAATAAGAAGAATCGGCATCATTAAATTTCATTTTCTTAAGATAGGTGAAGTTTTTTTGTTACAAATAGTTATATTTGTATAATTCTTTCAAATACCCAATATATTTGAACCTCAATTTGTTATTTTTATTTTGATCTTGTGAAGTTGTTTTGTTTTCAATTGTTTTGATATGGCTTTGATTTCTCTTCATAAATGAAACCTCTTCTAGTATGTAAGCCTATAACAATTGGGAACATTACATTCATTTCTCATATAAGCAAAAAAATTCTGACTAGAGCATCGTATTGTATCAGTGCCTATTAAACAGCATATTTATGCATTATTAATTCTCTGTCATATTTATTTCAGAGGAACCATTATCTCTTGAGGAAATATATTAATTGAAAATGTGTTACAGGAATCATCATGTCTTGAGCAGAATGAAGAAGGTTGCAGTAATTTGATTGCTCCCACTGACACATCTTGTATGACAATCAAACCTCCGAGAATCAACATTGGTGACATAAAGACCGTTGAGCTTGTATTTATGAGTAGCCCACAAAATTTCTACATCAAGGTACATAGAATTTAAAGTGATGTACTATATGTGCAAGATTTCTTGAGCGTGCGGGTCTCAAGTCCTCATTCGGTAGGTTTTGCCTATTTCCGTAAACACAAATGACAACTTTGAAACAGGAAATGTGCTACACACTGCGACATCTAGTGGCTAATATGCTAAGCTTTCACATGTAGCCATTTCATTTTGAGCAATTTTGAGGTTAATTATTAGCTAAATAGTTTACAACAAATCTAAAAGCAACACATATGTTGTCAATGTTATGGCTTTCAAAAGAGGACACACTATTTTTCGTCTACCTCCATATAACTGTGATCTGAATGCAATTGAGCTGGTGTGGGCAAAAATAAAGAATTTTTACAAAGTACGCAGTGTTAACGAGAGCTACAAATCTGCAGAAACTTGCTATAGAAGCGACGGATTGGGAAGGATACTGCAAGAAGGTCCAAGAGCTGAAAATGCAATATTGGAGAAACTATGGTGTAATACAAAATTCAATGAATGAAATTATTAACACATTAGAGGATACCAGTGATGAAAGTGATGAAGTAGACTTGGAAATTGAAGAATCAGAAAGCGAGTGAGTGTTTATAGCTATCATAATATTTGTTTTCTACTTTTATGTGTTTCATAACAGTAAACATATAAGCTCAGATGGAGTTCAATTGTTTGTTGACCCATCTCATACCTTCAGCGCATATCGTCACTTATCTTACACAATTTGGCTGAATTGTGTTTTTCTAGGTTGACCACACTGCAGAAACAAAAGCGTGTTAGCTCTCTCTTCTTCCCCTCTGTCCGCACCAGACCGTAAATCAAGCACTCAAGAAATCTTGCGCATATAGTATATATGTATATATGTTCTGAAGAAGCCTTTTGTCTATGAAGGTATAATCACAGTTATACAGAGGTAGACGAATAACAATTTGTCCCCTTTTGAGAGCCATAACATCCACAAATGTTCATACAAATATAAATCATTTTCAAGTAAATGCTGATTACATTACCACCACACTCGTAACAAGGATAAACTGGCAATTCGAGCGCACCAAACGAGCCTTTATGAAGGAAGCTTTAACTACAAAGTGATAATGTTATATAATAAATTTCCAAATTTATTTAAACAAGCTACATCTTTAAAACACTTTAAGAATAAGGTTAAGAAATTTTTACATGCACACTGTTTTTATACAGTTAATGAATTTTTAGAACTATAACCATGTAAATGAGCACTGAGCATAGTACATCCATAAACGTGTAATATTTATACTATGACATTTCTGGTAGTAAATTAGTCTATGCAAATACCATATGAAACCATAGAAAAGCTGCTGTGCCCGCCTTGGTAGCGTAGATGGTAGCATGTCTGCCTCACGTTCAAGAGGTCCCGAGTTCAAATCTCGGTCAGGGTGAGTTACCTGGATAAGGTTTTTTCCGGGGTTTCCCCTTATCCTTCAAGATGAATATCGGGTAATTCTAAGCTCCATGAACCCTAGAGTCATTTGAGCACCATTTCATCCAAGTCATTCACCGTCCGATATGACTTAACGTTGGAGGACGTAAATTACAACAACAAAAATAGAAAAGCTGCTTACTGTGTATATTGTATGTAATCAATTTGACTTTATTTATATACCGCATTTATACTTTTTGACGTGTCTCATAACATGTATATGTTGCCAAGGACGAACTAAAATTCTAATTCTAACATACGATTGTTGTAAACTACTTGGCTAATTAACCTTGATATTGATCAAAACAAAATATGGCGGACATGATAAAGCTTAGTGTATTAGCCACTAGATGTCAGTGTATAGCACATTTCAAATTTCAAAGTTGTCATCTATGTTTACGGAGTTAAACAAAACTTACCGAATGAGGACTTGGAACCCGATCGCTCTTCTTATCTCGCGCATACTGTAGATAAGTCATTCAATAATTAGCAGCAACATTTGAATTAACAAAAAATTGGGCAATTTTGGAGCAGTCACATTATTGCAGTGCTTAGAAGTAATCTCCTCCAACATGAAGAACTCGCCTCCACATATCAGGAAGCTGACAGATGCCATTCATAGCATCTTTAATATTCGACAAGTCTGCTCTGCTGCTGCTATAATTGCCTGTCTGGTTCTAAAGCAAACTCCTCTAAGTGGTAATTTCATTTTCAAAAAAAAAAAAAAAAGGTCAAAATCACATGGGCTCATATCTGGGGAGTATGAAGGATGCTCCAGAATTTCCCAGTTACATCTGCGAAGTAAATTAGCAACAGGGACAGATGTGTGAGAGACTGCACCCTCATAAAACACAATGGGAAGAGAATTCAGGAGATTTGGACGTTTACGATGCACAGCTGTAGGCTATGGCTTGAATAGCTAGAGTCAGACTGAAAAATTCAATGCTATAGCTGGGATTTGAACCACGGATCTCCCAGTTTCCATCTGGTTGGTCTTATATATGGCCAACTTGCCGCCATGACATTAAATCCTCCAACTGACTCGTATATTTCCAGGTATACCACTCAGGGCTCTCATATACATAAAATGAGATACGCACCATTTGTGGGGACTTAAGTACCAGCCTAGTGTGGAAGAACAATTTCCATCAATAAACCTAAAAATAGTGCATATCTTTTTTTTAGTTAATTGATGGAAATTAATCATTTCTTCACACTAGACGTATACAGGCTAAGGTTTTTGATAGAGTCAACACGAAAAATTCAATGCCATAGCCTGGATTTGAACCACAGATCCCCTGGTTTCCGTCCAGTCGCCCTAACCCATTGAGCTGCCATGTCCAACGTGCCATCCTGACATTAAATTCTCCATTTGACTCACATATTTCCCTGGTAAACCACTAGGGGCTCTCGCATTCGAGATACACCATTTGTGGCAACCTACTATCGTAAGTACTTGAGTCCCAGGTTTCATCATTTAACTCTTATTATTTTAGTTAATTGATGGAAATTAATCATTTCTTCACACTAGCTGTATATAGGCTAAGGTTTTTGATAGAGTCAACATGAAAAATTCAATGCCATGGCCGGGATTTGAACCACAGATCTCCTGGTTTCCGTCCAGTCACCCTAACTCATTGAGCTACCATGGCCAACGTGCCATCCTGACATTAAATTCTTCATTTGACTCGCATATTTCCCCGGTAAACCACTAGGGGCTCTCATATTTGAGATACACCATTTGTGGCAACTTACTATCGTAAGTACTTGAGTCCCAGGTTTCATCATTTAACTCCATCCAATGATTAACTTCCGTCAATTAACTAAAATAACAGACACTGACTTTACATGATTTTATTTTGAACTTCTCCATACAATTACTATTTAGTCATATTTCCCTTAACTTTTATCACCTTCATGAGTCTCTGGGCATCGGATCTGCTAGTATTTCAAAACTTTTTTGTCTATTTCCACCCATAACTTCAACACCTTCTGTAGCTCCTTAATATTTGATGGTTGCAGATCTTCTATTTTATTTTTCATTTGATCCCAAGCATTTTCTATTGGATTTAAGTCAGGAGAGTTACCAGGACAGTCAAGTACAGGTTTATTATTGTGTTTTAGGAACTTCTGAACTATATTTTTTCTATGAGTAGGGGCACCATCATTCATAAAGAACTGTCACATAATTTGGCCAAAATGTGACCAAATGCTGCTGCAACACTTCTAAATAGTTAATTTCCATCATTGTTACATTTTCAGGGAGAAAGTACAAGCCACCTCTACCACAATTACCACTAAAGGCACCCCATACTATCTCACTTTCTGGATGTTTAACAGTTTTGACCGTAAACTCTGGATCATACCGTGACACAGTTTTTGGCCTTCTCACCTTTCTGACCAATTTGAAAGTGCTTTCATCAGAAAATATTACTTTGGGCCAGTCGTCTGATGTCCAGTGCTGATATGTTTTGCAGAAATGTACTCTCATCTTCATAACTTCAGTTAGAATAGGCTTCCTGGCAGCGCACTGAATTGGTAACCCTAAGTCTTTTTGAAGCTGATGCTGAATAGTCCAGATTGCAACAGTTTTGAGCATTTCTGGATGATTCTTTTTTAAACCTGCTGTTGAAATCCATGGATTAGCCATCACTTCACATTTTAGAAGGTCATCAGTCCTTGGAGAAGTCTTCCTGTTACCACCTGAGCCTTTCCTTCGAGTTGATGTGGTGCCACATGGCAAAAGTGCTGCTGCATATTTTAGGTTGTAAATGGCTTGTCTTGAAACCTTTAGATCAGCAACTATACGAATTACAGAGGTACCTACCTCTAACAGAGTTAAAGCACAAGTCTTCTCACAACTGAGCTTCTTGCGTCCCATTTTGTGTATTGGATGCAGAAATACAGACCTTCAAAAACAGCCTGAGATCAAAAATTGATAACAACACAATAAAAAACTTGCTGTACGCAAATACCATAGGTTGACTGAGACTTGGGCTGCTAATGAAAGGAAGTTGCTGGTGTGCACTCGAGAATCATGTGATTTGCAGCTCCACCCACCTTTTTGTGTGCGGTGGGAGTAGAACAAACTGAGTGCATTATATATGTAAAGATTTTCCTCGAGTTTAAAATGTAAAGATTTCCATTGCAGTGACTGTACATATAGTCAGATACCTGCTGAAAGTTTTTAGCAGCGCTAAGACGGAAAATCTGACAACCATGACATTATTGTAGTTTGAAAGAGCGATGTTTTTTGACCTTGGAGCATGCATGTGGCGGTCCCCCCACCACAGGGACATGTGTGGACAGCGAGTGAAGATGCAGTTAGTGGTGAGTCAGACACAGTGCAAGATGGATCTGTCGCGCCGTGATTTCCGAGCGATGATTTATTATGACTACAAAAAGAAGTTAAATGCAGAAGAATGCCACTCTTCACTGGTATGTGTTTTTGGTGAGGGTGCACCATCTAGGGCCACTGTTGGAATCACTGTTCATGATTATTTAGGCCTAACCAAGAGATGTGCGCGTTGGGTGCCACATTCCCTGACAGAAGCCCAAAAGAATGCAAGAGTGGATTGCTGTAAATTTATGCTTGAAAAATTTGACCAAGGACAGTCCAAAGACACTTACAATATCATCACAGGTGATGAAACATGGGTGTACCATTACGACTCCGAAACCAAGAGGCAGTCATCAGTATGGTGCTTTCCAGGTCAGGAACCACCCACGAAAACTCGGAGAACTAGGAGCTTTGGAAAGAAGATGGTGGCAGAACCATGGACTTCCTGGAGAAGGAGAAAGTGCTAGTCTTACCTCACCCACCCTATTTAAGACCTGGCCCCATGTGACTTTTTCCTGTTCTCAAAGGCAAAGGAAAAACTACATGGGCAGATTTTTTCATGCGATGAAGATGCTATTGCAGCGTACAACAGTGCTCTAAGTGACATCTCTAAAGAAGCTTGGACTGAGACATTTTCTAAGTGGTTTCAAAGGATGGAAAAGTGTATCAGTTCTCATGGAGAGTATTTTGAAAAGTTGTAATAGTTTGTGAATAAAATGTATTTCTGAATCTCTGCTAAAAACTTTCGGCATAATCCTCGTATTTTCACACACAGAATGTGTGTGTGTGTGTGTATGTGGTTTTCTATATGTATAGTAAAATGCTGATGTTCATGTCTATTTGATGATTTTTGTTCATGTCTACTCACAATATGTCTTTTGTCTTCTTTTAGGTGCCTGGTTCTTCAGAATTGTCCAATTGTCCAATTGACATGATAGCCGCAGATGCAACATCGGCAGGTGCAGTAAGTGCACAAGCACTGAAAAAAGGCAGTGTTTGTATAGCACGGTATGCAGAAGATGATTCATGGTATCGTGCTGTTGTGGAGAGTGTTAGTGCTGAGTCTGCTTTAGTTTTCTTCTGTGATTACGGAAACAAAGCAAATGTCCCACTCACAGATATAAAGGAAATAAAAAGTGAGCACATTCATCTTCTTGCTCAAGGAATACCATGCAGCTTATTTGCAGCAAAACCTCAGGATGTGTCTTGGTCAGAAAGTGAAATTGACTGCTTCAGAGATGCAACAGAGGGAAAAACTTTGGAAGCAACATTTATTTCTCAGAACAATGGTAGATTTGAAGTGATTCTAAAGGATAGTGAAAGCATCATTAATTTACAATTTGGAGCTACTGCTGAACAACTGGAAACTATCATGGCTATTGAAAGAGCTAGTGAGCCTTCACAAATAGAGCAGGTAATTGAAATAAAACCAAAATTTTCACAGCAGTCATTCTTAGTAAATGCTGTTGAACAAGTTTCAATCACATGTTTCATTAATCCTGAACAGTTTTACTGTCAGTTAAAATCTTCCCAAGCAGCAATGAATGAAATGATGACCTCTATCCAGGAAGCTTATATTTCAAAATCTCCAACATCTCATCCATTCCATGTAGGCCTTCCAGTCATTGCCAAGTGCACAAAGAATGGTTATTTTTATCGTGCAGAAGTGAAAGACATCGAGAATCCAGGATCAATTACACTACATTTCGTTGATTATGGAATTGTTGGTAGTGTTACGGATACTTGTATTTGGGATATGGAGGAAAGATTTATGAATCTTCCCAAACAAGCTGTTCTTTGTTCCTTACAAGGTGTGAAGCCAGTGAATGAGAAGTGGTCACAGAGTGACACAAAGAAGTATTTCGAGGCAGAAGAATTCCAGTGCACTTTCCATAGATTTGTAGAGGAGAAGTTTGAAGTTAGTCTAGTTCATAATGGAATTAATGTTGCCAATGATCTGATAGAGGCAGGTCTAGCTAGGAAAGAGGTCTTGGAAACAGCAAGTGAGATGTCAGATAAGTATAGTTATATTGCTACTGCTTTGTTGTTTTGTGTTGTTTTGTCCATTTGGCAACAGCACTTTGCAGAGCTCCAGGACACTGAACATCATACAGAAAACCTCACCAAACTAAATCAACATAAATAATTTTAACTATAACCACCATATATTAAAACATGCTTTTACATACACCTCATATAATAATATATATCACCACTAAACAAATCTGTAACGTTCAATTGAAAGAGAAAAGCATTTTAAGAAGTACTATTACTACACATAATATTATACAATTACTCCTCACCAATATACCTGAACACATTGTGATTATGATTATACAGGGTGTATATAAACGAATATCGGGATTTTAACTCTTTATTATATTTATTACATTAAACTTACAGTTATAAATGATATGTCAAATGAAAAAGCAACTCAAACAGTTTTACCAAGAACCTTATAAATTATATGTGTTTGGAGGAATTTAGTAACAGTGACGTCAAAATTAATTGCAAAAACTATTTGATACTCGTCACTTATGAGTGACGAGTATCAATAAACCAACTACAAATAGTTTTTGCGATCAACCTTATAAATGTTCAATGTGACTACCCTTTGTCACACGGTACACATCAAGTCTATAGCTTACTGTGAGTTCTTCCCAAACGTTGATAAGTCTGTATTCAATAATTGTAGCAACAGCTGCTTCAATCCATTTTCTTAATTCAGGGAGGTCAGCTGGTAGCGGAGGCACGTACACACAATCCTTGATGAAGCCCCAAAGGTAAAAATGGCATGACATTAGGTCAGGAGAACTTGGAGGCCATGCATTGGGGCCCTTGCGATCTATCCAGTGCTCGGCTACAGTGACGTTCAACCAATCGCGTACTTCATTATGCCAGTGAGGTGGTGCACCATCTTGCTGGAAAATGAAATTCTCTGGCTCATTTTCTTCCAACTGAGGGAAGAGCCATTTCTCTAGTGTATCAAGGTAAGAAGTGCCAATTGCAGTAGGTTCACCAAAAAAGAAAGGCCATAAACTGTTCGCCACGATACGGCACAAAAAAACATTCACGTTTTGGGAATCTCATTGCATTTGTACCATCTCGTGAGGATTTTCTGAGCCCCAGATGCACACGTTATGAGTGTTAACATGTCCACTAAGGTGAAAGGTCGATTCATCACTGAAGTCAACACGATACATAAAATCATAATCGTTATGAAACATGTTGTTTGTGAAGTTGGCACATAATCCGTGGTCTGTCAGCTTTAGAGCCTGTAATAACTAAACAGTAAGGACTTGACCATAAGCGTTTTCTTACAACTTTCCAAACAGTCGGCACAGGAAGTTTTAATTCACGACCAGCCTTCTAAACTGATTTCTTTGGACTAAGAGCGAACAACTCTCACTTGCTCAACAGTCTCTTCACTTACTCTTGGTCGTCCCGTGCTCTTCCCTTTACAAAGGCAGCTGGTATGTTCAAACTGATGATACCATCTACGAATGTTATTATCACTAGGAGGATCACAACCGAACTTAATGCGGAACGCACGTTGCACAGTAATTACAGATTCAGTCTTTGCAAACTGCAAAACACAAAATGCTTTCTGTTTACTAGTCACCATCTTTGCTACTACGCTTTCTGTTTACTAGTCACCATCTTTGCTACTACCGCTGTCTAGTGGATTGCGCAAGAAACATTGCACATACATGCGCACTGGTGCCAACAAACAAAACTGTTTGAGTTGTTTTTCATTTGACATTTCATTTATAACTGTAAGTTTAATGTAATAAATATTAGAAAGAGTTAAACCCTGATATTTATATACACCCTGTATTATATGAACACATGATTATGCACTGAACATAGTGCATAGTAGTCACATAATACAAGAAAATGTGACAACCATTTTTTTATGGAGCTAATTTTTTAAACCAATATAATGATACATTACATTCCCTTTATTGCACAGAACAGTTTAATAATCATTCATAAATTCCTGGCATTTATAGGCATTTTACACGAGAATTAAAATTATAAAAGTGAAAACAATAAATATGAACTTGATTTTGAGTTAATCCCACAGTCTGTGACTTTGATATATTACACACATATCAGGTGCACCTAAAAATTGGTACTGATGTAAAAATTGAGTAAAATGTATTCCTATGCAGTCACTTGTAGTAAATTTTTCAAAATTTTGTGTTAATATTTGCTAAAATGATGTGACTCCAATTTGTAATCAAATTAACTTCCTTTATATATTTAATTTTTTTTGATGCTTTGTTCTGCAAAGTATCTTTATAAAGATACTCTACCATGTATATAGTTCTGTAGATCTCTTAACACTTGTAAGTAATCTGACTGTATATCTTATATCTTGTCTCTCTTTCCAAAAGAGATAACCAGTTAATTTATAAATATTCTTGTTGCTTATACTTTTGAGCAGTTCTGATCAAAGATCTGATACTTAACATAAGCCGCTAATAAGGACTTCAAGTACAAAACATGTGCTATACTGGCTGCACACTAACAATTGGTACTGATAAAGGTAAATATTATCACATGCATGAGTGCAATTCTATTTGCAAATGAAGCCTCGTTGCAGATTTTTCTCTGTGACATAGTAGAAAATAATTTGCAAACTAATTTCATAAGTAATAATATAATTCTGTAATAAAGTGTGTTGTTAAAGTTTCTGAAGTTTTATATAAAAAACAAATAAACTTAAAGCTATTTTTAATTTTGATCACAATCATATTTAGTTTTAATAAACTAATTGGGAAGTAGCATTATGACTATTAATCCAGAATTTTTTTTCTTTTTGTAATTAATGTCCTCCAACATTGAGTCATATCGGATGATGAATGAAATGAGCTCAGGTTCTATAGATCTTAGAGTTAACTGACATTCATCTTCCAGCATAAGAAAAACCCCTAGATAAAACCTTATCGTCCATCCCTGACTAAGGTTTGAGCTTAGAATATCTTGCACCTGAGACAGGCACGCTACCACCTACACTACAAGAGGGCTAATGCAGTAATAGATTAATATGTGCATATTAAGGATGCTAGCACAGCTGATCTCAGTATATTAATTGTATGAGTATGTGTGTTTGGAGGAATTTCGTAACAGTGACGTCAAGATTAATCGTAAAACCATTTGTAGCCGGTTTATTGACACTCGTCACTTACTTTTCTTATATTATTGAGGAAAGACTAGTTTCAAAGGCAATCGCCTCCATTTTTAACCTCTTTCCAACTAGCATCTGTTGTCGTCTGCTCTCCTCTCTCTTTGTCAAATTATCTACTGGTGGGATTTCAAAGTTCATTACATTGTCCTTATTTTTCCATATGAATATGTTCTCACATGTTGTTAGTTTATTTTGGTTTATCACTCCTTTTAATAATTTTGAATTTGGATCAATGTCATGATTTTCATTCCAAAAATGAAATGCTACTGCTGACTTTTCTTCTTGTTTCAATCTGATGTTTCTAAAGTGCTCTTTGACTCCAGTTTTTAGATTTCTTTTAGTTTGACCTATGTAGCATTTTTCACAATTCTTACAACTTATTTTGTATATTCCAGATCTGTTAACTGATGGGGTTTCATATTTTATTTTTGAATTTAGCAATTTTAAAACTGAGTGTCCATTAGTAGGTGCCAAGATTATATTTTGTTCCTTAAAGATCTTTTTAAATTTATTAAATGTTTATGGCTGATATGTGAATGGACTGAATATACTGTTGCTTTCTTTTTCTTTTGCAAATGTGGTCGCTTCCTTAATGATTTTCTTTAGTTTAGCTTTTCTAATTTTCTTAAACACCAAACTTTTGTTGTATCCATTTTCTTCTGCTATGTGTAGTATTGCTTTTTGTTCGACATATTCTTCATTATCCAAGGGTATGTTGACTAGTCTATGTGTAAGGCTGTTTATTATTGCATGTTTATGTATAATTGGGCTGTGGCTATTATTTTTTATGTAATTTTCTGAATGTGTTGGTTTCCTGTAAATTCCAGATTTTATTTTTGTGTTGTTCCTGATGATATTTAGATCCAAGAAAGAGGGTTGTCAGTTGATTTCCTTTTCTATTGTGAATTTGATAGTCCTTTCTTGCAGATTGAGTAATTTTAATGCTTCTTTTAAATGTTTATTCAGCACTATTGCAAAGATGTCGTCAATGTATCTATACCAAACTTAGAAGATCCATGGGGAGGCCTTTTTATTTTTCCTCAATAATATAAGAAAAGTAAGTGACGAGTGTCAATAAACAGACTACAAATAGCTTTACGATTAATGTGACAAAGTTTGCCTCAGTTTTTATTTTCACTAGATCATTAGCTCAATACTAACATATAATCTGTCTTTCTTTTATACAAATACAACACTTCCACATATCTTCACAATGTTTCTTTATGCATGCACCCTTTATGCTGCTAATAATTCTGACAAATATGCAGGTTCACTTCTTACATGGAATTACCTGTCGATCCTGAACACCACTTCAGTATTTGCACAAAAACTGTTTCATTACCAGTTTCACAGTCCATCAATTGCTTACTACGGAGTCATACTTACTACTTTCAGTTTGGGGTGAGGTTTGTAGCATCACACTGCTCTCACTACTACCTACACTCTCATACTACTGCCTCAATGCTACACCCACTACTGACTGCTTCAGGTGAATCATTTAGAATATGAATGTACTCTCCTAAACAGTGAAAGACAAATATTAACAAAAACAACGGAAATCATTATACCAAGGAATGGACCACTGTGTATCAGTGGTACATATTGTAAATAATTAAAGAATTTCATGTAGTGTTCCAATGTAACAGGGCATGCACTACTAAAAAAATTAATTTTAAAAAATTTACTGACTGCTTCAGGCCTTACTTCGACTTTTATATAATTTTTCCAGATGCGGTAGATTGTTTTCCAGAAGGCAAATCTCCAGATCTAGCACTCAGTGACTACCACCTGTGACTGAACCTCAAAAAATTTCTTGGAGGACGAAGATGTCACACACAGGTCATTGATGCGGTAAACATCTATTTTGAGGACCATGATAAATCGCATTACAGAGATGGTTTAATTAAATTAGAATACTGATATGACAAATGTTCTGGAGATTATGTTGGGAAATAAAGAACTTTTCTTGTTTTTTTTGTTGAAGCCTAGAACTTAATCTGCGGACCCTCATATATACAAGTCAGTTGGAGAATTTGATGTCATGCTGGTATGTTGCTCGTAGTAGCTCAATGGTTAAGAGCAGCCGAAAGAAGACTGGAAGATCTGCAATTCAAATCCTAGCTGTGGCATTGAATTTTTCAATCTGACACTACTTATCCAAATCATCGCCTACACACAACTAGTGTGGAAAAACGTTTAATTTTCATCAATTTACCTAATGGTGGTAACTGTGAAGCCTGAGACTTAAGTACTTAACAGCATAGCAAGTCATCACAAAAGGTGTATATCTCATTGTAATGAGAGCCCCTCATGGTTTACCAGAAAAACAAATCAGTTGGAGAATTTAATATCAAGATAATACAGCTAATTCATATAACTAAAGCTGAGCTCCACATAAGCTGTTTGGCATCAAAATCTCACACCAAATTAAAAATTTATAAAACAAAACACCAGGGTGCATAGGTTTTACATCCTTTCCTACATCCTGAGGAACTTTATAGTTACCTTCTAAACCAATTTTTCCTAAAAACCCCATACCTTGCGATAAATTCCCATAAAAATCCTACTTGTTAAATTCTTAACGGGTGGGCATGCAGCAAAAATCTTAGGTTGTTTGCAGTCTGCACGCAACCCATTGGACTGTACCGGATGGTCATCACTCAAACTGTATCACAGCTTGGATTCTGACCACCTACCTGTGCATTTCGAGATACATGGCACCATTTCTGCCAGCACCCCTGAAAACAGGCAACGCGCTGACATGAAATGGGGACGCCTTCACGCTCACAATGCCTAGAATGGCGCAGCCCAAGCTGTCATACCGCAACGAGGTGGAATTAGATGTCGCCGTTGAAAATTTCACCACCTCGCTGTGCACGTCCAGAAAAAACACCACCACATGCACCACCCAGTTTCTGCACATACCTGGAGGTGGAGCTTCTCATTGCCAGGCAAAGGCGCTTTATGAGGCTCTGGAGGCAAACCCGCCAGCTTGAATATAAAGTAGCAGCAAATTGGCTGCATAAAACCATTCGGCGTCAAATTTGCATTAACAAAATTGATTGGTAGGAAACCAAAATGAAAAGTACCAGACATTCGGACAGTTCTTTGTGGAAATTACTTCTGGTATTTAAGACCTCCTCAAGCGACAACACTAGCACTGAGGCGCTCCATTCTCACCTTGGTCTGCACTTCTCAGGAGAGGAGAAACTGATGTGTTCGCCAATTGTCTGCAAGATAGGTTCTCAGAAAACCCAACGGTAAAACCCGTCATCGAGCAGGAGGCATACGACTGGGTACAAATATGGGACATGAGAGCAACCAATTCACTTCATTACATCACAGGAAGTTTACTAGTGCATTGGATCAGTACCTAATGGAAAAGCCGCCAGTCCAGACAGAATGACTAATAGGGAGCATAAACACCTCCTGAGAAAAGCCCTGGTGCATCTCATGAAGATATTCAACATTTGCTTGTAGCAACAATACTTTCCAGTAACTTGGAAACTAGCTAAGATAATTATGCTTAAAAAACAGCGAACAGCGCCAGGCAACCTCAAAATTAGCGCCCCATTAGTCTCCTGTCAACAATTGGTAAATTACTAGAAAAACTAACACTTTCATGACTTAAAAACCAGATTTCGGAAATAGATTAACTTTCAAAATTCCAATTCGGCTTTAGAAGAAAACACTCTACGGAGGTACATCTTTTTTAAGACCCATCGACGATATAACAATAGGGCTTCAGCTTTGGCGTTATTTTTTGACGTAGAAGCCGCTTTTGACCTGAACTGGCAAAAAGGCCTACTTTATAAGTTACATCAACAATTTCCCGGCCTCCAAGCTTACCTATATCTGCTGCAAAGTTTCTTAGAAAACAGACGCTCTTCACATGAGCGTGCTATGCAGGTTGGCGTACCACAAGGGTCCATAACGTCCCCGTAACTATATAATTTTTACTAATGATTTCCCGATGGACGCCAGATGCAAAGTTGTCATGTATGCTGACGACACTGCTATCTACAACCACCACAAAAACGCAAAATACTGGCTTTGGAAAGGCAGCGGTATACTGATCGTTTCCTCTCATGGTTCTATGTTTGGAAAATCAAAATTAATGCCAACAACTGTCAGTTAATATACTAATCCAACCAGCTGCGCTATCCGGTTATGGACCTAACGGTCGGAGGTGCACTGTCGTCAGCAAGTAAAATATCTTGGTGTAATCACGGACAGAAAGTTACTCTGGAACGCCCATATACCATATAACGCCAAAAAAAAGTCGGCAGAGATTAAACTTATGCCCCCCCCCCCCCCATCTTCCATAGTAAGAAAGTAAAACTAAAAACAAAGGTATTCCTGTACGATTTACATTCACTGTGCTCTTCTATGCATGCGCGGCCTGGGCTCTTGCTGCAAAATTACCTCAAAAAACTGCAAGCAATGCAAAACATCGCCCTCCGCCAAATTATTAGACCAGCACTCATGACCAGCAACCTTATAATTCACCAAGAATGTAAACTTCCTACCATAGACAATAGAATTAGGTCGTTATGGGCAAGAATATACCTTCATCCAAACACCATAATTTCCAGCATCACTGAGGGGAGTCGAAACATCGCAAACACAAAAGAATCAAGAAGTATTAACGGCTCTGCCGCCTCTTACTACAGTATCCCCATATCGACAAGCCCGAAACAACACCTGAGTCGCACAGGAAAATAGCGGGAACATTTGTACATAGTGTATATGGCGTGTGTCAAGTGTATGTGTGTGATGATGATAAAACCAATTTTAAATGTGTTCGAAAAGAACAAGTAAACTCTAAGACTATATGAACAAGCCGTTCTCAGTAGCCGAAATTGGGCAATGTATGGGCCTAAAGTCATAAAAAACTATAAAAAAGACAACAGCAATGTAAAACTATATAATTTATATATGTAAATAAATGTTAGCCTATACGTCCTGCCCAATATAGGGGCACCAAGCTTACGTACAATAGGGCAAAGATAATCCAATTAACCCGGAGAAAAGCTCAGCGATTCTCCTGGCGAAAGCCTGGGTCAACCGGTTACAGCAGAACGTTTTATGGCACCGTCGAATCCCACGGGTGCAAATGTCGAAGTATCTCGGAGTGGCACTGGGCCGGAAATTAACTTACGCTCCACACGTCAAGTGTAAGGGGCAGCAAGGGCACGCCGCACTCCGGGAATTATACGCTACATTCCACTCCACTACCATGCCCTTCCGTCTAAAGTTCCAGTCGTATCGGGTGGTCGATTCGCCCATGGTTCTGCACGGTTGTGAGATCTGGGGAACAGTAGCGAATTACATTTACATGAGAGTCCAGACCATCTATGATACAGGCTGGAGATTCCGTACCCATATCCTACACGAACACTCAAGCATCCCATACATTGTCGATGTCATCCGAGAGAGGGCATGTTCAATGCACAAAATACAAACCCCTCCCAATCCTTTGGTGAATACTCTCTACGTACAGAGGGAGCCAAAACGCTCGGTTAAACCGAGCACCCCAAAGGCAGAGTCGAGGAGAAAACCACGCCCGATGCTCTAAGTATCACTGTGCCCCTGATGGTTAAAGCTATATGCAACGCGTAACCAAAACTAAGTGAAACACGCCAAGCGCTTCTCCCCAAACAGCAGCAGCAGCAGTGGTGGTGTTGAAGGTTGAACCTCCTCGGAAGAGGGCCCTTCGACATTTTGCCATTTCGACACCTTGTCCCTTTCTGGCATGGTAGTGTGTATTGATGACAACGGTAAGTAGATGGTGGTGAAATGGGTAATGATTTTTTTAGTTATGTAATTATGCTGTTGGGGATTGGTAGTGTAAGTGGATAGCTCACAGTACGCTCTGTAGAGGTTTATGATGGGGCTAGCACTAGTCTGGGTCGCTTGTAGGTTTCACCGGGGTCGAGGTCATATTCCTCCATACCTCGGATAAGACTGTTGAAGCTGGAAGGGAGTTTGTTATAAAAACTATGGGATAAGGTAAGGATGTAATTTGTGATTTTTGGGAAGGAAAGCTCAGAATGGATATTATCGTTTGGGATGTACCAATCGCAAGCTGTTGCTATCCGAAGGTAGCGGTTTTGAAGGACTTGGAGTTTGTAGAGATGGGGTTTGCTGCAGCTCCCCAGACTGTATAAGCATGGTTAGTGCAGGGCGAAGTATTTGCATGTAAATGAGCAATTTGTTATGCAGGCTCATAGTAGATGCCCTATTGTATATAGGATACAGCATGGCCATCCTTTTGGACAATTTGTTTGCCACAGTGCTGATGTGTTTTTTCCACGTCAGATGGCAATCCAGGGTTACTCTTACGTATTTAGCCTCCGTGGACCAATGTACTTCTCCAGCCAGGCGGAGATTGGGTGAATCTTGTCCCCAAACAGGGGAACAAAGTACCTTCTGATTTCAGAGTGCTCCTTCCCAAACGGCGGAACGCTCTATAGCAACAAGGGCCTTCCTTAACAACATCTCAACCCAAGCATAGGAATTTACTCACAACTTGTCCCAGCAGAACATTAATCTTGTACTCAATTGGCAGGTTAAGTCGCAAAGTTGCTAGGTACTGCGGAAATGACACCCGGATCGGGGAAAACCCCGGCCGATTGAGAATGTCTCTGGAAAATCGAACAAGAGCCCAGAAGGAGCTCACGACATGATGAGCGAAAATCGGCAAGTCTGACCAAGATGACGCGGCCTTCAACGGAGGCTAAGGATACTCATCAAAACACAGGCCGTGGAGGCCTACGCATCCAATATATTTTGTCTCTTGTTGGTACCGTCTTAGCGCTATTTTAAAGCAAGGACAATTTCGGTCTAGTGCAGTATGTTTTTCATCAACATCACTTTCCGTGTTTAGCTTTTTAAGATTCACACAGTTAATGATTATATAAGCTTTATTTGCGCGGCGGTCTTTTCGTTTTCCGGGCAATTTGGACAACATTTGGTCTCTTTACATTCCTGGGCTGGCTGGTTGTACATGAAGCACTTGTAATAACGTGTTACTTCGATGTAGTCGTCCCAGTTACAGATATTCCATCCAATTTTAATTTTTCTCTCTCCAATATTTTTCTTGCACCAGCGCTTACTTCAAGGGTCATATTTTTTTTTCCTCCTGACCTGAAATTCAAATTTAGACTATATGTCTTTCACGGAAGTTTTCTAATTGATCATTTTACGCTCATGAGGACTTGGAGCACTTTTTTATAAACATTTCTCAAGTATGTTTAAATAATTATTCCATGATATCTTTTCTTCGAGGTGGCTGCTTGAAGTTCATCACCACATTTAATCATGTTACGACATAGTGTCAATTTCCGTTTTATTCTATCAGTAACTGCCTGCCATTAATTGTCTTAAGAGAATTGATTTCCCCAGGATTCAATCTCCTCTTAACTAGATCGCGTATGTACTCAACACTCTGGAATTTTATTTTTTAACGGAGAATTTGTAACATTTAGATTGATGCCCTTTGGTAGCCGCTTACAGCATAAGAATCAGGACATTCTAGAATACGGACCAGACACTGCCATTCAAAATGACGGCCGTCAGTGGTGCTTAATGCTTGTAACCAACTCTGTGCCACAAACTGCTATTTGGAGGCAGTGACGTACAAATATTGGGTATTAAAAGACTATTTATATGTGCATAAACTGTGCTTTACACAAAAACAGTGTTTAAAATAAACTAAATACAGTTTAATATGAAATAGTAACCAATGATGATGCTTCTGATGATGGATAATACCTCCCACGAAGGCGTTTCTTCAAGTTAGGGAATAGAAAAAAGTCACATGGGGCTAAATCCGGACTATAGGGAGGGTGAAGGATGCACTTCACGTTGATTTTTGCAAGATATTCAGCAACAACATTGGCAATATGCGGTCGCGCATTATCATGGTGCAGCATCCAGCCTGCTTCACGGAAATGTGGTCTTTTGCGCCTGATATGGGCTTGTAATGTTTTCAGGACATCCTTGTAGTACTGTCCAGTTACTGATGTGTGTGCAGGTACAACATGCTGCTAAACCATTCCATGAATATCAAAGAATGCGATGACCATAACTTTCCCAGCAGAAGCAATCACGTTTGCTTTTTGAGGGGTTGGTGATGAAGGAGATTTCCACACTGAGCTTTGCTGTTTGCTCTCAGGATCAAAATGATGTAGCCAAGTTTCATCAACAGTGATTACGTTTGAAAGAAACTCCGGATCTTCCTCTAACATCAACTTTAACTGCATGTTAACTCCATTGTAGCGGTAGACGACACTGAACATGTCTAAACTTTCCTGGTTCTCACAGGCGGGAACCAGGAGTACCAACAATGAAACTACTACGGCGTGTTTGTTCCACGTTAAGCTAACATAATATAATAAGATTGAATTTTAGTGCGAAAAATTATGACCGTAAAAAAATTATGAACATTCTTTATTGAACAGCCCTCGTATAAAAAGGAAGCCGCAGCTCGTCAATGTGGAACAGTTGTTAATTGGACTCGTGTGCGCGAACAGTGAACTTTGTTTATGGTCGATGACCTTGCAAGTTGTATTGTGTAGGTGACATAATTCTGCTACTGTAAGGGTTGACCAAAGTGTGTTTCAACGGAAATAAAGAGCAATTCTTAGCGTTTGCAACCTGGACTTTTAATTTCACGAACCCACAAAGTTACAATACACTTTGCCAGCCCTGTGTCTGTCTTCTTGGCTCCCCTGCTCTTCCTAGATCGCACACAGCAACGCTTGGGGCCAGTTAATTGCGGCCGTTACATGAAGCTTAGCATGCGTGTAATTTGTTGCTGGAATCTTAATTGTTTGGTGGATAAATTAGTGTAGTTCCAAAATATTTCATTCATTAAAGGTAGAAGAAAAACTTGAAATTAAACGATTAGGTGAACATCAATCAAAGAGGTCTACATTTATGCAACAGATTGAGAAAAGAAAGAAAAAGAAACAGAGGACTTTGTGAAACAGTTGGTCCAACCTACTATATATAACTGTCTCAAAATTACTCAGGCATTTTGACTGATAATCGTTTCACCACCAAAGGTTATTTGTAGTCTGTGCAGTAAGACTGCCGACGTTAAGGAATTCAGACTATTGTCAATATTCCACATCATTTTGCATGAATAACAGGACTTTTCATGTTAGTAAGAATATCTATTAGTAATTGTTAGTTTTGATGGAACGAAATATAACATCCTTTATGATAAAATAAATTTACTATATCTACCACAATGCTTGTTTTTTTCCAAAGGAATTCTGCAAATCTTTGTATACGAGGTTGGTCTGAAAAGTTTCCGACGTAATGAAGATACAAGACATTTTTTTTCAGATTTTAATTTTTTTTTTTTTTCAACAGTCTCCTTGTAACTCTACACACTTCTCCCAGCGATGCTCCCATCTCTGTAACCCGTCCAAATAGTACTCGGCGTTTTTCAACATAGTCTCCTTGTAACTCTACACACTTCTCCCAGCGATGCTCCCATCTCTATAACCCGTCCAAATAGTACTCGGCGTCTTTCAACATAGTCTCCTGTAACTCTACACACTTCTCCCAGCGATGCTCCCATCTCTGTAACCCGTCCAAATAGTACTCGGCGTTTTTCAACATAGTCTCCTTGTAACTCTACACACTTCTCCCAGCGATGCTCCCATCTCTGTAACCCGTCCAAATAGTACTCGGCGTTTTTCAACATAGTCTCCTTGTAACTCTACACACTTCTCCCAGCGATGCTCTCATCTCTGTAACCCGTCCAAATAGTACTCGGCGTTTTTCAACATAGTCTCCTTGTAACTCTACACACTTCTCCCAGCGATGCTCTCATCTCTGTAACCCGTCCAAATAGTACTCGGCGTTTTTCAACATAGTCTCCTTGTAACTCTACACACTTCTCCCAGCGATGTTCCCATCTCTGTAACACGTCCAAATAGTACTCGGCGTTTTTCAACATAGTCTCCTTGTAACTCTACACACATCTCCCAGTGATGCTTCCATCTCTGTAACACGTCCAAATAGTACTCGGCGTTTTCCAACATAGTCTCCTTGTAGCTCTACACACTTCTCCCAGCGATGCTCTCATCTCTGTAACCCGTCCAAATAGTACTCGGCGTTTTTCAACATAGTCTCCTTGTAACTCTATACACTTCTCCCAGCGATGTTCCCATCTCTGTAACACGTCCAAATAGTACTCGGCGTTTTTCAACATAGTCTCCTTGTAACTCTACACACTTCTCCCAGCGATGTTCTCATCTCTGTAACCCGTCCAAATAGTACTCGGCGTTTTTCAACATAGTCTCCTTGTAACTCTACACACTTCTCCCAGTGATGCTTCCATCTCTGTAACACGTCCAAATAGTACTCGGCGTTTTCCAACATAGTCTCCTTGTAGCTCTACACACTTCTCCCAGCGATGCTCTCATCTCTGTAACCCGTCCAAATAGTACTCGGCGTTTTTCAACATAGTCTCCTTGTAACTCTACACACTTCTCCCAGCGATGTTCCCATCTCTGTAACACGTCCAAATAGTACTCGGCGTTTTTCAAAATAGTCTCCTTGTAACTCTACACACTTCTCCCAGTGATGCTCCCATCTCTGTAACCCGTCCACATAGTACTCGGCGTTTTTCAACATAGTCTCCTTGTAACTCTACACACTTCTCCCAGCGATACTTCCATCTCTGTAACACGTCCAAATAGTACTCGGCGTTTTTCAACATAGTCTCCTTGTAACTCTACACACTTCTCCCAGCGATGCTCTCATCTCTGTAACCCGTCCAAATAGTACTCGCCGTTTTTCAACATAGTCTCCTTGTAACTCTACACACTTCTCCCAGCGGTGCTCCCATCTCTGTAACCCGTCCAAATAGTACTCGGTGTTGTTCAACATAGTCTCCTTGTAACTCTACACACTTCTCCCAGCGATGCTCCCATCTCTGTAACACGTCCAAATAGTACTCGGCGTTTTTCAACAGTCTCCTTGTAACTCTACACACTTCTCCCAGCGATGCTCTCATCTCTGTAACCCGTCCAAATAGTACTCGCCGTTTTTCAACATAGTCTCCTTGTAACTCTACACACTTCTCCCAGCGATGTCCCCATCTCTGTAACCCGTCCAAATAGTACTCGGCGTTTTTCAACATAGTCTCCTTGTAACTCTACACACTTCTCCCAGCGGTGCTCCCATCTCTGTAACCCGTCCAAATAGTACTCGGCGTTTTTCAACATAGTCTCCTTGTAACTCTACACACTTCTCCCAGCGATGCTCTCATCTCTGTAACACGTCCAAATAGTACTCGGCGTTTTTCAACATAGTCTCCTTGTAACTCTACACACTTCTCCCAGCGATGCTCCCATCTCTGTAACCCGTCCAAATAGTACTCGCCGTTTTTCAACATAGTCTCCTTGTAACTCTACACACTTCTCCCAGCGATGCTCCCATCTCTGTAACACGCCCAAATAGTACTCGGCGTTTTTCAACATAGTCTCCTTGTAACTCTACACACTTCTCCCAGCGATGCTCCCATCTCTGTAACCCGTCCAAATAGTACTCGGCGTTTTTCAACATAGTCTCCTTGTAACTACACACTTCTCCCAGCGGTGCTCCCATCTCTGTAACACGTCCAAATAGTACTCGGCGTTTTTCAACATAGTCTCCTTGTAATTCTACACACTTCTCCCAGCAATGCTCCCATCTCTGTAACGCGTCCAAATAGTACTCGGCGTTTTTCTCTGCAAAATAATTGTTCACGAAGGTGATTGCCTCTTCATTTGACGAAAATCTCGTCCCCCGAGCGCAATTTTCAGATGAGGGAACAAAAAGATGTCGCTTGGGACTAGATCTGGTGAGTCAAGCAGTTCAACCCGTAATTCGTGGATTTTCGCCATTGCTACTGCTGAGGTGTGAGACCATGCGTTGTCTTGGTGAAACAGGATTTTCTTTTTCTGCAAATATGGCCGTTTTCCCGCAAGTTCTGCCTTCAGTTCGTCAAGTGATGATGAGTAGTGTGCTCCTGGTTTTTCTTTTGAAGATAATCGATTAAAATAACTGCACGACTATCCCAAAAACAGTCGTCATCGCTTTCCAGCCGAAAAAAAAAACAGTTTTTGCATTTTCTGGAGCCCGTTTCTCCTTTACAGTCCACTGTTTGGACTGCATTTTTGTTTCGGGCGTATAATGGTGTATCCAAGTTTCATCTACAGTAATCAATCGGCTCCAAAACTCAGATTTATTGCGCCTAAACTGCGCCAACAGAGCGCTGGAAATGTTCATTCGAACACATGTTTGGTCTAACGTGAGCAAACGCGGCACCCAACGCGCGGACAGCTTTCTCATGTCTAAATGTTGAATTAATATGTGACAAACACGTTCTTTTGACATGTTCGTAGTCTCTACTATCTCTCTCACTTTAATTCGGCCGTCGTCTAGCACCATTTGGTCAACTTTGGTGATGTTTTCGCCGCTAGTTGCAGTTTTTGGACGTCCCGAACGTCCATTGTCTCCCAAGCTCTTACGGCCACGTTTAAATTCAGCTGCCCAAAATTTCACTGTGGTAAATGATGGTGCAGACTCCTCATGCACAGAATCCAACTCATCTTTGATTTGTGTAGGTGTATTGCCTTTCAAAAACAAATATTTAATGACAGCTCTATACTCGATTTTGTCCATTTTCACAAAAACACTCACATCAACTCACTCAAACGACTGTTACATTACAACTGAGCGTCCAAAATGGCTGAAACTTTGGTGAGTAACTGTCAACAGATGAACAACGAAATTTACTAGCCTTTATTTACGAGTGCTGCCATCTTCATTTTGAGGTCAGACCACCCTCATACAATCCAAATTATTAACAGCCTAAAGTAATGCTTATGTACATGCTTTTTATGGTTCAGCACAAAATGGCAAGAAATCTTTTTGGTAAAAGTTTAAATCAAGTGCATATGAACGGCAAAACTTAAAAACAAAAAGTTGAATAAATGTTCTAGACGTTCTTGGCTTCGAGCCAGGTATAGTGATGATCCATCAGGATGCACACTCCCAAAACATTGATGGCTCTACGTCACTATACCTGGCTCGAAGCCCAAGAATGTCTAGAACATATACGTCGCCAGGAAAGCTTCAGATTATATTTCAGTTGAATAAATGTCAAACTTGAGGTTGAAGCTGAGCATCTTCAATGGACACAACACAAAAAAGCTTTAAGAAAATTCCATTATAAACTTTTAAATGGTAAATTAAAGAGACAAACTCTTGCTCTACAAAAAAATATCGATCTTATTAAGGAACACAATATAAATGCAGCTACTTACAGTAAAGCAATAAGTATTATACAAATATAACTATTTGTAACAAAATAGTTCACTTATCTTAAGAAAATGATGTTAATTTTGCTTATTAGTTGAATTAGTTGAAATCGATTTCACAAACTCTTCGTCGTCAAGGAAGTTACTATGTTTTTTCAGTATTACCAAACTCTGAAGATGAAACAAACAAGAACAGAATGAACTGCTGGTATTTCAAAATTCATTACGTGATGCTTTTTTTTTAAATAAATATCTTTTACCAAATCATTAAATCTATCGGAAAATTTAATTGTTTTAATAATTTAACTTCAGGATTTATTTCATGGTTAAATGACCAAAAATGATCTGCTACGGCCGATTTATCAGTTTGTTTATGCTTAATGTTATGAAAATGTTCTTTCATTTTGGTTTCCTAATTACATTTTGTTTTACCAATGTAAACCTGATCACAATCTAAACAATTAAATTGATAAATACCAGATTATATATATTATTAGGAATTTCATCTTTTTTAGAGAAATGTAAATTTTTTAAAAATTATAATCGTCTTTTATTTTCTAGGGGTAGAAATATCATTAACAGGATTTTGATTAACAGTTTCATTTTCTTAAGATAAGTGAAGTTTTTTGTTACAAATAGTTATATTTGTATAACACAATATATGAGGGGGTGTCGTAAAGTTTTAATTATCACCTTTAAAAAAAGTGATAGAGAGTTTGTGTTGATATATGCTTGTTACTTCTTCTCTATGTAGTCACCCTCCAAATTTACATATTCCTCCCAGCGTTTCTTGACCTTCCAAATACCCTGATTGTAGAAGTCTGCAGAATTCGCTTTAAACCACTCTTCCATTTCATTAATGACGTCATTTGTGTTGTCAAATTGGCAACCACATAGCGGATTCTTCATTTCCCGGAACAAAAAGTCACTTGGTGCGAGATCGGGCAAATAAGGCGGATGCTGTAAGGTTTCAAGGCCACATTCCCTTGTTTTGTCAACTGCAACTTGAGATGAATGAGCTGGTGCATTGTCAGACAGAAGACGAACAACTTTGGAGAGCATACAGCGTCGTTTCCTAATCATAGCTGCTCGTAACTTGTCCAGAAGATTGCAGTAGTATCTGCCAGTGATGGTTTGACCCTTGGCAAGATAATCTGTACGGATGACTCCACGACAGTCCTAGAAAACTGAAAGCATGGCCTTCCCAGCTGACTTTTGCACTTTTGCCTTTTTGGGAGGGGGGTGGGGGGGAATTGACATGTTTCCATTCCATGCTCATGGTTTTTGTCTCTGGATCATACTAATAGATCCAGGATTCATCCATGGTTACCAGACAATCAAAATATCATCTTCATCCTGTTCCAACAGCATCAACATCTGTCTTGAAATGTCACGCAGTGTTTGCTTTGGGAAAGGGGTTAGTAAACGTGGAGCCCACCGTGCAGACACCTTGGACATGTGCGGTTCGTAATGAATAATTTTCTAAACACTATGATAGCTAAGATGTGTCTCATTCATGATCATTTGGATGAGTGCTTGTCTGTCTTCCAGTAATAAACACTCCACTTTCTTCACGGTCTACCAGCTCTTGGCTCATCTGTCAGGGGGAAGTGACCAGTTTGAAAATTCCTTTTTCACCTCACAATAGTGTTATACGATGAGCAATCTTTTCCATAAACAGCCGTCATCTCATCATGGATTTCCCGGGCAGTTTTGCCCTTCAAATGCAGGAACTTGATCACACTACGAGCCTCAATTTTCTCCATCTTACACAGGGCCCAAATGACCTTGTTGTCGACGGGCCCTTAAACAGCACACACTCACTCACTCACTCCATCTTACACCTGTCACTCACTGTAAAAAGCCAAAAGGACTCAAATCACTGAAACTACCAACATTATGTTCAGAGGGCTCAATGATGACACTGAAAAATTTTCATCACTCTAGTATAAACACTAAGGGGTGATAATTAAAACTTTATGACACCCCCTTGTAAGTGAAACAAGTTTTTGATGATTTAAATGCAACGAGATATTCTTTGCTGCTGGATTGAATTTTTAAATAGTTCTAATTTTTTCAAGTGATATAGTTTATTATTTGTTTTCTCTTTGCTCAAGCAATAAGCATGAAATTTCTAAGTTATCACATAGTGACATAGTTTTTATTTTCTTTACTACATACATAGTAGCAGGCACAGAAAGAATTGTATTAAACTAAAAAACATGTTATAGAGAAATCAGTGGACAAAAACCCCTTTTGTGGTCCCTTGAATAAAAAAGGGCATTGTGTGTGTGAACAGCATAATAAAAAAATGAAAAGTTGGTTAAATTTACTAAGAAAAAAAGAAGGAATAAGGATTTAAGCATTTTGTTACAAAGAGCAAACTCCCAAATATCCTGCTTAATTTTACATTAAGAATGGCTCATTAAGTGAATTACCCAGTCAAACAATTTTAAAAAGGTGTCAGTTCTATGTAAGTCAGATATAACTGAGGTGGGCTAAATGACCTTCTGACAAGTAACGAGGTAAAGTGTACATATATCAGCTGACAGGATTTAATTATTAATAAAATGTCATTTTTAAATGCCAATGAAAACATTTTTAATACCAGTGTAATTTATTACAAACTTCTATGGAAGTTGTTCTTACAATTGTCAAATTTTACTAACATTCGCCTGATTATACACTGATATAATCCATAAATGCAAGCTCTTGTTACCTCAAAATGCTGACAGTCCTCAAATTTATGAACCTCTGATTTTAACCCGTAATTATGAAGCAAAACATGTACATCCTGCTATTTATTGGTTTAGTGGACAATAATGTACAATGTGTCAAAATAGTTTTTTGTGAATATATGGCCTGAGGTAGAACAAAGGGATTTAGGAAGGATTTCGTTCATAGCTTATGGACTGCCTGCATTTTGTGCATGGGCTTCTTTTCTGAAAGACAAAACTAATACTTATGTAATCTGGAGTAATACTAATTTTTCTTCCAGAATATTATATTTAAAAATATCCTTTATCTCACTTATATTTAAACTAAAAACAGTAAAACCTCATTAATCCAGACATGTATTGCACAAACTCTAATATTAAATTGTTGCAATATTCAGAAAATTAAACAACAGCTTGGACCATACAAATACCATGATTTGTTATGCTTGTGCTACAGCAACCTAACAACCAATATCAATTTAACTCATAAGTGATTTAAATTCATGAAAATATTATCTTCTTCCCTTATTTTCCAGATTACTTGAGAAGAAAAACATGATATAATCATCTGGAAACCTACACAACATACTGATTTGGGCAACAGCAACATTTTTAAGTGTAGAGCAAAGCAGTATTTCAGGTGACATAACGCCATTTAGAACTAGTTATGTAAAAAATTTACTACAGTTTTCTAAAAAAGAAAAAATTTCAGACCGCAAAAAATCTGGTATTTATCTAGTTAACTGTTCATAATGCGATAAGATTTATATTGGTAGGGCCAAACGTAATTTAGCAACCAGAGCAAAGGAACATTTCAGAAATATTAAATATAAACAAACAGATAAATCGGCAGTGGCTGATCATTTTTGGTCTTCTAAACATGAAATAAATCCAGAAGTTAAATCATTGAAACAATTGAACAAACTGATAGATTAATGGTTTGGGGGCAAATATTTATTTTGAAAAGATTGTATCATGAATTTTGATATCCTGCAAGTAGATGTCATCAATAAGTTTGTGTTGTCACCGGTAGATGGCAGTAAGATAGGGAGCTATTCTTCAAATTCCCGAAGTGGTCAAGGTCAGCCAGTCAGTGTGTCAGTGTCGTCCGTGTCAGGCTGACAGGTTGAAAATGAAGCAAAGTTGCTTTGAAAGCAGTCCCAAAGGATTATGAATAAGATAAGTAATAGTGAAGTTGGGTTATTAGTTGTGTTTAGTTATTCTTAATACCATTTAGAACATTCAATTCTTTCTTAGAAGCAAACAGTACAGAGGATTGGGAAGGGCAGGCTTTGTATCTTACAACCATATATATAATTTGAAGTTATTTTTGGGCTGTTACATTGTGCTCTGTTTGGAAAGATGTTCCAGACGTTTTGTGGACAACTGTGGTGGATCTTCACTGGCACAGTCAAATCTCCTCAGAGAAGATTGCCTTGTCTGAAACATTAACTGTGTATCAGTATATTTATAGTAATCAGTAGAGAATACTTTTGGTATAAATATAGCAGTATAGACAGTTAACTCTTCAGATGAAATACAACTTTCTTCTATGAGACTTTGTCTGCACCACTGACAATGTGACTAAGGTTTGTTTAAAATAGCCTTGCCCTGCTAGCATGTATCACTCTGCATTCTGCCTTCCCCTTTACCTTAATTGGCTTATATTTTCGGCGCCATAAGTGGTGCTTTCACACCAAGTGGAATGAAAGTCATATAAACAAATAAGTTACCACTACCGATAAACACTATTATTGTCAGTCTTCCCGAGAGGCAGGTTTAAAGCAAAGGATCCTCCTCTTTATTTCGTTTAAGAATTAGCATGCATTCCAGATAAATTAACTCTATTGTATAGTATATTTAATTCATGTGGTTATGAAAATATAAATTTGACAACTCTCTTCAATTAAGATACATTATCAGTTAAATAAACAAACTCATGGATAGAGCCAACATGAAAAATTCAATGCCATGGCCAGGATTTGAACCACGGATCTTCTGGTTCCCGTCCAATCACTCTAACCCATTGAGCTACCATGGCCAACGTGCCATCCTGACATTAAATTCTCCATTTGACTCGTATATTTCCCCGGTAGACCACTACAGGCTCTCGCATCCGAGATACACCGTTTGTGGCGACTTACCATCGTAAGTACTTGAGTACCAGGCTTCATCATTTAACTCTTATTACTTTAGTTAATGTTTGGAAATTAATCATTTCTTCACACTAGCCGTATATAGGCTAAGGTTTTTGATGGATAGCGCCAACATGAAAATTCAATGCCATGGCCGGGATTTAAACCACGGATCTCCTGGTTTCCATCCAGTCACTCTAACCCATTGAGCTACCATGGTCAACGTGCCGTCCTGACATTAAATTCTCCATTTGACTCGTATATTTCCCCGGTAGACCACTAGGGGCTCTCGCACCTGAGATACACCGTTTGTGGCGACTTAATATCGTAAGTACTTGAGGACCAGGCTTCATCATTTAACTCTTATTATTTTAGTTAATTGATGGAAATTAATCATTTCTTCACACTAGCTGTATATAGGCTAAGATTTTTGATGGATAGCGCCCACATGAAAAATTCAATGCCATGGCTGGGATTTGAGTCAAATGGAGAATTTAATGTCAGGACAGCATGTTGACCATGGTAGCTCAATAGGTTAGAGCAACTGGACGGAAACCAGGAGATCCGTGGTTTAAATCCCGGCCATGGCATTGAATTTTTCATGTTGACTCTATCAAAAACCTTAGCCTATATACGGCTAGTGTGAAGAAATGATTAATTTCCATCAATTAACTAAAACAAACTCATTTTACCGCATAACAGATCATACCATAACAGCAGCCAATGAGAGGTGATTAGGTCAGTGTGCGTTAAGAGATATATCATTCTTCATAAGTAACATTTATGTACTATTAATATTTTTGTCTATGTCTTACTTTTTATGAACAGAAAATTATGAATATTATAATGGTTTTCAAGACAATATCCCCCACTTTGTTCATACATTGACAAAAGCAGAGAGAGAGAGATTACAGGAAGGAGAGGGAAGAATTTTTGCAGTTAACTTAATTATATACGAGAAGCTATGGGTTTACCTAGTTTCATCAATTAGAAATTCATTCCTCTCATAAGACTATATACTTGTATTTACTCATGAGTCGCTACTAGTAACACTAACAACACCTTTTTTAATCTCTGTTAACATGTTTTGGGAACATGTGTTCCCTTCAAAACATACTGACATGTGCTGTTGTTTCTGTTGTGGTGATCTATAATGGCAGTAAATGCACTTCTAAAGGTACTTGATGGCAGTAAATCAAAACTCATTAACTGTCATTTGTGTTTTAAAATGAGGATCTTTTCCTCCGTGTCCAATTCTGCTGCAGGAGTGGTAGATTTGATTGGTGTAATGTTTGGTTTGATATTATGGTTGGTCATCCATAAATGATGGGACACTGCAAATGCATTAATTTGTTTATAGCAGTGGCGTCATTGAGGGGAAACGGTGGTTACCTTTCCCCACACCTAGTTAACCTTCGCAGGTGATGTAATAGATATTGGGGTGAGGAAAAGCATGCGGAAAATTCAGTGGCGGGTTCTTAAACTATTTGTTCTTATTTTTATGTGCATAATGTGTACTGAATACCATTTTCAATTTCACATTTATAGCTACATGTTAATAATTATTAGTTCGTAATTTAAGTGTAGTTCTTATTCATCTTAGCAATCAATTTGTCGAACTCGGGCTCTGTAACAGGACATGTTGAATATCCGTCGCTTACTCGCATTTGTTTTAAAACACAAAGGTGTGAAGACGTACCGCAATGGCCAATGCCAGTCAGCTGTTCCCTTGCACCTCCGCGACGCTAAGCGAAAAGTTGAAGGGGAAAAGGAGGGGAGTTACCCTCAGTGACACTCAATGGTACCTCTGGTTTATAGTTTAAGTATCTCATATTTTCCATTATAATGGTTTCTAAATTTTTTTTTTGTTTTTCCTATATAAACTTTATTACAATCAGAGCAATTGATTTCTTATAAATTCCAGCTTTCTTTGTCTACTGTATAGGGTCTTTTAATTTATTACAAAGTAATATCTCTAAGACAAATTTGTTCTGTGGGTCTAGGCTAATGTTGTGTTTCATGAAAATCATCTTAAATATGTAAAATATTCTTGGGTGATATGTGAATTTCTTGAATTTAAATAGTTTTTCTTCTTGGATAAGATTTGTGGTATCAGATATGCTTCTATCGTTCAAATTTTGTAATTTTCTTGTTGATTGTTACTCTGTTGAAACCATTGTTTTTGGCTGTTCATATATTATTGTTCATATTCTAGATGGCATTCTTATTTGTTCAGGGGAGTGTACACCAGTCTGTGTTAGAAGATTGAAACTTGTTCTTTATGTAATAATTAGGGCGAGCACTTTTGTCCCTGAATGTGTAGCTTATCGAGTAGTTTGTTGTGGAATAGTAGTGACACAATTGACATGAAAGGGTTGTCCTGCAGGTAGAACATGGTGCTCCTGCTACATATTTACAAGTTAGAAACAGTTTACGTCAATGTGAGCGGAGTATACTATGTAAGTTATTCAATATATAAAGTTATGACTAGCTGACCCAGCAAACTTCGTACCGCTAATGAAAGTTGTCTGAACTTATCTACATAAATGAAACAAGTTCAGATTAGTTATTTATTCTGCAATAGATTGGTGGTGAAGTTTAAATACATCACAGCTACAATTAAGTTAATCAATTTAAAGCTTCCTGATAAACAATATTTTTTGTCATTTTTTGAGGTATGTAAGTACATAAAGATGATGGTCTCCGATGTGCAAACATGCAGCATATAATTAATTGTCCATGAGAGAAACAGGGAAAATCCAAGTTGATTCCGCAAATTTCCGACTGCCATTGCGATTTATTTGTCACAAACATAAATTGCAAAGAAGGTATCCAAGGCTTTACCAATATTTGACAATTGTCTGTGGTCAAATATTTATAGTGTTATAGTGTGTTGAGAAATTAATTTTGTGTCTAATCTTTGGAAGATATATCATCAAGCTATATAGACAATTTCAGTCTTGATAACAAACGATAAACATTATTTAATAAAATATGGTAAGTGAAATATCTTTAGACTTTGGAATATCTTTCTACTTTGTAATGCTTTTGTTTGTCGAAAATAAAAGGTGTGTTAGATAGAGTCAACATGAAAAATTCACTGCCATGGCTGGGATTTGAACCACGGATCTCCTGGTTTCCATCCAGTTGCTCTAACCCATTGAGCTACCATGGCCAACGTGCCGTCCTCACATTAAATTCTCCATTTGACTCATATATTTCCCTGGTAAATCACTAGGGGTTCTCGCATTCAAGATACATCGCTTTGGCGACTTACTATCATAAGTACTTGAGTCCCAGGCTTCATCATTTAACTCTTATTACTTTAATTGATGGAAATTAATCATTTCTTCACACTAGCCGTACATAGGCTAAGGTTTTTGTATGGATAGAGTCAACATGAAAAATTCAATGCCATGGCCGGGATTTGAACCACGGATCTCCTGGTTTCCGGCGTATCTTGAGAGCCCTTAGTAGTTTACTAGGAAAATATATGAGTCAAGTGGAGAATTCAATGTCAGAATGACACGTTGGTGGCTCAATGGGTTAGAGCAACTGGGCAGAATCCAGGAGATCTGTAGTTCAAATCCCGGCCATAGCATTGAATTTTTCATGTTGACTCTATCCATACAAAACCTTAGCCTATGTATACCTACTGTAAAGAAATGATTGATTTCCACCAATTAACTTAAATAATATGAGTTTAATGGTGAAGCCTGGGATTTAAGTACTTATGATAGTAAGTCGCCACAAATGGTATATCTCGGATATGAGAGCCCTTAGTGGTTTACCGGGAAAATATATGAGTCAAATGGAGAATTTAATGTCAGGACGGCACGTTGGCCATGGTAGCTTAATGGGTTAGAGCGACTGGATGGAAAACCAGGAGATCCATGGTTCAAATCCTGGCCATGGCATTGAATTTCTCATGTTGACTCTAGCGATACATTTGAAGTTCAAAGTATAAACTTGAAAGAAGCGTAGGAACAGTGAAGCACAAATTAGTACAAAAGTGAATCGAGAATATATTGACACATTGCTTCACTCACACTGTTTATTCACAGGACATGTTTCAAGAGCTCTTGCTCCTATCCTCAGCTGATACTCGATTAGTCAAACTCGACTAATCGAGTATCAGCTGAGGATAGGAGCAAGAGCTCTTGAAACATGTCCTGTGAATAAACAGTGTGAGTGAAGCAATGTGTCAATATATTCTCGATTCACTTTTGTACACATTTGAAGTTGTTTCGTGCTACAGCAACTTTGGACGTAGATGTTGATGACACAAGTCATGGTTTTTTACTGATTTGTGTAAACATATCTTTTCAAGAAACTAGAAAATGAATATTTTAAGAATTTGCTTTTTAACTTTTAAGTTTGAATTTATGAGTCACTATGAGATAGTGACTCATAAATTCAAACTTAAATATGAAGAATACTTCACTGCTAATAATGCTTCTGCTTTTAATATTTATTGCTTTTTAACGTTTAAATATTTGGTGAAAAAATAATTTGAATTTAGTAGGAATTATGTTTATGTCCGTCATGTTCCACTAATGAAATATGTCTAGCATATTAAATTTTAGATGAGTCGCATTTTTTACACATCTGCTTCACTTTCGTACCTATTTTGAGGACATGTTTCGCAAATCTTCGTTTGCATCTACGGCTCTTGTGCGACTGATGCTAGATCCAGCGGTGTGGGTAATTCTGGGGTTGTTGCTGCCATCTGTTGATTTAGTGATGAACTGAAATGTGGGATTCTCTACTAGCGGGATTTCAAAGTTCATTAGTTGGTTTTTATGTTTTTCTATGTATATCCTCTCCCATATGACGAGTTCACTATGTTTTTGTACGTATTTTAGTAATTCTGTGCTATCTTCAATTTCATGATTTTCAGACCAGAAATGAGCTGCTATTGCGGACTTATCAATATTTTTGTATCTTAAGTGCCTGAAGTGTTCTTTCTTTCTAGTGCTTATGTTCCTTTTTGTCCTTCCTATGTAAATTTTTCCACAGTCTTTACACTTAATTTTGTAAATGCCTGACTTTTCCTCTGGTTTTATCTTATCAGTATTATTACTGTGAAGTAGGTTTTTGATGTTGTAATTGTTTTTTGGTGCCAATGTTATATTGTATTTCTTGAATATTTTTTGGAACTATTTTGTGGCCCAGGGGTGGTACGTAAATTTAGCAAATCTAGTTTCTTGTTTTATTGGTGTGAGAGCTGTGATCTGTTTTAATTTCTTTTGAAGTTTGAATAATTTTAGTTTTTATCTACAAGGTTTTTTCCATATCCATTTTTAATTGCAGTTTTTCAGATTTGATGGTATTCGTTTTGATATTCTTGCTGGCTGAGAGGTAGATTTACTAATCTGTGTGTCAGACTGTTGATGGTTGCATGTTTGTGTGGAATTGGGTTGAAACTATTTGCTTTGATGTAATTATCTGTGTGTGTTGCTTTTCTATGAATGCCAAATTCTAGTTTTTCATTGCCTTTTTTGATTTTAAGGTCTAAAAAAGGTAGAGTACAGTCCTCTTCAGTTTCTACTGTGAATTGTATGCTGGGTTCTTGCAGGTTGAGTAGTTTCAAAGCATCATCTATTAGTTTGTAGGGCACTATTGCAAAGATGTCGTCTACGTATCTGTACCATGTTTTAAACATATGAGGGAAGGCTTTAGTAATATGTGTTTCGAAAAAGCTCATGTATAGATTGGCCAAAAATGGTGATAGCGGGCTTCCCATAGCTAGTCCTGAAATTTGTTTATAATATTTTCCATCGAAGACAAAATAATTTTGATGTATACATAATTCAGTCATTGCCACATATTCTTCTATTGCATTGGCATCCAGGTTTATAGAATTTAGCCATTTTTCAGTTCATCACTAAATCAACAGATGGCAGCAACAACCCCAGAATTACCCACACCGCTGGATCTAGCGTCAGTCGCACAAGAGCCGTAGATGCAAACGAAGATTTGCGAAACATGTCCTCAAAATAGGTACGAAAGTGAAGCAGATGTGTAAAAAATGCGACTCATCTAAAATTTAATAATTTTTCGCTTCACTGTGGTGTTCCAATACAGTTGAATCTCGATATGTCTAGCATAGCTTTGCAAAACATTCAATCAGTGTTGGAGTTTGACCCCTGCCTTCCAGGCAGTACTAACCAATAAGCTTGCAAACCCGTTTGGGAGGTGGTTATCAAATAGCTACTTTGGTTACATTGCTTTAGTTACAAGTTATAATTAAAGTTAGATATATTAAATCATGTGCGACAGGGCAATTCTCAGCAAAGGTAAGAAGGAATTGCGGTTGTTATTGAGGATATGAAATGAAATGACAAAACAAGGTAGCATGGGAAGAGATGATAAATGTTAGATACACAGTAACACAGAATTAGAGCTCTGCCCTATAATTCATATAGCAGACTTTCTGGCCACTTTCATATTACAGTCACCAACATGCCCATCAATACAACAATGTAATTTAAAACTCTTAACAAGAAATTGCTCTGCTATCAGTTCCATAATTATATCCATACAGCCTCTCCTAATTAAATGCTAAGCAAGAATTCCTTCAAAGTATAAAATTGAAAGAAGCGTAGAGACAGTGAAGCACAACTTAGCACAAAAGTGAATCGAGAAGATATTAACACACCGCTTCACTCACACTGTTTTTTCACAGGACATGGTTCAAAATTTTTTGCTCTCATTGTCAGCTGGAACTCGACTAGTGCAAATTGTAGTGGTTTCCTCTTTCTCCGTATCGTCGATAGATGGCATGATGTACTTGTCAAAGATGTCCGGTGGAGGAGTTCCAAAATTCATGACTCTATGACAATTTTTGTAAATGAAGATTTTTTCCCATACTGAAAGGTCTATGGGGTGATTAATGTATTTTATTAGAGATGTTTCCAAGTTGATGTCTAGTATTCAAAAAATGAAAAGCCAGTGCTGATTTTTCTGTTTCACCATTTTTAATGTTTCTTATATCTTCTTTAGTTCTGATGTCAATATTTTTTTTCCCCTATATAAATTTTAGGGCAAGTTTTACATTTGATCTCATAGATTCCTGGTTTTTCTTTGGTAGTAATTGAATTTTTGGGAGGACCTTTCAACAAATTTCTGATATTAAATCTATTTTGAGGTGCAAGAATTAAGTTGTGTGTTGAGAAGATTTTTTGGAATTTATTATGGGCTCATGGATGGAAGGTAAATTTAAAAAAAAAAAGCCAGTGCTGATTTTTCTGTTTCACCATTTTTAATGTTTCTTATATCTTCTTTAGTTCTGATGTCAATATTTTTTTTCCCCTATATAAATTTTAGGGCAAGTTTTACATTTGATCTCATAGATTCCTGGTTTTTCTTTGGTAGTAATTTAATTTTTGGGAGGACCTTTCAACAAATTTCTGATATTAAATCTATTTTGAGGTGCAAGAATTAAGTTGTGTGTTGAGAAGATTTTTTGGAATTTATTATGGGCTCATGGATGGAAGGTAAATTTAAAAAAAAAAAATTCTCTTTTAAAAAAAATTTACCTTCCATCCATCAGACCATAATAAATTCCAAAAAATCTTCTGAACACACAAAATAATTGATTACATAGAAAATAAGCAAGTTACAGTGAAGTAATAAATATTACACAAATAAAAATATTTGTTAATGAATCTCCACTTATCTTAAGAAGTTGATGTTAATACTTCTTTTTGTATTAAATCGATTTCGAAGGCACATTGCATTCATCTTCAGTTTATTCCAAACAAGCTCCGTTGTTAAGGAAATCTCGGTTACCATGTTTTTGTTTGTTAGTTATGTTTTCAGCCTTACCAACATCTGAATACGAAACAAACCTAAAAATTGATATACCGGTAATTGATTCTGTTTTTAGGTTTGTTTCATCTTCAGATGTTGGTAATGCTGAAAATATAACATAACAAAGCAAAAGAAAACATGGTAACCGAGATTTCCTTAACAACGGAGTTTTTTTTTTAATAAACTGAAGATGAATGCAATGTGCCTTCGAAATCGATTTTAAAAAGAAGAAAAAACTATTAACATCAACTTCAATCATTAACAAATATTTTTATTTGTGTAACACAACATAATTCTTGCACCTCAAAATAGATTTAATATCAGAAATTTATTAAAAGCCCCCCCCCCCCCCCAAAAAGTCAATTACTACCAAAGAAAAACCAGAAATCTAGAGATCAAATGTGAAACTTGCCCTAAAATTTATATAGGAAAAACAAAAAGAAATATTAACATCAGAACTAAAGGGCACATAAGAAACATTAAAAATGGTGAAACAGAAAAATCAGCAGTGGCTTTTCATTTTTTGAATACTAGGCATGACATCAACTTGGAAACATCTTTAATAAAATATGTTAATCACCCCATAGACCTTTCCGTATGGGAAAAAATCTTCATTAACAAAAATCATCATAGACTCATGAATTTTGAAAATCCACCACCGGACATCTTTGACAAGTACATCATGCCATCTATCGACGATACGGAGAAAGAGGAAACCACTACAATTTGCACTCGTCGAGTTCCAGCTGGCAATGAGAGCAAAAGCTCTTGAAACATGTCCTGTGAAAAAACAGTGCGAGTGAAGCAGTGTGTCAGTATCTTCTCGATTCACTTTTGTGCTAAGAATTCCTTACTTAGAAAAACAAAAAAACTCTTGCTAAATTTACACAACATAAATCAGTCATCAAACTGTTTTGTTCAAAATCTTTTCTGCCATTCTACATAACCGTAAAGCAAGAATTAGCCAGATTAATGAGGTGTTGCTGTATTTTCTGAAACATACATAACTTCACAGTTTACTTTTATCTAAGACTTTAAAGTGATTAATATTTGCAGCCAATATTATGCTACTGAAACATGTACAGTCTATACAAACAGAGAGAATTCAACACAAAGCTCTGTTAATTATTATTTGTGGATGAACCACGGGTTCACTCCAAAAACTAGTGCTATGAGCTTTTCACAAGCAGATACTATTTGCAAATATAGTCTCAGGTGTATTTTACCTGAAGTCTGATGAAATAATCTACACTAAGTGTACATTACTACAGTAACAAACAATTTTACTTCAGAGACATAATTAAAAAAAGGTACTAACCCATGCATTATTGAGGGGTGGGCTTTATTGGTTTTAAGGGGTTGCAAACACTCTTATTACCCTTTGTCATTATTTCTTATTTATTTTATTTCTGGTTGCTATTGGAGGCACTCCATGTCAAATAAGAGATCTTGAAGCATAGCAATTTAACAAAGTCTGTATACATCTTACTGTAAAATACAGAAAAAGATATGTTCTTTTTTTCAACAATACTGAATAAGAACATTTCCAGTAGTTCAGTATATTGTGAGCATACAAGAAAAACCCATTAAGTCCATTTATTTTTATATTTTTGAGATTTTTTCCTTATTGAGGTTTCCCTTACTTCATCTTTGATCCTGAGAAGTCATGTAAGCTCTTTGCTGTATTTCTGTAATTGAATGCCATTCTTTCTCCAGGTTCAAATAGGCAAGCTTTATGCTCACAAAACTCACCATGTGCTCTTAATGGATTCTTTCCATTTACAGATATTTTTCACTGTACTCCCAGTATACAAGCAAAATCTTACATTTGGTTATAAGTATTTCAGATTATGATATTTTTACAACTTCTATTTTACAGACTTGCAGGAAGATATATATTATTCGGACAACAGAGATTCAGTGTACATATAGCCAAAAATGTAATATTGAAATTCCACCAGTAGTCCAGAAATACAGGTTTTGACATCCCCTAAATGACCTTTCTTCTTCAACCCCTAAAAGGAAATTAAAAGAGCACCAGATATGGTTTAAGTATTTCCAGCAAAGATATACAGTACAAATTATGTTTCACATGCAAGAAAGTTCATTACTTTCAACTTTCTTAAAAATGATATAACAATTCTGATTTAAAATCTCTTATCTTTAAGACTATGTATAACTAATAAAATGTATATCTTGAATATTCTCTGTATAGCCTATGAAGTCCTGTCCTTTTCATTCTGAATTGAATTTTCTGTACTTTTTATAATTTAGTAAACCAAAAGAGACAAAAAAAGAAGTACAAATTATTGAAATATATAATTTGCTTTGTAAAAATGGAAGAGCATTTAATAATCAATACAATGGCCAACATCTTGTAGAACTTATGAATTTAAATATCCTGGAGCATTTTGGACAGTAAATTAACATGGAAAAATCACTTGAGTTATACTTCTGAAAAAGTTTAAAAGATTCTCCCTTTTAAAAAGACTATTAGGAAAGAAATAAGGATATCCTAGAAATACTTCAAGTATACATACAAATGTTGATTCGACCAGTGCTGACATACTGTGGAGAAATTTTAATTGCTTTATGCTTTATAAATGAAGTAAAACACTTTAATTTATTTAATTGGGCTGATTTTAACATTGCATCAGTTACTTATTTAACCAGAAGTTATTCGCTTCCATCCTCGGTTCTTGGTTGACTGCCTGGATCATTCATCATGACAATATGTGTTTGTACTGTATGCCCACGACAAGAGGGGTATGAAGGGCAGAGGAGCTTGAACTGTTTATCTGCTCTGGTAGCAGATCTGTTTACTAGGAAATGAGTGAATGAGAGTACATATGAGTGATCCATGCTGCGAGATCTATTGTTTGCTGCAACAATAGGTATTATGTATAGGTGAGCTATGTGACAATGCTTGTGTATTTTAAACAAACTTTCCATCCTTGTAATATTCGGAAGGCGAGGATACACCCCGAGGAGACAACAAAAGTGATTACGTTGCACATTCCTCTAGCTTGCCTTCTTGTCTTGGGCAATTAGTATGTGTATGTATGCAAACAGCATCTCAAAAGTCAAAATGTGCTTCATGATGGAATATGAATTGTTACTCTATTATAGTTCCACTTACCAAATACTTGGCAAGACATAATTCAAGGACATATTATCCAAATTTTTGGCTGCCGGTCAACCAACAGCAGATTTGTGGTCTTAAATGTTGTGTCATCTGGTCTGGGATAGTTGAATTTGAAAGCTACATCTCTCTCTATTGGAATTTCAAAGTTCATAATTTAATGTTTGAAAATGTTTATATAATTTTTTTACACAAGTACAGTTCTGTTGGTTAAATAGTGTGTTAGATTATTAAATTATAGATGAGTTGTATTTATTACACATGAGCTTTACTTACGTACCTATATTGAGGACATGTTTTGCAAACCATCGTTCGCATCATCGGCTCTAAGGCTGTTTTGCTTTCTACACAGTACAGCATTTAAAATCGGCCTGTAAAGTCAAACACATAAGTGAACATAAACTGAAATGTAATGCACTGAATATGACTATTCAGCTTCACAGTAGGTGCTGGCTATGTAAATCAGGTGTGCAGAGAGATGCATCAGGGAGCATTTTGAACAGTTCCTGTACACCGCCATTTTACAATGAATTTCTCTATGGTGCTTTTTGCTGTTACAGTATGTCCTGGAAATTCTCATGAAACAATTTCTTTGTTTTTATAAAAGTTCCAGTGAAAATTAATACTTCAACAATAGCAATACACTCAGGTATCGAACACGTTATCACATACACTGCTTCACACGATGCCCTTTTCTCAACTGGTTTTAAGTTTCACTAGCTGTGCTTGCAGCTGCCCTACATATGACAGTGACGTGTGTCGACCTCCTAGCTTGACATCATTTCTTCGTAGGAAGGCAAATAATTTAATTCTTGGAAAAATGCAATATACAAATGTAACCATGTAACAATTGTAAATAACACAATATAGTATAACATTATGATGGGCCGGTTTTACATGCCGCACCCTGTTTGTGCAGGATACACCAATTTTACATTGCTTAATGTGACATTGTTTACAGCAAAAAAAAAGAAAAGTATTTTAATATAACATGTATAGAAAAATCATTTTTTGTAAAAATAAGGAACTATGTAAGATTGTAATGGGTAAAACAAGTAATGTATGTGTGATTCAGTATGTTTTAAATGTGTTTTGGACTCATTCAGCAGGCCAAGCATAACAATGTAACTTTTAATATATTTCAGTGACTGTAACAAAGGAGTACTTCACTGCACGAGGTGACAAACATGGGGAAAGATATTTTGCCAACAAGTTTAACCAATTGTGTAACACACTTATTTTCATTTATTTGTAAACTGCAAGGATGTAATACCGATAATATAGAAAATGAACTACAGAATGGGTCAGAAGTCTCGCACCATAGGGAAATAATTGTTTTACATTTGTTTCAGGTAAACAATGTTGACGACTGAAGATATATAAAAACTGTACCACCACACTGTAGCACTCATTGAGACAAACACAATGACCCCTTGCTCTACTCTTTACGGTCATTGGTTCACAAGTTATAATGTTTCCCACCAAAAGATGCTGGCCATGTGGTCTATTTATAGAAGCTTATATCTTGACAACGGACAGTCGTGAAAGTACCAAAATCAGTATCTGGGGGTTTATTGACCTGCTCTACAAGAATCGGTAGTCCAATTATATAAAACGTTACTGGTACAATCCCTATGGTGCGGGACTTTTGGCCTATCCTGTAGCTATACCAAAATAATGAAGGAATGAGTAACCATTTCACACTTTTTATCTACTGCACACTAACATACAGTAATTTCTGGAACACTAGCATTCATCTTGTAGAAATTAGCAATAAGCATTTATATTGTCAAGTGTAATACATGCATTTTAATAATTTGTATCTATTTCTTTTTAATATTTTACTGATTAAATGCTAGATGACATGGCTAATCAAAGTCAAATTTGTGCTGGTATTGCCATTATATAAAAACTACTAGTAGCTATATAGGTAATCATTTATTATACATAAAGTGTCTTTATTTTGTAATCATCTGTCATTTTTGTTCAAAACATAGATAACAAGATGCAAAAAATATCAATTTTACCTTTAATTTTGTCACTGCCTTGTTTATTTCTCTTATATCTCTTTCATTAATTAACAGAGAAGTTTTTGTACAGAAGAACATTTATCACTTCTGCTATAATACATACTCAGAAAAACCTTGTTTTAATAACCCCTTTTAGACACAATTAGCTCAAAATTTTGTTTGTTTGAATGTCAGCTAAATTGCTGAAAGAAAGCCAAACCAAAACAATTATTTTACATAAGTTATTTGATGAAAATTAATCATTTCTTCACAATAGCTATTTACAGGCGAAGGTATTGGATTGATAGAGTCGACATGAAAAATTCAATGCCATGGCTCAATAAATTTAATGCTCTCTATTATAATTCAGCATATTACACAATACTTATTCAGCATTTGTATTTTTCTATTTGATGGTGTTGGGTCTGCACAGTTATTCAAATATTTTTCCTAATCTGTTGTTTAAAAACTCAAATGTTATATTTGATAATCAATGTATACACATATTATCAGCATTCTCAAGAAATAATTTCCATTGATAACAGCATTTAAGATTCATCTTTTCAATGAGTAGGTAATAAAGATGAAGATGTGCAAGTTCTTGGAAAAATGGCACAGTTAAAGCTGATCCACTAGTTGTATCAAAATGTATAACGTAATTCTGCATAGTTTTACCCTCTTATAGCACTCTCAAAAGCTGCTCATAGGACTTTTTGGATTGGAAAGAATAACATTTCCAAAAAGTATTTGAAGGAACTTAAAGCATCATGTTGTACTGACAACACTGGTAGCTCAGTGGGTAAGAGTGACTGGACAGAAACCAGTAGATCCGTGGTTCAAATCCTGGCCGTGGCATTGAATTTTTCATGTTGACTCTTATCAATTATTTTACATATTAAAATATGCTGGCAGACAAGGGTTTAAGTGTTTCCAAACAGAACAACTATTTATCCCAAGAACAGTGCAGCAGCATATTTTGTGCATGATTGAAGCACCCATGTTACTGAAGTTGCATTTGTTCTTATAGTCAAGTTTCAGTGCAGCAGATCAGATTACAAGCCGCTCTCCATTTAATTATTCTAAAACATATTATGCTCAGGTAAGTTTGAAAAATATTAAACAATAAGAAAAGTGAGAATAAGTAACCATATGACAAACTTTATCATGTTTTATTTTATTTCTGTGAAGTGTTGTGGGCTCCAAAAATATTTCAATCAAATACAGAGCATTATGTAAGTTCTTTTACCATTTTCACACTTTACAGGTATATTTATTACATTGCTATGTGTAAGGACAGATTTTTCTCATTTAGTCCAATAAACTAAATGCAGTATGCTATATAACAAACTTAAATAATTACTTCATTTTCACAAAATAAAACTTGCCATCATTTATAAAACTCCTACTTAGAGCGATACATTCCGTGATCATGTAGTGCTGAATGCAACATATATATTTAATGCTGCTACAGAACTGGCTCTCTGAACACAGCCTTGTATTTCCATTTAATTAAAAAATTATAATATTTGCACATTATGTATATCGTTGAAACTACCTTCTTCCTCTGGTATGAACTACCACCACTTTAGATTTTCCTATTTAATTTATAAACACTGTAGAAGCATTCCATTAAAAGAAAAAAACTGTAACAAATTACAGATTCATCTTTGCTGGAAATTACAAAACCTTTATATCATAATGCTATTGCTATACAGCTCAGCTCTCTCCAGATAGTATCTGTTCTTGCCTTACATAATCAATAAACATTTTACTAGGAAAAATGTAAAATTAGTGGGAATTACATGATTATAAAACTCTTAGTTTCATTATTAATTTTTACACATCTGCTTCACTTTCGTACCTATTTTGAGGACATGTTTCGCAAATCATCGTTTGCATCTTCGGCTCTTATGCGACTAAAGCTTGATCCAGTGGTGTGGGTAATTCTGGAACCTTGTAGATAAAAAACTAAAATCATTCAAACTTCAAAATAGATTAAAACAGATCACAGCTCTCACACCAATAAAACAAGAAATTAGATTTGCTAAATTTACTTACCACCCCTGGGCCACAAAAAAGTTCCAAAAAATATTCAAGGAATACAATATAACATTGGCACCAAAAAACAATTACAACATTAAAAACCTACTTCACAGTAATAATACTGATAAGATAAAACCAGAGGAAAAGTCAGGCATTTACAAGATTAAGTGTAAAGACTGTGAAAAAATTTACATAGGGAGGACAAAAAGAAACATAGGCACTAGAAAGAAAGAACACTTCAGGCACTTAAAATACAAAAATATTGATAAGTCCGCAATAGCAGCTCATTTCTGGTCTGAAAATCATGAAATTGAAGATAGCACAGAATTACTAAAATATGTACAAAAACATAGTGAACTCGTCATATGGGAGAGAATATACATAGAAAAACATAAAAACCAACTAATGAACTTTGAAATCCCGCCAGAAGAGAATCCCACATTTAAATTCATCACTAAATCAACAGATGGCAGCAACAACTCCAGAATTACCCACACCACTGGATCAAGCTTTAGTCGCATAAGAGCCAAAGATGCAAACGATGATTTGCGAAACATGTCCTCAGAATAGGTACGAAAGTGAAGCAGATGTGTAATAAATACGACTCATCTAAAAATTAATAATTATTTTGCTTCACTGTGGTGTTCCAATACAGTTAAATCTCGATATATCTTAGTTTCATGTTTATGATGCAGTTTGCAATGAAGTATCATTGCACATATCTAAAACAGATAAATTCAACATAGACCTGAGAATTAACAAACAAAAGTTCTGTGGAGGGGATAACTCCAACAATGAAATAACATATACAATATTTCATAAACTGATCAAGTTCAATTTGACATGGAACTCAAAATCTCCACTTCCTACTCGATACTCTATTTACTCACAAACAGAACTCCAACGAACATCAGAACATCAAAACTTTGTTATCTTTTAATCAAACAGAGGAACTTTCATACAAAAGTTATATATAGATTCAAAAAGCAATTCTTGTTGCTATGCATGGTAGTTCTAGAACAAAACTATATAATAGTTATAGTTATATAAAAGAGCTGAAATATGTTAATGCATCTAAGTTTATACATTCTGTTTATTAATAGATCAAATAATATGCTCATAAAACTATAGGTAGTCTCAAAGTATAAAATTGAAAGAAGCGTAGACAGTGAAGCACAACGTAGCACAAAAGTGAATCAAGAAGATATTGACAAACTGCTTCACTCACACTGTTGAGTCGAGTTGAGTTCCAGCTGTTAAGAGCAAAAGCTCTTGAAACGTTGTGTGAAAAAACAGTGCGAGTGAAGCAGTGTGTCAATATCTTCTCGATTCACTTTTGTGCTATATGTAGTCTGTTTTTTTTATGTTACAGCACATTAATGTTTGAGGCATTAGTTTCAGGAGCTGTTGCTTCCATTTTCAACCTCGAAGTCACATATTCATTTTTGAAGACTAGTTTCAGGTTTGGAGGGAGAAAATGGAAGCAATAGGTCCCAAAATTAGTCCTTCAAAAATTAATATGTAAGTGGTGACATGAAAAAACTGATCACAAATAGTTTTATGAATTAATTTTGACACTGTTACTAAATTCCTCCAAATATCCCGTAATCACACATTTTGTTCAAACTATATCTACAAATTTCTACGATAGAAGTTGCATAGGATAAGGATATGCAAAATGGCACATAGTTTTGTCTTATAACCCTTTTACCAAAATGTCTATTATGTGTTTCAAATGGGATGATGTTTTTCCTTGAGCACTACTAGGTGAGCAACCAATTGGAGTCCTGCGGTGTTGTCGTATTGCATTCCTTGTAAGTGGTGTGTGACAATCAATCCTTAATAAATACTACTTGCGTTAAGACAAAAATTCAAATTTTGCAAAAGTGATCCATGAGGAAGGTAACGTGTCCAACATTACCGTAAAACCCCCACATTTTTAGCTCAAATAGTTTTCCTAATACAAGTAAATAAAGTACCAATATATTATAATGCACTGTAATGAACATCATTATTGGTTGGTACGTATGTGTGTACATATATTTGTAATTATTCAGAACTGAACTGTAAACGTCTGACATGACGTGATAGAAGAACTATTTTGAATAAGCCAAGAAGTTTGTTAAATTCGAGCGAGAGCAAACAATACACTTTCAGCTGGCTTATGGAATGCTGCATTGGTAGGATGTGTCTTGCCACATTATATATTTGTTTATGAATGCTTTGTAATCTCTATTTACTCTTTGAGAGTTCAAGTAGTATTTTTCACTTGTTCTTTTGTTTAAAATCCAGGGAAAAGTGTATCAGCTGGATCAATTTGCAATTGAAATGAGACAAGTTAATCCACCTTTCCCCTTTCCACTGCCAATACAATTAAATTGAGTTAATGTGAGCTCAAATTATGTTGCAAATAGAAATAATACTTTTAAACTGACTGATGTTGAACGGCTTAGAAATTAATTTACTCTCCTTTATCCCTTTATTATCTTCCAATAAAAATATATTTTCTGCTGAAGCTTCTCTTAAATACTTTCTGGTATTAAATTTAATAATTGTTTATTAATTATTACACTACGACTTCCTACACGAAGAAACTGACAAAGTAACACAAGACTGGGAAAACTGCATGAGACATGCAGAAAATTTACAAGACAACAACTTTTGAAAAGAAGTAGCGCGTGACAAGATTTTGGGGCCTATAATCATAAATTTGCAATACTCGAACGATGAAGACAATGACAATGACGAATTGTCTCTTGATGTAAATGACATTTACAGTTATATGAATGCGCCCACTGGCAGTTCCGTTGGATTAGGAAAATAGGTAATTCATAAACTATAATTACAATTATATCATTTAAAACATGTGCATAATATGCAAATATCCATACTGCAATTGATTTCAACAACTGCATTAGGTTAGAAAATTCAGTTACAGTTCCCTTACGATTAGGCCATGGTCTGTAGGATAGTGTGTGAAGAGAGGGAAATATGAAAAGAGTGGGGCTAATGAGGTGGCAATGCTGAGTGCGTTAACACATCTCATTTGCCATAGTCCAGAACCTTTCCCATTTGAAACACATAATAATATAAAATACTTGTAATAGATACAAACATGTATTTCCTGTTAGAACAATTTTTATTTAAAATCTTCCAAAAGTTTTATATTGAACATTTTTAGAATTATGTGATATTGTTTGACTAAATTATAGTTAAATTTTGTTTCTGTAAAATGGGGGAGTTTATTCCACTCATTTCAATAGACTAAGCACTTTCTGAACCACAGTTTTGAAGGCATTTTATGATAGGAAGATGGGTTTTAAACAAATGGATTGACAAATCAACTCAATGGTATTAAAATAAAAAAACATCCATTCCATTTGAATTTAAGGGTGAGTCGATTGATGACACTACACAACACTTCCTCCAAATGTTTACGTGTTAACAAGACTTGGAACTAACTATTTTTGGGCATAATTTGCGGGTGCATTGCATATATACCTCAACTACGAAGTCTGACTCCTCTAATCACTAGAGTTCATACTATGCCATGCTAAACATTGTCACTTAACTAACTTGACAAAGCATGAATCTCAGCAGCATTATGGAAGTCAGTCAGTTTGGCAGAACAAAGCTATTGACAGCCTCTGGCACTTTCTAGTAGTGTGGAAGAGGGCTGTATGCATATTTTTTTGAATATATGACCTGATTTATAAATTTAGCATGTTATTAAAGCAACAATTAGAAGAAATTTAAAGCAGCACACATATGGAGGTATGCTGAATCAGGTTGATGACCTGATCTGTCTGTAAGAAAAGAGATGACAATGCTAGGAGAGTTGGAAGAGCCTATACATCAGTTAACCATAAGTCATTTTGTGCCATTATCCCTTAACCACATGCCTCTAAATTCCATTATTGAGCTGCACTGAGCTTCTTTATAGATGGGAGGCCCACCATTGTAACTTGTCTGGTAGCCTAGTATTTGTAGCATTTCTGATTGATACGATGACAAGGATAAAGTGATTTTTAATTTAAAATAACACCTGAAGCATTCCTGACGACGAATATGCTCAATTTCTTCTCGAGCAGCAAGCCAAGTGAAAAGACAATTAGAAATCGACGTTTCGGGAGTGTGATCGCTCCCATCATCAGGATATTTATTAAATGTTATAACCACAAATGAAACAGATGGTACCAGAATGAACGAACATAAATGGAGCATTCGTTTAATGCAACCTGAGAAGTCTGGGCTGGCAGAGCATTGTTTTGAAAACGACCATAGAGCCAATTTTTGGGAGACGACCATCTTGGCAAAATGCAACAGTTACTGGGAGCGGAGAATTAGGGAGGCTTTGGCCATTTCCTCTGAAAGGAGCACGCTTAACCGTAATGCCGGATTTCAGTTCAGCTCCTCTTGGAAACCGGCCTTAAAAATGGAAATCCATCGATTTAAGAAAAAGCTTGATAATCAAGTTAAGTAGTTACATTTATTTGACTCAATTAATTTTCTATACTCACGCCATCTCCTGACCTGGCATTTAATTTACTGAAAACAGTCTTTTGTTCAGAAATGCGAATTTTGATAGTGTTTTGTCTTTGTTTATATTGGTGTTATATCCAGTGTTTCATTTGTGGTTATAACATTTAATAAATATCCTGATGATGGGAGAGATGCACACTCCCGAAATGTTGATTTCTAATCGTCTTTTCACTTGGCTTGCTGCCCAAGAAGAAAATGAACATGATTTTTAATTTATTCAAATGGTTTTGGTAACGTTGCATATATTAGAGTCCCTCTGCCCAATCAGATCTTAAGGTTGTGTAAAAGTTGTAATTGTGCCCTTTCCTTCCTCTTAGGAAATAATTCCTTAAGTTATTGATATGGCTAGCATTTTACATATATCTCTCGCTCAGGAAATAAAGAATTTTTCTCATACTATTTCTTTCTTCTGTTTTTACACAAGTTGTTAAATTTCTCTAATTACACATTGCATTTTGTTTTCTGGAAATGTTAAATCTATCTTCCTCCCCTGCTTTGTTTTAATTAACACTCAGACAACCCTTACAGGTGAATGAGTTTGTGTAGCCTGTTAAAAATATAACCAGATAGCTATTTATGCCTTTCTTTTATAACTACAGTACTGGACCACAGACAGAATCCCTTTGTGTTACTGAATCTTTTCTTTTTTATTTATTAATGTAGCTTTAATGATATATGCATTATAGTTCAGAACAAAATGCAAAGCAAAGTACTCATTCTGTTTTATTTCAATGTGAAATTTCCTCATACTTAGCATAACAAGCATACTGCAATATAAAAATTCTGCAGTTCAGTTTACTTTTCATATGTTTTTATTTGTAAATAAATAGTCCATCATAATACATTTGTTTTACAACTGAAATTTACTGATATTGTTAGATCATATTTTTATATTACTGTTCATATTTTTGTAAATTTTAGATTATAACAGCATATTTTATTTGGCATATTATGGTGATTTTTACGTCATACAAATCCTAGCCCTAGTTATTGGTACCAAAAAAGATGCATTGAGGGAAGTAAATCCACTGAAGTAGGGACAATACATAATAGAGACCAATGACTTATTAAGGGACCAATAATATAATAATTATGTATCTATAGGGATAATGCAATGTTATTACAATTTTACATGGGGATGTATGAGATATGTGGATTAGGGAGGAAAGAACAGTAGAGAGTAATATTTTTCTTTATGGAGTAATTTCCATCTCCACACTTGGTTTATTGTAAATCTAAACCTTCAGCATTTACGTAACTTGATTTTCATGCTTCTTGTAGTCCCCATTTCTGCTTTCTGAAGAACCAGCATAACCACTGTTAATATAATTTACGGATCATTGTGACATGTCCCACACAAACTGAATTTGAAAGTGAATAATTTTCATGTATTATGTGCTAATGAATTTTGACAGATTAATCCAGTTAATTGCACTACAATTAAGACTATGTTTTTATTTGAATGAGTTTAGCTGAAAACAGATGTTCTATTTATGAGTAAATACAGTATGTTAACAAAAATTCATTTCTGTCAATTCTTAACTTTCACAATTATGTTTTTACTGTGTCCTCGTGTTGTCTATCACATATTACAATAAAGATAACCTGTCATCTGACCAAAATAATACAGATATTAGTAAATGTAGCACTTGTTACGAGCAATGCACTTTTTTTTTATAGTTTTTGTGTAAGTAATGAAGTATGTAACATTTACTTGACATAGTATGATCTATAAGAACATAGTTAAGGACCCATCTAACTGTATTCACAGGTTGGGTGTCAAGCATATACACATATACTAACAATTATTTATATCACTTGGTCCATATACTACCAATATAGTTTGTTCATTCATTTCATTTTCTCCTCGGACAATCATTTCAGTTTATGTGTAAGAAAATAGTTTTCGTTTTTGTTTTAAATGGAACCAAATCTTTATACAACTGATATAAATCAACATTAATGCAAAGTAGCACTTAGCCAGATAAAATCAACTTAATTCACTTTTTTGAACTTTTCATACCGTTAAGATGACAATGCAGTCTAAGTGAGCACCAGTTATGTAAACATAAAGTGTAGCTGCTCTTACAAATGGTGTTTACAGCTCTTCTGTCTCTCCAAGTTAAGTCTTACAACATTCCCGTGCAGACATTACAAAACCTCTTCTCAATCATCTGATGGTGGACCATGGCTACAACTGCAACATATGCAATATAAACTTTCAAGTACACAACTTTCAACCAACATACTTAAAATTCTGACTATAGTGTGAAAATCTGTATCCTTTAATACTTTTAAAGGAACCAGAGGAAGAGCGTGAAAACGTGGAGTGTAAATCATGGAAACCACTTGTATAGGGAAAAATACCTTGAGAAAGAGGTTAAAATTTCCAAAAAGGCACATGGATTGTTTTGTTCTTATTCCTAGGACTTACCTCAAATGCTTAGTTTGTAAACTAATTGATACAATAGATATATATTTTCTCTGCACAATACATTTAAATTTTATTAAATACAGTAAACTGATAAAAATTATTTGTGTTGAGCCGACCGCTCACCTCATTATCGGTCGGGTGGTGTAGCTTCGAGTTGCTGTTGTTTTCTTAAGCACCTGGGAATCTTAACCTGTATATAACGAAGCGGTGAAATAAAATTATTTTATTTGTTAAGAATTTTGCGGCCTTCCCTCTGACGAGGATTGGCACTAAAGTTGATAGCAAAGTGTGGTTTTATTTTGCTGGATGGATAGAACTTTGTCTTTGATGGGTCTGAATTTGGTATATCATGATGACTGTCGTGGATGTGCACCTTTTGAGGAAGGCTGAATTGCTGTTTGAATTGGGTATGTAAGATCACAAATTCATGTCTGCACCTGAAATGCCAGTATTGCTTAACGTCTTTAGGCAAGTGAAAGACAAGCCTTATATCAAACTAAGTGACCAACATGTTCTGGTGATAGAATCGCCTTCATTATGTGACAGAGCAGTAGTGGAATTTTCGGGTGTTTTCACTGACCTAGATTCCGACACCATTTTGTCCAAGCAGCAAATCCGACGCTTAATTGCACGTATTGCACATTTTATTTGGAGGGTTGAATATTTTCTGAAATTTCACCCCAAGGTTACTTTCTCATTATCATTAGCTCAGTTGCATGGTGAATTTGTGTTTTTTTTTGATAAATTGTTGGGTCAGAATACTGTAGGTATCGTGTTAGTTTAGGATACGGTACCAGATATGCAAACTACGTCCATATATAAACCACTGAAATTGTTCCATCCACTCCAGCAGTTAATCGAATCTGGAACACCTTTTGAGGTGGTGTGTTGAACCTATTGAGTATTTAAATTTTTTAGTGCGGGCGCATGAGTGTGCTAATTCATGTGCATTCCTTCTGCCCAGCTAATAGAGGTAGCATTAGGGAAGTCAAAGGGCTTGCTGCTAAATTTAATTACTCGTGTCAAGGCCACTTTATCACCTGTGAAAGCCCTATATGAAGCAGTTTTAAAGGCTTTTGTGCCATGTAGGGCACTACATAGATTAGTGCAGGATTATTATTTACAGCCACAGGGCATTAGCAAAACATCTGTTAGATTATGTTGCATGAGTAAGACTGTTTGCTTGGGTGCTTAATTTGCCAGATACCAAAATCAGGTATGTGACGTAATTGTGGCCAGTCTGGTTTCTGAAGTTCATTTGGCTTTGTTATTTACTGAACATCCTACAGATTTTGCTGTATTAGATGCTTTGATACCACAGTTGACAATATAGGGCTGCTAGTGAAGTGCGTTATAAGGATGTTATGCCACCTCAGCCTACCTTCTGTAGAATCACGTCAGGGTGACAGTTCTACCCAGGGGCCATGTTTCTGGTGTGGTTCCATGTCACATCGAGTTTGACAGTGTTTGCTTCCAAGGGGAAACAGCAGCAATGAAACTAGCAGGGCTACTGGAGGTCAGAACCGGGCAAGGCCAATTTGACGCCAGCAGTTACCTACGAGTGCAGCTAATTGTGGCGTGTTCCATCGGGTGTTTGGGTTGCTGATGACTAAGAAACCTGTAGTTCACATTGTTCTGGGAAGACAGGCCTTATTGGCATTGCTTGATTCTGGTAGTTCATGTTCCCTAGTGCTTGAAAATTATTTTTGGAATGTTTTGAGTAGGAGTGCTTCTAAACCAGAAAATTGTAATATCCAGTGTGTCACGGTTAATGGTAAAATCTTTCAGGTGAAAACCAAGGTTCGTTGACTGTGCGCTTTCGCGTTTCACGTGGAAACACAAGTTTTATTTATTACCGGATCTCCCATATAAAGTCATTTTGGGTTCAGATTTCATGACTAGGGTGAATCTTACGTTGGATTTCCGGGACAGAGAGATCACGTTTGCATTTGCTCCTTGTGAAAGAATTAAGTTTCACCAATATGAAATTGGTCAATCCACTTGTGCTGGAGTAGATGACGTTTTACAACAGAACAAGAAACCACGGGGACAGTTGGCCCATTTGACCTTGGAGCATGCAGCCCAATTGGAACATTTGTGTAGTAAACATAAGCGTCTGTTTTCCGACAAACTGGGAGTGACTAATTTAATTACTATATGCGTGCGATAAGAAGAGCGATCGGGCTCCAAGTTCACATTCGGTAAGTTTCGTTTAACTCCGTAAACATAGATGACAACTTTGAAATTTCAAATGCGCTATACACTGACATCTAGTGGCTAATATGCTAAACTTACCAACTAAGAAATGGTGTTTTGATAACCTGTGCAAAGTTTGATGGTAGGGATAAAGTCGTTCTTCTGGACTCATTGATTCCCATGGTTTTTTAATATTACCGTGCCTCGGAGTTAGGGAGACATTTAGGTTTTGCTAAAACAAAAGCTAAAATCCGTGAGCATTTTGCGTGGTTTGGCATGAATAAAGACATCTTTTCTTTGGTGTAAGCTTGTTGGATATGTGCTCTGTCTAAACCAGCAAGAATTTGCTTGGGAAGTAGCCAGTAGCCCGATGGAAAAATTGTTAATAGATTTCGTAGGGCCATTTCCACGTTTTACACAAATTGACACCTATGTGCTGGTAATCACTGATGCATTTTCTAAGTTTGTCTGGCTGTATCCCGTTCCTAATGCAAAAACACATGTGACAATCAAGTGTCTTTCTAGTATATTTTCTGCCTTTGGAGCGCCTCGTTTTTTGGTAATGGATAATGGAACCCAATTTACCTAACTAGCTTTCAGGAATTTTTATTTTTCATGGGAGGTTAAAACTTTCACTACTATACCCTACTATCCGCATCCCTCACATGCAGAACGAGTAAATAAGGATCTAAAGTGTACTCTGATAGTGTTTCATTACGAGAAACATAAGAAGTGGGATAGCAGTCTGATATGCCTGCAGTTGGCCTTCAACACTGCGCACAATGACTCACACCACACCACACCACACCACACCATACCGTCTCATGTTTGCATTTCAACCTAACCTTTCTTTAAGCAATTTGTGGAATATTAAGGATTTATTGCCGGAAAAGTTCAATCCGGAATTAATATGTAAGAATTGGCAGCAGACTTTCAATAACTTAAAACGAGAACAAGCGCAGGTAAAATGAAGATGAAAATCAAAAGTCATCACCATATGCTGTTGGTCAAAAAGCAATGTGTAAATTTTATCCTATAAGCTTGAAGGGTAAAGCATATTCGGCAAAATTGGCACCAAGATACACTGGACCATATGAAAATAACAGTATATATAAAGGAGTATCTACCCTACTGAAAGATCTAAATACTGGCCACTTATGCTGAGCTCATATCTAAAATGAATCCTTTTCCATAGGAGTTGATTTTGAAAGTTCTAAGAAAATGGTTTTCCTGGTGAAAGGTGGTTATGTCATAGGGTTGTTGACGGTTTGCATACCTCCTGTGTTAATGTTTACATTTTGTGTTTATGTTTACCTTTGGTGTGGATGTGTACATTGTTTGTTTACTTTTAGTGTTTATGTTTACATTTTGTGTCTGTTTTGGTCTGGGTTTATGTGTGACAGAGTTGCTCTCTGGGTTGTAGAACTCTGAATTGTGCGGGGGGGGGGGGGGGGGGGACTGTTGCTGGTCGACCAATAGTTTGGGTTGTGTTGTAATATGTTATTTCTGTGTTATTTGTGTAGACACCTTCTTGTGGTATTATGGATATCAATTTATTATTATGTCTGGTGAACATATGTAAAGTTTTATGTGAATTTTCTCTGTATGCTGCTGCTGATCTGTTATTATTCTTAATTATGTGGCACGTGGCAGACTGATTAATTTTAGGCTATTAAGCTTATTTTATGCTTTATGCTCAGCTTGGCCTAGCAATTATACAAGTTATTGTTTCTTATATCGTTTATCATTATACAGAGTGTATAGTTTTAATCTGTTTCAGCTTTGGGGCATTCCTGTTTTCCCTCCTATGCACATACACACTTTCGGAAAACATCACCACAAAAGGAGTTCGGCCAGGCAGTGTTTGAGTGAGAAAGACTTCCATTGTCCTCTTCTCTAGTTTAGCCGGGAGGGGAGACCCAGGACTTCTGGATATCCCACTACCATAGCACAGGTTGTTTTCCGCTGCTAGTTATCATCCCGGCGAGGAACTTCTTTCCTGTGGAATTCCTATGGCGAGTGCATTATGGATTGGATTTGTCTTGACATAACTTTGTCTGTGGTGTACCCATAACGTCGCCTAGCTGATCTGTGTTGTCGTGATCAGTAAGTGCAATGGAAAACTTCCCCGGTGATTTGAGTTGGCTTGGTAGTGAAAGTGGGCAGCATCTGCCTAGTGCAAGTATACTTAACCTGCAAGAGTGTGCCAGTGTCTTCAGCAAGTGCAGCATTTATGCAGAGATGATGTTGTGAACAAGTCAATCAGAGTGTGATACATGATCCTATCTTGTGTCCTTGTTTGCAGGGTTATGACCGTGTTAGGGGGAGCGGGGAGAGGGGAGAGTTGAGCTGACTGCTCACCTCATTACCGGCCTTGTGGTGTAGCTTGGAGTTGCTGTTGTTTTATTTAAAAGCCTGGTGGTGCTGTGCACATGAGCCGAGCTTTGCTCAGAAGAGGATTTTTACCCTTTTGTCAGTCGTTGTAAGTGACTGACCCGGCTGGTGAAGTGGTAAGTGGCGGATATGTAATGGGTAATAATTTGTTTCTTTCTAAAATGCACCTTTAGTTTTTGGCCTGGTGCCTTGTACTCGTGAGAAAAGAGAACTGTTTATAATTCAATGTCTTGTTGGGATCTAAATTCATCAAAGGAAAGAATAAGAAAACAAACTAAATATGTGTGACATATATATGTATATTTCTTCGATTGAGTAGACAGCGAGAGATAGTTGTCAGGGAATATTAACCTGTATATAACGAAGGGGTGAAATAAAATATTTAAATCAGATCCACCAATATTTTTGGTATGGCTTACGTAGTAAGGGGACACCTTCACCTTGTGATAGATATTGCCGTATACCTTTCTCCATTTGATCCATCAGTTCCTAGTTATCCCATTTCATTTGTTAAGAATTTTGCGGCCTTCCTTCTGACGAGGATCAGCACAGTGCGCAGTTATTTGAAAAAAGGTGCTCTATTTTTCAGTTACTTGAGAACTAAGCTATCCTTAAAAAATACAAGATGATTATAATTTATAAAATTTACTTACCATCTTTGTGTTAATAATTTTTTTTTTATACAGAATTTGGGGTAATCTTGGTTCTCAAAACAAATACAATATAAAAAGTTTATTACTAAGTTTTTCTAAAAAGGATAAAATTTAAATTTCAGATAATAAAAAATCTGGCATTTATCAATTTAACTCTTTAGTTTTCGACCGGTTTTAAATTGGAAAGATCAAAAGTATTTGGAAACAAGAATGAAGGAACATTTAAGAAATATAGGTATAAACAGAATGATAAATTACCTGTGGCACATCATTTTTGGCCATTTAATCATGAAATAAATCCAGAAGTTAAATTATTAAAGCAATTAAACGGACCAACAGACTTAATGGTTTGGGAGAAAATATTTATATTGAAAAATACAAATTGCATGAATTTTGAAATACTGCCAACTGACTCTATATATGTTTTGCTTCCAGTAGATGGCAGTATAATAAACAATCCATCACCTGTGGCAGTAACCATGGAAAAATAGACAGTAGACAAAGCTGAGAATGCAATACGTATATTGCAAAATTAATCCAGTGGAAGAATTTATACTTTCTTAAAAAGATAAGTTGGTCACTGAGTATTATATTTTATTGAACTCCCTCTGTCCCATAATTGTCCAGCCTGCCAAAATAGCATTACAGAAATTACTGACCAGCAAATGTTTTGGATTTACATGCATGCAGAATTATGCAGTAGTTCAGTGAACACGATTGCGAAGAGTACTCATCCGACCTTATCATGATGATCAACAAACACTGTCAAGACAATTACTATTAGTTGGCCATGACATAAATTACAGAGACACAACGGTACACTCGAGGACAAGCCACTACCAGGCTTGCTTGACTCAGGAAACGATAAAGATAAGCCAAGCTTAGATTCCGGCTCTGTAAAGAGTGAGAAGAAAACTGGAGGAATGGGAAGCCCTCTCTTCTATACCAGGATCAGGGATGCCCCCCTTGCTGAAAGACAGGCAATAGCAGCCATGCTCCCCCTAACAGGACATGCCTTCCCTCCACGCGTGGCTATATATAGCACTCTGGAAGACACAGCACTCCAGTCTTTGGACTCAGGAGCTCACAAGTTTTGGTAACCCTGAGGATGCCAGATGCAGTTTTCGGTGAAACGTCAGAAGTTAAACCAACTGGACTACGGCCTACAAGCCCGGAAGATGTATATAATGTAGTTAACTATTAATTCCATTTTTTGCAACTCCTTTTTAGGATTTTTAATTATTCATAATATTCCTTTGGCTGCAACTTGAAATCTTCTGGATAGCTTCAGAAATTAAAGATTTAAAAATGGTTGTGTACTAGATAAAAAAATATAAAATAGTTCAGTTGAAATGAATTTATAACTTGAATAGTTTACTAACATGTAAACAAAAGGGTTTTCTCTCAAACTAATTAAAATTAAGAAATACAAGCACCACAATTTCCTTAAGTTTGTATACCAAACTCAAATTGAAAATTTGGGAACAATACAATATATATACACAATGAGCATTTCATGTTACATCAAAAAATGAAATATAATAACAAAATTAATAACAGTTGACATAGCTCATTAAATGTTGTGCGCATTATGTTTTAAGTTTTCCATACAATGAAAAATCAAAGCAATCAGAAGATAACTGTAGATTTTTGTATTTTTAAAGATGCATTGCCTTAAACACACAAAACTAACTGAAAATTTTAGAGCACAGATATACAAATCAGTGGATTCCATCACACACTTCTCTTTTAAGCAATGCCAATGCAGACTTGTTGGTAAAAACAGGCATCATATTATAACACAAAAAAAAAAAAGCAGAACAATTTTACTATTTAACATGATCAAAAAGTGGAGGTGGTAAAGGAGTTTGACTATTTAGGGATGAGTATGTGCTAATATGGAGGCTGGGGAGCACATGGGAGAAAGATAAGAGTGAAAGGGAAGATAGCAATGTCTGGGGTAAGGAGCTGTAAATATAAATTACCGGATATGTCAGTAAAGTGGCATGAAAGAATCTATGAAGCAGTAGTAGAATCAAAAATGACATATGGTGTGAAGTTGTGGGGGGCTAATGAGATAAGAAATCATGTTGATCACACATATAAACAGTTCTGTGAAGTGATACTGGGTTTGAATAAGTCAATGCCAAATGGAGTAGCTAGAGTGGAACTTGGAAGACCTAGCAGGAGCGGGGTAATTATAGAAAGATATTTAAAATATTGGTATAGTTGTATAAAAAAGGATGTAAGTTGTATAAAAAAGGACAGCTGGTGGGCAGAGCTAGAGAGAAAATAGTCAAAATAGGGATAGGGCATGAGAGAGAAAGAAATGTAAAAGGTTTTTGGACAATTATTAAGAACAGTAAAGAGGACATTGACAGACAAGTGATGTGGGGAAATCTGATAAGTAAGAAATCACTAAATGTATACCTGAAAATAAAGACAGAATGGGGAAGGGAAATATATATAGACAATGTGATAGATATGAGAGGGAGGGTTTAGCTCTTGGTTAAGGACAGGGGCCGCCAAAGGAGTGCATTCTATGTGGAAAGAAAATGAGTTTGGAACATTATGTAGTGGAGTGTAAAGAAATTGAAAACTGGAGGAAACTAATATGGGATAAGAACTGGGATAATAAAGAGGCTTACATAGTAACAATAAAAATACTTATGTTGAAAGGAGAGAAAAGATTAAGGGAGGTGGGGAAATTTGTTGACAAAATCAAAGAGAAATGGTCGAAAAGGGCAAAGAAATAAGAGGTAGAGAAATGGAAGACACAATCAGAACATTAGGTCAAGGTCGTATAAGGGCTAGGATAGAGGGAGCCAACACCACTATCAGCCCGTAATATAAGCAGCAGACAAATTTGTACCTAGATTAGAATTGTAAAACTTGTAATTGAAATTGTAGGATATGGAAATACAAATATTATTATTATAATTATTATTATTATTATTATTATTACTACTACTACTTACCACTTTAATACCTTTAGTCAAGAAATACACAATACTGTTGTACAAACACTGGTGAACTTGTGTGGTTGCAGGAATTTAGGAACAGTGACGTTAAAATTAATTGAAAAAAAGCTATTTGTAGTCATTTTTTTCCAACTAGTAAACTTGCTCAACAGTCATAAAGCAAACATTGTCAAACATGGGAAAGAACTTAATTGCCTGACTCCGACTACATACCTACATGACTGTCTTGAGGTGCATTCACATGAAATAGGGATGTATAATTTTGAAGAATGCACGTTATACAAATAACAAAGTTCCAGAATGCATAAACAAAATACTGTTAAACTAAAAGGAATTAAGAATTAACTTATGAAGCTTATAAATAGACATAAATCCAAGATTATATCTGACTATATTGGAAGGCAAGAATGCACTCAGATAATGGAGGAATGTTGCACATCCCTGCTTACCTTCTGTTCGATTCCTCCTCCTGTATCTTCAATGGCCTCTGTAGGTCTTTTCTTTAAACTAGGCTCTGAAGGAAGTGAACGTGATGCCACATCTTCCCCAGTGGTCCCAGACTTCATCTCTGAATTAGGTTGTTGTGCCTGTTTGAGTGAAAGAACACGGCTTTCCAAGGCCTTGAACAGCTGCTCCGTTTCTTTAGGACTGGCCTATATGAACAGAATAATATTCCTAGGTAAATACAAGTAAAATTTGAATGGTAACTAGAATTCTGGCAGTTCTTTGTCTACAAAAGCATATATATATACAGGGTGTATATAAATATCAGGGTTTTATTACACAAATATTTATATTTGTGTGATATTTATTGCTTCACTGTAACTAGCTTCATTTTCTACGTAATCAGGGTTTTAACTCTTTATAATATTTATTATATTAAACTTACAGTTATAAATATGTCAAATGAAAAAGCAACTTAAAACAATTTTACCAAGAACCTTATAAATGTTCAATGTGACTAGCCTTTGTCACACGGCACACATCAAGTCTATAGCAGAGTTCTTTCCAAACGTTGATAAGTGTGCATTCAGTAATTGTAACAACAGTTGCTTCAATCTGGTTTCTTAATTCAGGGAGGTCAGCTGGTAGCGGAAGCACGTATACACGATCCTTGATGAAGCCCCAAAAGGTAAAAATCGCATGGCATAAGGTCAGGAGAACATGGAGTCATGCATAGCAAGCCCTGTCATTGGCCCCCCCCCCCTTTTTTTTGTAATTTAAGACCTCCAACATTAAGTCATATCGGATAGTGAATGGGTGAAATAACGCTCAAATGATCCCAGGGTCCATAAAGCTTAGAGTTACCTGACATTCGTCAATTGGGGCCCTTGCGGCTTATCCAACGCTCGGGTACAGTAACATTCAACCAATCCCTTTCTTGGAAGTTTGAAAACAGTGTTGTTATGAAAGTAAGTGCTTTTTAGTGTCATTGCCTCCCTTTAAATTTAATTCAACCAATCGCTTACTTCGTTATACCAGTGAGGTGGCGCACCATCTTGCTGGAAAATGAAATTCTCTGGCTCATTTTCTTTCAACTGAGGGAAGAGCCATTGCTCTAGTGTATCAAGGTAAAAGTGCCAGCTACAGCAGGTTCACCAAAAAAGAAAGGCCCATAAACTTTTTGCCAGGATACAGCACAAAAAACATTCACTTTAGGGGAATCTTGTTACATTTGCACCAACTCGTGAGGATTTTCTGAGCCCCAGATGCGCACATTATGAGCGTTAACATGTCCACTAAGGTGAAAGGTCGATTAATCACTGAAGACAACACAATCCATAAAATCGTCATCATGAAACATGTCGTTTGCAAAGTTGGCACGTAATCCATGGTCTGTCGGCTTTAGAGCCTGTAATAACTGTAAATGGTAAGGACGTAGCCGTAAGTGTTTTCTTACAACTTTCCAGTCGACACAGGAACTTGTAATTCACAACTAGCCTTCTGGACTGATTTCTTTGGGCTATGAGTGAATGACTCTCACTCGCTCCATAGTCACCTGGTCGTCCCGTGCTCTTCCCTTTACAAAGGCAGCCGGTATCTTAATAATAATAATAATAATAATAATAATAATAATAATAATAATAATAATAATAATAATAATAATAATAATAATACTTTATTGTCAATAGACTTTGCAGTTTCTGACATTATACATATAAGTACATATATAAATACAATTTTTTTAATTACAAATTAAGGAATAAATTCAGCATGTCATATGTACTACAAATTAAGGAATAAATTCATGTGCTACAATGATTATAATTCATTAATACAATACAAACTTTTTGTTAACAAGTACTTCTTCAGAGCACCCTCGAATTGCTTGCCTTTACAAGACCTTAGATGTGCTGGCAATTTTTTGTGAAGCAATAAGCCCATCACATTTGGATCCCTGTCGGAAATATTCTTATTAAAACTTTGCCAAAAAAATCGTCCTTGTACCTAGTGTTATGACTATGAATATTAGTATTTTTTAGATTTTCCTTTTGTACTGCATAAGTTACTACTTTATAAACATACAGAGAATATACTGTTAATATTCCTTTAACCTTAAATATTTCCCTACATGATTCTCGGGAACTCAAATTGTAAATAATTCTGATGGCCCTTTTTTGCAATCGAAATAACCTTCCCATATGCGTTGCAGCAGCACAGCCCCAAATTTCAATTCCGTATAATAAATGTGGATATATGACTCCATAGTAAATAAACTTAAGCCCTTTTTCATCAAAGACATTTTTGAAGTAACGTAACAAATATACAGCTTTACTTACTTTATCACAAATATGATTTATGTGTCCTGCCCATATTAGTTTTCTGTCAAGAAATATTCCTAAGAATTTATGTTCACTAACATCTTCGATGTTGCAGTCATTTACAGGTAATGACAGATTTGTGGTAATTTTGTTACTCTGTGAGAAAAGAATTAAGGTTGTTTTTGTCATATTACAAGAAAGATGGTTTTCTTTAAAGTAATTTATAACCAAATCAATAGATTTCAATAAGTTATCCTTTAATATGCCTGTATTCCCACCCTTACATATAGCCGTAGTATCATCTGCATATGATATTATATTTGTGTTTTCGGAGTTTGGTATGTCATTTACATATAGTGTAAACAATAATGGTCCCAGGACCGACCCTTGTGGTACCCCACACATGACCTGCTTGAATTCTGATTGCACTTTGTTTACCAGTTTTCCCCTTCTATTATTTATTAATGTTGACTGTTTCCTGTTTACCAAATAGGACCTGAACAGTTCTTTTGCCAAGCCTCTTATCCCGTATGCTTCCAGCTTCATTATCATTATAGTGGTCAACGCAATCAAATGCTTTAGAAAGATCGAAGAATAATGATGCAACTTTTTCATTTTGTTCCAGGTTTTCTATGACTATATGTATCAATTCCCTTATTGCAGTAACTGTTGATCGTCCCTTCCTAAAGCCATGCTGAAAATTTACCATGTTATTTTTATCCAGAAAATCTACTAGTCGATTTAGTAGGAATCTTTCAAAGAGTTTTCCTATCTCTGATGTTAAAGTGATGGGTCTGTAGTCGTTTATATCATTCACATTCCCTTTTTTATGCAAAGGACGAACTACACTTTTCTTTAAACACTCTGGAAATTTTCCATTCACTATAGCAAAATTTACTAAATGTTCAAGTGGATTGGCCAATACGTATTTACAATGTTTTAAAAGGACTGAGCTAATTTCATCCCACCCACTTGTGACCATTTTGGAAGTTTAGTTATTTCAGTAATAATCTCATTTCAAACTGATGATACCATCTACGAATGTTATCACTAGGAGGATCACAACCGAACTTAATGTGTAATGCATGTTGCACAGTAATTACAGATTCGGTCTTTGCAAACTGCAAAACACAAAACGCTTTCTATTTACTAGTCACCATTTTTGCTACTACCGCTGTCTAGCGGATTGCGGCAAAAACATTGCACTCACATGCGCACTGGTGCCAACAAACAAAACTGTTCAAGTTACTTTTTCATTTGACATATGATTTATAACTAAGCTTAATGTAATAAATATTATGAAGAGTTAAAAGCCTGATATTCATTTATATACATCCTATGTCTATTTTTTTTCTCTAAAATCTTCAATAAATGTAAAGTAAGGTTTAAGATTGCCATAAATAACCAGCAGCCTATCTTTCTAACTTGATTTAAAACCAAAAATTTTCTCAAAAAAATTGGGCTAGTCATAATGGGTTCATACATACATGTGTCGTTCATGTATGACAATAGATGCTATTCCTGATGCTATTCTTAAGCTCCTGTCCAAAAATAAATACTTCCAACCGAAAAAAGTTCTTAATTTGGGGACATTAAATAAAAAAGACTTAAAGGAGGATTAGAAATAAATTTAATATTTAATTTACGTTAAATTTAATTTATTAACATCACTGCTAGGCTAACGTTACCTAACTTTTTAAACTACAAAAATCTCCTTCCACTATTAACTAACCAGTTCCATTTATTTCTCACATTCCATAGAAGTGTCTTATACTTCTCAGTTCTGATTGGGCTTTAAAAATGTCTCTCAAGTCAGCTCTTTATTCCTATTTAAACATTTCTTATAAGTAATTGTTATCTCCAATGATCTGTACCTGAACTTTCATATAGTAAATGTTATTTCGCCTATAACATTAAGTATGGACATCTTTCCTTCAACACATTCTTCTTTTAAGTGATAAGGGTATGAAACTATACCGCAGTATCAAATATCCCCATAAATAAGTCTATCATCACTACTGCAGCTACAAGTGGCTCAGCAGTAAATGAGGGTAAGTAGTACTGGATCAGTGCTTTGCACTCATAGCGCACTGATCTTTTGGTTATCTATTGCTCGCATAGAGGATAGAATTTTTCTATTAGCCTGTATATCTGCTTATTCTGGGAGTTTACATATTCTGACAAATGACACGCTTCATCACTCATGATTAACAATGGACAAAAATGACCACCTGTAACCATATTCAATAACCAATGGCAGAAATTTACATATTTATCCTCATTAGTCTCTTTAAGTTACTGCAATTTGAATTTCAATGCCTTTAACATTGCAAGTTCTCCCACTAGCACTAAGCTTTGAGCCAAATTTGTAGAGGACTTTCAAGGAACTCTATTATATATTTCATATGGGATGACATTTGTCCTGAATGCTACTAGGTGAGCACCCAATTGGAGTCCTGCAGTATAGTCATATTGCATTCCCCGTGTGTGGGGTGTGGAGCGCCAACTGAATCCATCTCTAATAAATACTATTTATGCTAAGAAAAAAATTCAGATTTTGCAAAAAGTGGTCCATGAGGAAGATAGTAATGTGTCTAATATAACCATAAAACCCCCATAGTTTTGGCTCAAATAGTTTTCCTAATAAAAATAAAGTAACAATATATTGTAACAATGCATCGTGACGTAAGCACTGTAATGAACATCATTATTGATTGGCATGTATGCAAGTACGTATATTTGTAATTACTCAGAACTGAAATGTAAAAGTTTGAAATGACGTGACAAAAAGAATTACTTTGAATAAGCCAAGATGTTTGTTAAATTTGAGAGAGAACAAACAGTACACTTCCTACCGGCCTGTAGAATGCTGCATTGGCAGAACATGAGTCATCACATTATATGTTTATGTATGGTTCATAATCTCTATTTACTCTAGAGAGTATTATACACAGTTGTTCTTCCGTTTAAAAACCAGAGCAAAAAGTATCAGCCTGCAATTAAAATGAGACACGAGGCAATCCGCCTTCCCCTTACCACTGCCAGCAGAATCCAATTGAGTTAATGTGGGCTCAAATTATGTTACAAACAGAAATAATACTAATATAATTTTGTGCTTCATTGTATCATAGTCCTTACACAATGGAAGAAATAATACTTTTAAACTGACTTAAGTTGAATGACTTATTCACGAAGAAATTGACAAGGTAACACAAGACTAGGGAAACTGCGGGAGACATGCAGATAAACTTCAAGACGAATTTTGGAAAGAAATAGCATGTGACAAGATTTTGGAGTCTATCTCAAACTTGCAACACTCGGACAATGAAGACAATGAAAAAATGTCTCTTGACATAAGTCACATTCACACTATATGGATTCACACTGGCAATTCCATTGGATTAGAAAAATAGGTAATTCATAAACTATAATTACAATTGTAGCATTTAAAACATGTACATAATATCCAGTAATATGTAGAACTTTCCGAGCTTAGTGGCCGTGGTCTAGTAGGAAAAACTCAAGTTCCTGACGTTTTGCTCGTACATGCATCGAGCATCCTCAGAGGACTCATGACCCTCTAGTTTGCCAAATGCTTATATCAACAGCTTGTTTGTGGCAGCCATCTTCCAATTACTAACACTATGGTAATGTTAACATATTTAACACTTTGTTAAAGCTAATATTGTTTGATGAAACAGAGTTTGCACTAACTTCGGTGTTAAATCATTATAACATTGTTAAAATTTAACATTGATTGGAGAAACCGGCTCTATATGCTGTAATGACAAGAGACTTCCTGAGTGGAGTTTTACATATGACTTGCTTGTAATGCATCAGCTTTTCGCTTGCTTAATTTTAAGTGTGTACACTGCTTCATAAGAGCAACTGAGGATCATTAATGATGTGATATCACCTTGCAATTTGCAGATTTTATTAAGAGTATGAGACTGGAGTGTTAATGCTTAGCAGCACAAAAGTTAGCTATATAGTAGATAGTTATTGAAAGTAGTGCATGAGGTAGAAAATTTCCACATATTTAACAGAATGCACCAATAGAAAAAAGTCTTACCATGATAAGGAACACCTTTATTTGACCTGTATTGTCCATTGCAGTCAAACGCACACTCTTTGGACTTGGTTGGTCAACAGTCATATCTGCCCATATCTGTAAACATTAAAAATTAATCATTACAAACTGATAATTGTATAGAGGTTAATAACTAATAAAAATAGGTTTCACAATTCCTAGCATTAGAAATAAGTTAACTGGTTCTTTATGACATATTTTATACAGGCAGCCAAGAAATTAAATTTCACATTTAATAAAACAAATATGTCGGTACTTAATCCTTTTTTGTTTACTTCTTAACTTCAAAATTTCACAGCAGTCAGTAAAAGCTTTTGATACTATGTTAATAGCTAATAGTTTAATACAAAAGTGAATCGAGAAGATATTGACACATTGCTTCACTCACACTGTTTATTCACAGGACATGTTTCAAGAGCTCTCGCTCCTATCATCAGCTGATACTCGACTAGTGCAAGTTGTAGTGGTTTCCTCGTTTTCCGTTTTGTCAATAGATGGCGTGATGTACTTGTCAAAGATGTCCGGTGGTGGAGTTTCAAAATTCATGACTCTATGACGATTTTTGTTGATGAAGATTTTTTCCCATACGGAAAGGTCTATGGGGTGATTAACATATTTTATTAGAGATGTTTCCAAGTTGATGTCATGTCTAGTATTCAAAAAATGAAAAGCCACTGCTGATTTTTCTGTTTCACCATTTTTAATGTTTCTTAGATGTTCTTTAGTTCTGATGTTAATATTTCTTTTTGTTTTTCCTATATAAATTTTAGGGCAAGTTTCACATTTGATCTCATAGATTCCTGGTTTTTCTTTGGTAGTGATTGAATTTTTGGGAGGGCCTTTTAACAAATTTCTGATATTAAACCTATTTTGAGGTGCAAGAGTTATGTTGTGTTTTGAGAAGATTTTTTGGAATTTGTTATAGGCTGATGGGTGGAAGGTGAATTTTTTAAAAAGTTTTTTCTCTTTTTCTCCTGTAGGTTCTAAGAGAAAAAACTTTTTAAAAAATTCACCTTCCACCCATCAGCCTATAACAAATTCCAAAAAATCTTCTCAAAACACAACATAACTCTTGCACCTCAAAATAGGTTTAATATCAGAAATTTGTTAAAAGGCCCTCCCAAAAATTCAATCACTACCAAAGAAAAACCAGGAATCTATGAGATCAAATGTGAAACTTGCCCTAAAATTTATATAGGAAAAAACAAAAAGAAATATTAACATCAGAACTAAAGAACATCTAAGAAACATTAAAAATGGTGAAACAGAAAAATCAGCAGTGGCTTTTCATTTTTTGAATACTAGACATGACATCAACTTGGAAACATCTCTAATAAAATATGTTAATCACCCCATAGACCTTTCCGTATGGGAAAAAATCTTCATCAACAAAAATCGTCATAGAGTCATGAATTTTGAAACTCCACCACCGGACATCTTTGACAAGTTCATCACGCCATCTATTGACAAAACGGAAAACGAGGAAACCACTACAACTTGCACTAGTCGAGTATCAGCTGATGATAGGAGCGAGAGCTCTTGAAACATGTCCTGTGAATAAACAGTGTGAGTGAAGCAATGTGTCAATATCTTCTCGATTCACTTTTGTATTAATTTGTGCTTCACTGTCCCTACGCTTCTTCCAACTTTATACTTTAATAGTTTAATGTTAACCAGGGGCGGCTTCTGAGGTAGTGCCGCTGTGCCATGGCACCATCTGTATGAAAACGAAAGAAAGAGAACTGTATAGGAATTGCGCAAGAAAAAGATTGTTTCAGAGTATCTGCTCCCTAGTGTGAATAGACGCGTTAAACGCAAGCGGTCTGTCCTGGTTGTTTTCCGTGGCTTGGTGCCGATTCCAAAACGGCACCGTCTACGCTCATAAGCGCCTGTGTTAAGGGCTAGGATGTCTGCTTCTACACGGCTTCTTATGGGAGCAGGTAGTGCCGAGATTTCTCTGGCGCATAACTTACGTTTTATCCGTCAGAGTGCAGTAAAGCACGGGACTTAAGATACCTGTCTCACTATCGCGAAATCGTACACGAACGCTTATCACATTCTCCATGAATTGTATTATCAAACTTTTAATGTGTTCGTTACACCTGTGCGTAACAAGAGTACGGATGTAATAAATATATATTTCCGTTTCCCTGTACGTTCTGTTTGATACAGTATATCATAAAATAGGATGGATTATTGATAAGATTACCTAAATCATTAGAAATTGGCACACATATTTGTATTTTAACAACCCTTATTTATGTACTTTTTATTTATTTATTTATTTATTTATTCATTCCTTTATTACTAATTCTATTCATTCCTCTATTATTAATTCATTAATTTATTTAATTTATGTATTTATGTATGCATTTATTCTTTAATTCATTCATCCGTTCATTCATTTATTTATTTGTGGCACTGCCAATATAATGCCTCACCAGCCGCCCCTGATGTTAACAGTTCAGCATTTATTCATAGGTGGTGTTTCTGTATGTTTAATTATGTTCCGCTTTTCGCCACTGTCAGGCATTGAGGTCAGCTGGCTTCTTGTTCAACTAGTGTAGATAAAGAGGGTAAGAGGGCTGTTATAGTCCCAAACATTATTTATTATTTTGACATACTTGCCTAACATTTTCTTTGACTTGAAAAAATTCAACTGAGTTTTTATTTAACTTCTGTGGTTCTCAGTGTCCCATTCTATATTGGGAATGGAAAGCCGCTTAAATTTGTACAGGCTTATTTTGCATCATGTAAAATTATGACAGAACACCAGTGGCTTTACCTCCATTTTGTAGGAAGCAACAGCATACAAAACAGGATTCAGCAATTAACATGCTTTAGAACTTTTTTCGAATGTAGGATTCTTCTCTGGTCCATCAGTTTTCAATGACTGCTGTGGCTGGCAGTTTGTCGGTTCCAAGCTTGTCTGTTGACTCCACCCCTTGCCATCCATTGGTTCACCTCTGGCCAATAGCTATGCTAGTGATGAGGGCTTTCCAAGTATTGTGCAGCTCCATTCCATGTGCCTGTTGATACTGTTCTTTTCTTTGAAAATCTCCACACTTTCTCAAGTCAACTTGTGAGAGAAATTGTTGCAGGTGGCTAGGAGTTCTATGTTACCAAAATCAATGTGCAATGTGGTGGCTGGTTGTGATCACATGTTCCGCTAGTGTAGATTTTTCTTGGGGGGGAGGGGGGGACCACCAGAGAACTACATGCAACATATAAGTGAGAGAAGCAGAGCAAAGAGCATAATAAGAGCCCAAAAGAAGCTCGCAACAGGATGAGCAAAGTTGGCAAATTCAAGCAAAATGATGCAGCCTTCACCAGAAGCCAAGAACACTCATAATACACAGGCTGCGGAAGCCTATGCAATTTGTCTTGTACTGTTTATCGGGTATCCATTCCTGGCTCATGAGTTTAAATGGCTATCACAGAAATGGTTACACTTTACCTGTATTGACTTCTATTGTTACTTATAGAAAAAGCCAAATTTACTGATAAAATTTTACTTAAATACAAGCACTGAAGATATAACCTATACTTTGACTTGAATTTATTTTTGTTTTTGTTGAACATATAAAACACTATGTTACCTTTTTTCTATTCTTTCTTTTTCTTTATGTTTAACCCTTTCACCGATATGGACGTCATATGACGTCCAAGTTAAAATGCCCCAAACCGATATGGACGTGTATAGACGTCCTGCGCATACATGCATTTAATGCTCATTTAACGCCAATTATTTTAATCTTGCTGTTTTACAATAAATTTAAATTAGTTCTATAAGGAATGTAAACGTATCCTTAAAGGTTTCTTTTTGAATTGTACACCTCCAAACCTGGATAAACACCCAAGGGCACATCTGCAGATTCACACCAAATAATATTGGTTTCCTTGCGAACTTCTTTTTCGCAACACACTACACATTTTCGAAATGGTTACAAGTTTTTTGGGTGTGGGTGGTATACTTTTAGGAAAGTGTTTTCTCTCAAGTATGAGGGATGATGTGGTGAATTTTGCTACCCCCTAATATAAAGAGGCCTCTGAGTATTATAATACTCAATTAGGTTACGAGCTCTTTATATGCGCAAGTACAGGTAGATGAATGTCTTTTACAGCTCTGAAAATTACTAAACAACTGTGCATAGTTACATCCAGTGGTATAAAAATACTTTTTTTTTTTTTACCATTTAACTGTTTTTCGTAAAGAGGGATAGCTGGTAATAGCTGATCCGTATCACCCATATTTGACCCGCCATTTCCCCAAACAATGGAGTAGCTAACATGCCAGCTGTAGACCAGTACACGTCACTGCTACGTATGTCCTAAAGATCTCCTTCATAATCGTACAACAAATCTTCCAGATTTTCTACAGTAATATCAGAAGCCTGTACACATCATACCCAAGCTAATTTATTTGCTACATTACCGGGATAAGCCATGGTTAACATTGAAATTTAACAATTTCAAATGTGCCATACATTTAGCTCTTGATAGCTACAAGAAATCACTCTGAACACAGAGGGAGTATAAATAACTGAAATACAGAGCGAAAACTGCTGCATAAGGCTACTAGAAACCTTGGTTGAGAAACACTGTAATAACAGATGCTGACAGAGTTTTCATTCCAGTGTGTGAGTGTGTGACGCAACATATTCTCGTCATATTATCGCTTGGCATAGCATAAATAAACTAAACTTGAACCTGAGAAGTCGCTTGCGTAGCTATACATACATACTATGGCTCGTATACACACAAAACAAAATGATTCACATATTAGGCGCGTTCGGCACAAAGAATGGCTTTTGCTACAGTAAAACAAAGTAGTGAAATTTCAACAATTTATTAATGTAGTCTCTACTTTATTGTTACTGTAGATTTATACTGCCTTTAATGAGTTTTAAACCAGTTTTTGTTTCGTTTAAATAACTTAATAAATACGGAAGATACGGAATTGTATTTATGATGCATTTTTACAGCATTTAACAATTTAAATGTCCTGTTCTGTTTATTGGGTATCCGTTTCCGGCCCCTGAAGGGTTTAAATGGCCATCGGCGAAGCGGTTAAAGCTAACCTGTTGTGCTAAATTTTGTATTTGCTTCTCTATTTAAAGAGCCATGTTACTAGAAATAATCATTTCTTCCACACTAGCTGTGTGTAGGCTAAGGTTTAGATGAATAGAGCCAGACTGAAAAATTCAATGCCATTGCCGGGATTTGAACCATGGATCTCCCAGTCTTCGTCCGGTTGCTCTAAACCACTGAGCTTCTATGGCCAACATGCTGAATAGACATTACATTCTCCAGTTGACTCTTATGTTTTCCGGTAAACCTCTAGGGGTTCTCATATGCTATGAGACATGCATCTTTTTGTGGCGACTTACTATGCTGTAAGTATTAAGTCCCAGGCTTCATAGTTAAACCACTATGTTTTTTAGGTAAACTGATGGAAATAATCATTTCTTCTACACTAGCTGTGTGTAAGCTAAGGTTTGGATGAATAGAGCCAGACTGAAAAATTCAATGCCATAGCTGGGATTTGAACCACTGATCTCCCGGTCTCCATACGGTATTCAGAGCAAGTTGCAGCCCACCTCGGTAGCATAGATGGTAGCGTGTCTGTCTCACGTTCAAGAGGTCCCAAGTTCGAATCTCAGTCAGAGTGACCTACCTGGATAAGGTTTATTCCGGGGTTTTCTCTTATCCTGAAAGACGAATGTTGGGTAGCTCTAAGCTCCATGGACCCTGGATACATTTGAGCATCATTTCACCGATTTCATTCACTGTCCGATATGACTTAACGTTGGAGGACGTAAAATTACAAAAAAAGGAGCAAGTTGCAGATGAGATCCACTAACATGAAATATATTTTTGAGATTTTACTTATAGAAATGTTGGTATTTTAGCTGTTATGTGAAACTCAAACAGAACAAAACTACTCCATTATTTTGTGATTCAATGATAAGCTTTGGTGAGTAGATCCTACACTAAAGGAGAGCATACCTTGGTATTCAAAACCACCCTCAGGCTGCCTGTGGTCCTTATCACAACACGTGACTGCAGAACTCCCCCTCCAGGTCCATCATCTTTGTCATTAAGCCTTAAAGTACCACGGCCACGTTCTACCCAGTTACCAGCACTATCAAATGCAAACAGCTTGCAGTTCATCTGAAATATTAAAACCAAGAATTACCTATCATTTATAAAAATGAATACTAACTTTATTGGCCAGACATTCACATAATGCAGGTGATGAAATAGTACATTCTAGTCTGGTACTTCAAGTCTAAGACTGGTTTCACCAACCAGTGTTAAATTTTAACACTACATTAAATAGGTCAAACACTGAAGGTAATATATACAAATATAATAATTTGTAACTTAAAACTTTAACTCCTTCTTCTTTATAAAAGGTCAATTTCGAAGGCACATCACCTTCATCTTCAGTTTATTAACCAAACTCTGTTAAGGAAATCTCGGTTACCATGTTATTTTCTTTTATTATGTTACGTTTCAAACATTACGAACATCTGAATACGAAACAAACCTAAAAACAGAATCAATTGCCGGTATGTCAAAATTCATTACATGATTAAATTAATTGGGAGTCGATTAATAACACAAAAAACACTCACTTTTAAATTTTCCCGGAACCGGTTTCTGAGGCCTTTCCTCTATCTTCAGCCGGACATCGACTTGTTCTCATTGGTGTAGCTGGCAATATTTTGTCATCGGTCTCCTCTGGTGGCGGTTCGAGGAACTTGCTGAACAAATCTTTCTGGGGGATGTCGAAATTGAATACTTTGTTCCTATTTTTTGAAATTAAGGGTAACAGGCTGCGTTTCAAAAAATAGGAACAAAGTATTCAATTTCGACATCCCCCAGAAAGATTTGTTCAGCAAGTTCCTCGAACCGCCACCAGAGGAGACCGATGACAAAATATTGCCAGCTACACCAATGAGAACAAGTCGATGTCTGGCTGAAGATAGAGGGAAGGCCTCAGAAACCGGTTCCGGGAAAATTTAAAAGTGAGTGTTGTTTTGTGTTATTAATCGACTCCCAATTAATTTAATTTATACAACAACACTGTTTTCAACACTTCCATGAAAGGATTCATTACATGATGTTTATTTTTTATTTTATATTTATATTTTTATTTATATTTATTTTTTAGTGTGGGAGAAAATATTTATTTAAAAAAAAATCACATCAATGAATTTTGACATACCGGCAACTGATTCTGTTTTTACGTTTCTTTCGTATTCAGATGTTCATAATGTTGGAAATGTAACATAATAAAAGAAAATAACATGGTAACCGAGATTTCCTTAACAACGGAGTTTGGTTAATAAACTGAAGACAAAGGCAATGTGCCTTCGAAATCGATCTTTTATAAAGAAGAAGGAATTATCAACTTCTTAAGTGGAGATTCTGTTACAAATATTTTTATTTGTGTAATATTTGTTACTTCACTGTGACTAGCTTCATTTTCTGTGTGATAGTATTAAAAATTTATTGCATTTCTCTAAAAAAGATAAAATTTTTAATAATAAAAAAATCTGGTATTTATCAATTTAATTGTTTCGATTGTGATAAAGCTTATATTGGAAAGACAAAAGCTAATTTGGAAACCTGAACAAAAGAACATTTTCGTAACATTAAGTGCAAACAGACTGATAAATCGGCCATAGCAGATCATTTTTGGTCATTTAACCATGAAATAAATCCAGAAGTTAAATTATTAAAAGATTTAAATGGTCCGGTAGATTTAATGGTTTGGGAAAAGATATTTACTTTAAAAAATAAACATCGCGTAATGAATTTTGAAATACCAGCAGTCAAATCGGTTTTTTTTTTTTTTTTTTTTTTCATTTTCAGATTTTGATAGTACTAACAAGAACATAGTGACATCTAGCGTTTGTAGCGTTGATGGCGAGTTTGTGATCCTAGTTGATGATGTGGAAGAAGTTTCACGAAATCGCGATCCTGTTCAATTTATAAGTAACATTATTTCTTATAAGATAAGTGAAGTTTTAAGTTACAAATTATTATATTTGTATATATCTGTTTGCTTCACTGTTAATAGCTTCATATTTTACATATTTTCTGAAGGTAATGTAAATTCTATAACACTGAACAATCTTAACTGTAACGTTGTGTTAAAACTTCAAGTTAACTGAACACTACTGCAATCTAATAGGTAAGGTGGGTGTTTTTATTTTATCTAAAATCTCTCTTCTATAATGACCAAAAATAAATTTATATATATTTAAATCACACAAAGTAAATTATATATAAAAAGCTGTAATGATACATTTATTTAGTATGGTTTTTAAGTGTGCTAAAAAGCAACAGTAGCATATCATTAGATTCATTGGCATGTAAAATGACCCCTGCAGGATGAAATTCTGGCTCTCTGACAGCAACATTAAAAATCAAAATGTTGTTATTACCTACTAAATATGTTCAAGATTGAGTATTGATGATTGTATGAAGACTGAACATTGAATAACATTTCCATTGAAAATTTCCTATTTATATGCATAGTGTCGAAATTAAACAATTTTCTTTCATATATCTTTATGAAGACTTTTTCCCATGTGGTTAATGCAGCTGGACCTTGGACACTTTTTAATAAGTGGATTTCTCGTTCTATATCATGATTATCCTTCCAAAAATGGTACGCTACCGCCGATTTATCTATTTCTTTGTTCTTTATGTTCCTAAAATGCTCTTTAAGCCTAATGTTAAAGTTCCTTTTTGGAAAAAAATCTTCATAAAGATATATGAAAGAAAATTGTTTAATTTCGACACTACCTTTGATGAAAATCCAAACTTCAAGTTCATCAAGACACCGACAAAGACGCACCTATCGCCTCCAATGAGTTCACCAAACCAACGTCCATTAGCAGACAACAGCTGATGATGTTAGGAAGATCCTAACAAAACACGTTCTAGGTAAATACTAGCAATAAATGGAGCATTGAGTATAGTTTGACTCAAACCAACCATCTTTCTTCAAACCACCCACGCATACCCTGAAGGTGAAATCTCATAAGCTCTGCCGAGCAGCTTGGGAATAAAAACAGATGCAGGTGAGCTCTTCAAGATTTGTCTTGATGAGAGGATCTTACATCATACATATATAAACACATCAACTGTCAATAAGAATTCTTAGATATTATTTTCAATTGTGAAGTGGGAGTAATTCCAGTAAAGGAACACGTTCAAACCATTACTAATACTTATTGTTATGGTTTTTGTCTCTCTGCACACAAATCCATTTTAGCAGCAATTTACTTTTTTCATTACTCAGCTAATTCTGTTGTAATCCTTATTTTTACTTCAAATACTTTATATTTACAGAATACATGATTGTGCAAGAAATGTTGTAGAGCACACTTTTGTGAAGTCTTATTTACTTTTTCTGTAGGTGCATGTTTTTTTAAGCGCAATATTCTATGATTGGGCAGGTGAATGAATGTACAATATGATGGGTCAGATGAATTCAGGACTGACTAGGCTTCAATTATCCAAAATGGTTTTTTATTGCTAAAGGAACATTCCTTGGAAAGAAGGAAGAAAAGGAAAGAGGAATGGAGGAAAGTAGGGAGGGAGGAAGAAAGAAAGAATATGAGAAAGAGGGAGAGAAGGAGGGAGTAAGCCTATCCACAAAATTTACTCCAATTATTCAAGCTTGAAGTCTTCTCATCCAGTACAGATACACCTAATCTTTCAACTTTGGAGTCATATTAAATAAAAGACATGACAAAAAGTTCAAAATATGCTCTTTGTCATTCTAATATTGCACATGTGTGATATTTTAATGATATATTACAGAAAACTGCCAATTTTTAAAACATAGGTATAAATTAAATCCTTGTTGTTTTCATTAATATTTTGGGATGAAAGTTTTCTTAAAATGTCGTAAAATGCACTATAAAGGAAATATACAAATTTGAATAAAAGTAAATTGTGCATTACATCAGACACCATACAGAGAAAAATAAGCCTGCTCTTATAGTGTTAAAATAAACAATAAATAAATTAAAAAGTAATTATTGTACATTTTTGGTCCATTTTATAAAAATGTTCGCTGAAATCATAATATAATAAACTAATAAACTATGATAGTGGCCTCGCCATGGCTGAGCGGTTAGACCACTTGGCTCTCACCTAGGCGGCCCGGGTTCAATCCCAGGCGACCGCAAAATGGGATTTGTGGTGTAAAACATGGCACTGGGATGGGTTTCCTCCGGGTCCTCCGGTTTCCCCCACCATCATTCCACCAATTGCTCCATCAATCATTCATCTCAGGCATTGGGCCAACCCCTCAACCCAAATTTCTTCTCAGGTCAGATGCTTCGGCTCCCTCGCTCTGAGGGAACCCAAGCACCTCCTAACGTCAGCATTGATGAGAAAGGGAGAAAAGAAAAAAGAAAAAACTATGATAACAAAACATATTTTACTTTAAACTGTTCTTAAGATTTGCAATTTAGTGTCTTCTGCTTCTGCATGCATGTCAGAGCTTTTATTATTATGTTAAAAAATTGAGGGTTTATAATAAGCACAACAGGTGATTTTGATAACATTTGGGCTTCTGATTTTCCATTTGTGTTCTGTATGCTATCAGGTAACATCATGCAAATTGCCTCTCCTATGACAAAGGGATTGAAGATATTTTTGTTGATTCTAGTTCACATTATCATTCCAAGCCTTACCATTTTAGTTATTCTGGTAAAAGTATGTGCTATTGTAGATCAATGGATGGTATGAATGAAAATTACATTGAAAACTTTTATCAATTAACCATCTCAAAAATGTCTTCTTGTTCTCATACATAACTTAATGAAAATATTATTAAATAGACATTGTCAATTTTTGAGTTTGAATTTATGAGTCACTCAAACTCAAAAATGAAGAATACTTCACTGTTAATAATGCTTCTGCTTTTAATATTTAAGACATTGTCAAATCTGAGACTTCATTGAAACATCAGAATTATTCTATTGATCCACTGCGTAAAAGCTTGCAGCGAGCTGAGCCTGCCAACCCAACTGCCAGTGTCACATCTACATACGAAAGGAGAGGTGGACGATCAGCCAACTGATACGAGAAGGATCTCAGCAACCCCAGCCAGAAAGCTGGTGTTCTTGACTGGGATTTACTACCTACTGCAGCAATTCCTCAAGATTCTGAGTGGGCACTTGGCCTATATCTGGGGCTTAAAATCCAAACCTAGACATTTCCCATGGCAGGAAACCAGAGCACAGTGCCCCAGGCCACTATGCCATGGTCCTTCTATTAGACTATATAATTCTTACCTGCAAAACATTGGCTTCCCCTTCTTCACCTGTTACTACAGCTACTTCTTCATATTTTCTCTTGACAGCTCTAGCTTCCTCATATTCCCTAGCAGCCTCACTAAGACTTTTACTTGGTTTGTCTGCACTTTCAGTTGAATTATTTGTAAGCACACTACTGCTGTCCTGTAAATAAAAATTCAATATATTAACTAATGCTTACATTGATATGGACAGAGAAATTATATTGAATGTACTAAACCATTATGTGTGATTGGAGGAATTTAGTAACATAACGTCAAAATTAATTGAAAAAAACTATTTGTAGTCAGTTTTTCTGATACTTCATCACTTACATTTTTATATTATTGAGGGACTAATTTCAAAAGCCATCGCTTCCATCTTCAACCTCTTTCCAACTCTTTCTAGTACTAAATCATGTTATAATATTTTAAATTTATGGAACATTCAGTTAAGCAAAATCATTACAAATATGGATAGTACTCAATTACTTTATTTTATATTACCTTATTAGGGCAAGTTTCTCTAAATAAAATTCTGAAATTCTGAATCCCTACAAATATTGGTGTTATGGCAGAAACAGAGAATGATGATTATGGAAAGGGTTAATCCATACTAGCCGTGTATAGGCTAAGGTTTTGGATTAGATAGAGCCAACCTGAAAAATTCAAAGTACCTCAAAGGATAAGAGTGACTGGAAGGAAACCGGGACATCCATGGTTCAAATCCCAGCCGTGGCACTGAATTTTTCAGGTTGACTATCTATGGAAAGGGTGTTGAAATATTGGTTCTGGATTCAAGAAACTACAAGATTGTCTAAAATATCAGGAAAATCAGAATTGTAATAAAACACATATCAGAAACCAATTGCAGTCAAATGGTATGTGTGACATTTGGACAGACACAAACACTTTACAAAAGGGGTTGGAATAAATGTGTTCATTAGAGGATATGGATAGAAAATTATATATGCAGCAATGAATGGAAATATTATGTAACATTGATCTTAAAAGGGAATTGTATATTGACATTAAGATTAAAGAAGTGTGGTTTGGACTGTGTGTATGGAGATCTAAAGGAGCTAGAAAAAAGTACACAAGAGAATACATCTAATTTATAAGGAAGAATCAAAGCATATTTTTTTTTAGTTATATAGATAAGAAAGGGTATGGAGAAAGAGTCTTCTTAAACTAAAATAGCTGAAAATGAATAAAGAAATATGTAGAAAAATGATAGAACACAAATGCAATCTTTAGGACAAAATTTATTCAAAGTGGTCATGATCAATAGTGTAGCAGGATTCCTCTGTTGTTGTGCACATGCGATGTTGAATATACTATGATGATGCCCCACACTGTGGCGACATGTGTAGCAGGATTCCTTTGTTGTTGTGGGTTTTGATGCCCCAAAGTTGTGGCAACATATATAGCAAGATTCGTGCTGGTATCTCATTTCCCGTTGTTGGTCTTACTTTGTGGATCTTACCTTCGTCCAAAATATTATGACTTGATGATGTTCCCCAAAGTTATCAGGAAATTCCTTAATTATGCCTCGGCTAGCTTTTAATATTCTTCTCTTATATTCTTACTTACGAGCAATGAAAACTCTGTTACAAGGGTGGTAACGAGTGAAGAAATCATTAAGATTTTTAATTTGAATTTCTATAAGAAATCAATCTTCTGTTTATTTCTTTTAACACCAAATCCTTTACAATTCTTATCACAAAACTTTATACTGTGATCGGAATCAATCTAATAATTCAAATTGGATACCTAAATATTTTCGAGCAATTTAAAAAGCGTCCAATCCCTTTGGTGTTCCAGAAAGAAAGATGAATTTTCTTTCGGCTTCTGCACCAAGATTATTTAATCCTTCATTATTATCGCTACCCATATATTACTTTTATATGATTGGCCGATTTACTACCACGTCACTACATTACGTAATACAATTACTATGGCCAATCACAAAATTACATATATTTTTACCCATTTTTTTTATATATTTATAAATTTTTCAAACCCTTTTTAAATATAATCAAAACAACTGTAAAAAATGCCCCTCTTCAAAATATATCGAAAATAACTAAATAAACTCATTAACAATATATTTCCATATATTTCAAAGAATTTCCCCAATTAACAATTTTATTTAATACAATAACACATAACACAAATATATAAAACACAACAATAAATTAATATTGAATGAAATATAACAATAAATCAACATTGAACAACAATTTGACTTTACTATAACACATTTTTAAATATATATCTTTGTTTTCATGTGAGGGGTGTGCCCCTCCCCAAATTTGCATTAAAGTATTATTATAATTACAATGAACAAAAAAGAACCACAATAATATAAAGAACATTTTAAAACTAAATTTAACCAGTTATATACAAAAGAACTCTCTGTTTTGTGTTTTATGTTGGGTGATTCACCCACATCAGTAATTTTTCAAGTTGTCCTATATCAATGGCAAGGTTTGTTACAATTTTATGGTTCGTACTTGTGTCTTTTGAACAGTTAGTGTGATAAATTTTACTCTGTTGGCTAACCTGAGCGTTGCAAGCATACAGAACTTGGTTTCTAATTTTTCTTTTTGTATCTTTACCATGAAGCTGTTTTAAGGTTAGGTTAGTGTTGTGTTTAACTCTTTGACCAAAATTTAGCACACTTATTTCGTGCAGTGTATGGTACATGTGACCTAGATCATTTACGTGTGTTGGTGAGAATATCTTTTTGTACACATACGTTACAATTCACATCAAAATACTGATTGTTTGTATCTACAACATACATCTTCTGATAATAATCAGTATTAATAAAAAAAATTTAAACCACTTGTCAAACTACAAAAACACTTTAGCTCCACTTACATTTAAAATTAGGACATGTTTCAAGGACCACGCATCCCCATCATCAGCTGATGTTTGACTAGTTCTTCAGGTGACTGCCTCCCTCTCCTGGTCAAAAAATCATTATATTTCTAAAGAAATCAAACTTTTGGTACCAGCAAAAAAGTATTGGGAATTAACAGTTTGGGAAAATATACACATTTTTAAGAATAGAAAGAGAGCCATGAATTTCGAAATACCAATAATGGATGACATCATTCAACTCGTTGAACAGCGCCAGGAGAGGGAGGCAGTAACCTGAAGAACTAGTCAAACATCAGTTGATGATAGGGACGCGTGGTCCTTGAAACATGTCCTAATTTTAAATGTAAGTGGAGCTAAAGTGTTTTTATAGTTTGACAAGTGGTTTAGAAAGATTTTATTGATAAAGCTCCAATGTTTATAAATACTTCTATTTTATAATTTTAATACCATCAGTATTACATTCATTAGTACAAAATTGAATCGAGAATATATTGACACATTGCTTCACTCACACTGTTTATTCACAGGACATGTTTCAAGAGCTCTTGCTCCTATCCTCAGCTGATACTCGACTAGTGCAAGTTGTAGTGGTTTCTTCCTTCTCCGTATTGTCAATAGATGGCATGATGTACTTGTCAAAGATGTCCGGTGGTGGAGTTTCAAAATTCATGACTCTATGACGATTTTTGTTAATGAAGATTTTTTCCCATACGGAAAGGTCTATGGGGTGATTAACGTATTTTATTAGAGACATTGGAAACATCTCTAATAAAATACGTTAATCACCCCATAGACCTTTCCGTATGGGAAAAAATCTTCATTAACAAAAATCGTCATAGTCATGAATTTTGAAACTCCACCACCGGACATCTTTGACAAGTACATCACGCCATCTATTGACAATACGGAGAAAGAAGAAACCACTACAACTTGCACTAGTCGAGTATCAGCTGAGGATAGGAGCAAGAGCTCTTAAAACATGTCCTGTGAATAAACAGTGTGAGTGAAGCAATGTGTCAATATATTCTCGATTCACTTTTATACTAAGTCAATATATGTTTCATTTTGTCTTCTATGACAACAGATATTGATATAAAAAATTTAAATGTGGTTCAATATCCGTTTCTGACGAGCGCCCAGGATGCCCTGCAGATGTGGTTACTGAAGAAGACATTGAAAAAGCCCATGGTATAATTCTCGCTGACTGTCAAATGAAAGTTCGTGAATTGGCAGAGGCTATAGGTGTATCAATGGGAACAGCAATTCATATTTTGCACGATAAGTTGGAGATGAGAAAGCTGTAGGCCTCATAGGTGCCGTGTTTGCTCACAGTAGACAACAAGTGAGTACGGTTTTCAAATTCAAAGCTGTGTTTGGAACTGTTTAAGCAAAATCTGAAGGACTTTTAGCGTCGAGTTGCCACTTTCAATGAGACCTGAATTCATCATTATACTCCGGAAACTAAGCATCAATCAAAACAATGGGCTGCTTCTGGAGAATCTGCTCTAAAGAAGGCAAAGACTGTCCCATCGGCTAGAAAAGTGATGGCAACAATATTTTGGGACGCAAAAGGTGTCATAATCATTGACTTCTTGGAAAAAGGAAAAATGATTACTGAATCATACTACAGTGAGTTATTGGCCCAATTTGACAAAAATTTGAAGACAACATGTTCCCAAATGGCGAAGAAGAAAGTTCTGTTCCTCATGATAATGTCCCAGGACATTCATCCGGAGTTGCCACCAACAAACTATATGAATTGCTGCCCTACCTCCCATATTCTCCTGTTCCCAAACATGAAGAAAGGGCTAACAGGAACAAAATTTAGATCAAATGAAGTCATCATGGGGACAGAGGCATACTCTGCAGAGCTTAACAATTCTTATCTTTTGGAGTGGTTAAAAAATGGAAGGCATGTTGGGAGAAATGGATAACCCTAAAAGAGTACTATGTTGAGAAATAAATAATTTGTGTTTGAAAAAACTCTTCTTCATTTCTAACATGGGTACTTATTGATCTGCCTTCATATTCTGTATGTGACTAAGGTAAAATTTGCAGTCTAATTTTGAAGCATTGGGATCAAGAACATCTGATCAAACTGAATAAATATTCTAACACTTTGGACATTATATTTTATGTTGAAAAATACTTACACTATTCTGGTCTTTTTTGAGAACTGAAGTGAACAGCATTTCTGAAGTTCCATTAGTTCTAGCTGCAGAACAAAACCCACTAGTCTGTGAATACAAGGCAAACATACATAGGTATTAGAAGATAATATATAAGTGTTCATTATAATTTATAGAGCTCTTATTCTGTAATAATTAAAATCTTCTAAAGCAGTACTTAAATTACATATGAAGTGGTTATTCCCTCAAAGTTGTTACTTTAAGTAGCTGTAGCACTAAACATGGGGCACCATAGTCTCTATCACAAATGTATGCAGTTGCAGTGCAAAGAGTTATAAAAAGGGGCAGAGGAGTTATTGCAAGCAAGTCGTCATTGACATGAGCTGGGGCTCCATGTAATATATTTTGGAGTACTAAACAGGTAACATAGGATAACAGATCTGCAGTAGAGTTGTTCCCGTGGAAGAGAGAAAAAAGGAACTATGAGACATGGCAACCACAAAGCAGTTAGTAGTTACAAGGAGAAGTTACAAGAAATAATGGTTTGTCAATAAGATTTAAACAAGAATGGAGGAAATGGGTAACAAAGAGTTAGAGATTAAACCTAAAGAGTTGGAGAAGATAAAAATCAAGATGGAAAAAATGGAAAGAAGAAAGGAAAGTACGAAAGACTTTGTGAGAAGATACAACTTAATAATTTCAAGGGTAGAAGAGCGAAAAGGAATCTGAGCATTTCAAGAGCTACAGAATTATTAATGTGTGTCATCAGTAAGCTTTTACTGGTGAACAATTGCTTTGTTTGTGATGGGGACTCGTGAAATTTTGCTGTAGTACAATTCCCTAATAATTGAATAAACTTTTACTGAAATTTTACAGTTTTGTTCTCACAGCTTATTAGCAAAATAAAAGTATGTTCAGCATGTTCATGTATGTATATATTTATGTTATTCTTTTTTGTTTTATTTTCATGTTTCTCTTTTAGCTTTGGAATGTTAACTGTGTTTGTTATTATAATTCTTAGTTAATTTCAATTGCTAAACTTGTTTGTAAATACATATTTGTTATTAATATAATTTTTTCTTTCTTTAGTACAAAATTGAATCGAGAAGATATTGACACATTGCTTCACTCACACTGTTTATTCACAGCACATGTTTCAAGAGCTCTTGCTCCTATCCTCAGCTGATACTCGATTAGTGTAAGTTGTAGTGGTTTCTTCTTTCTCCGTATTGTCAATAGATGGCGTGATGTACTTGTCAAAGATGGAGTTTCAAAATTCATGACTATGACGATTTTTGTTAATGAAGATTTTTTCCCATACGGAAAGGTCTATGGGGTGATTAACGTATTTTATTAGAGATGTTTCCAAGTTGATGTCATGTCTAGTATTCAAAAAATGAAAAGCCATTGCTGATTTTTCTGTTTCACCATTTTTAATGTTTCTTATATGTTCTTTAGTTCTGATGTTAATATTTCTTTTTGTTTTTCCTATTAAATTTTAGGGCAAGTTTCACATTTGATCTCATAGATTCCTGGTTTTTCTTTGGTAGTGATTGAATTTTTGGGAGGGCCTTTTAACAAATTTCTGATATTAAACCTATTTTGAGGTGCAAGAGTTATGTTGTGTTTTGAGAAAATTTTTTGGAATTTGTTATAGGCTGATGGGTGGAAGGTGAATTTTTTAAAAAGTTTTTTCTCTTTTTCTCCTGTAGGTTCTAGGGTGGTGGTTTCTTTTATTTTCTTAGCTTTGTTGAGTCTGTTAACTGTTTTGTCTACTAAATTTGGGTTGAAACCGTTGGATATAGCTACTTTGTTTATGTGTAGGTATTCTTCTTGATAATCTTCTCTCTTTAGTGGAAAGTTGATCAACCGAAAGATTAAACTGTTGAAAATGGCATGTTGGTGTTGTTTTGGGTTAAAACTGTTGTTCTTAATGTAATTATCTGTGTGTGTCGGTTTCCTGTAAATGCCAAAAGTGAGTTTGTTGTTCATTTTTTTGATCTTGATGTCCAAAAAGGGGAGCACACCATCTTCTTCTGTTTCCAATGTAAATTTTATAGCTGGAGTTTGTATATTCAAAACTCTAAGACCATCTTGTATGAGTTTTTAGGTACTATGGCAAAAATGTCGTCAACATAGCGATACCACACTTTGAAATAATTTGGAAAAGTTTTTGTGATATGTGTTTCAAAAGCACTCATAAATAAATCTGCCAAGAAGGGAGACAATGGGTTGCCCATAGCTAGGCCCGTTTTTTGTTTATAGATCTGTCCATTAAAGCTGAAAAAATTTTGATTGATACAAATTTCTGTAAGTTGTAAAAGTTCTTCTATTTCTTCAGATGTTATTTGTATTGATTCCAGCCATTTTTTGAGAAGTGGAATAAGCTCATTGGTAGGTTTCTTTCTTTGCTTAATATAAAAGAAGTGTCACCATTACAGACTTTTTCAAGTCATTTGCTCACATTAAAAACAAAGAACAGTTTTCAAAAAGCTACATATTCCTGGATATGATGCTCACAATAATGTTTCTTTTGGTTAATTCACCTTTAAGGTATGCAATACAATCATTACATCATGCAATAGTCAAAATGGGCCTCTTTAAAGCTACTGATACCTGTTTTGACGGAAGAAAATTATATTTAGATACTTAACCTCTTAACCAGGTAATTCTGTGCTGACAAATGTACCCGTCCTGGGTATTTTTGGTCTTCCTGGTGTTTAAGTCATAACAAGATAGTCAAAGCAATTTACTGACATTACAAGCACTGTATTGGACTTACGTTGTCATCTAAATGCAGACTTAGTCCACTAAGGCCAAGAAATATGAATTTCTGATATAGTGAACCATATGGAATAAAAATATTGAGTCATTTCCCATGTTGTCATCTAAATGCACACATAGTCCACTAAGGCCAAGAAATATGAATTTCTGATATAGTGAACCATATGAAATAAAAAGATTGAGTCATTTCCCCCTGATTCGCCTTCACTTGTACTAGAGATTGTCTCACTCTTCTGGATTTGACGAAAACTCTTGTGAACTATCTGCAAATATATCACTGTTGTCTTCCAAAACATTCAGTATATGTTAATCCATTTCTTCCTCTGTGAGAGGATCATTCTAACAAATCAAAAAATGATTAGCCATTCTTAAGTATAGTCGCGCTTCTGGATCAATTACCATGGATTTATCTTAGTTAACAGAAACCTCTCAGATAATGACCTGATTATTCTTGTAAGACTGAAGCACCCCTCGGACTTGTGCTACCTTCAAAGAAAACCCAAACTTCAAGTTCATCAAAATACTGACAGAGACGCACCTATCACCAAACCATCTTTTAGTCGACAGCAGCTGAACATCCTAACAAAACATGTTCTAGGTAAATACTAGCAATAAGTGGAACATTGAGTACTAGTTTGACTCAAAATTATATTGTATTCATCTATTTGCCCAATAGCAAAGACCAGTGATCCTATAGTGACAGATCTAAGATGCCTAAATTCCAATGCACTACAAACTTCTTTATGATAAGGATTGGAAACCTCCTAAAATTAGGGTAAAAGCTTTTGAACTCAAATGTTGCTCAAATTGTTTTTATGATAGTTTATTACACATTTGCTCAAAAACTGCAATCATTGACACTAACTTGTCCTGAAACAATTTACGCCATGCTGTAATTTAACAAAGAGTTAGAAATACTCTTCAAAAAAATAAAGCTTTTATATTAGTCAGGCAATAAAGTGTTTAGTTTAGGTATTATTATAATGTTCATAAGTTCTAATCTAGTAAAAATTTGACTCAATAGTTTCAAGTTTAAATGTTTAAAATTGTTCATTCCTAACTATTGAAAACTATATATAAATGTTATATCCCATAAAACATTTCAGGTTTTTTCTGTGCTTAAAGAATTTGAAAGTAAAAAATGTAAAAAATTTATTTTTTATAACTTGCACTCCCCTACAGCATTGGCTAACAAAACACTTAATTTATTTTTTTGTTCAAAGCTCTAGAAACAAAAGATTTAACTCCATTTAATATAAATATTACAAAATTGAGTATTCAGTCTATAATCTCAACATGTTTGGGTGTTCACAGGCCTTTAATGGCTACTAGTGAACTCACTAAATGCAATCTAATCCTAACATTAAGCAGAACTATTTACTTGTCACAACACTGCTTCAACAGTAAAACTCTAAGCAGCTGATATTTTGCACAGTTACAACGTTATGTAAAATCTATTTATTATATTGTAACACAGCACTTCAGTTCTTATGCACTATTCAAAGGACAAAAACTATCAAAATTGTGGTTGGAATGTTTCACATTTATTGAATTAAACTTAGTTATGAAATTCAGTTATTTTATTTATTGCTAAAAGCGACCTAATTCTGGACGGTTCAAATTCCAATATACAATATTAGTTTTCCACAAATTATAATTGATATTGGCCATGCCATGGCTGAGTGGTTAGATTGCTTGAATCTCACCGAGGTGGTCAGGTTCAATTCCTGGTGAGATCGATTTGTGGTGGAAAGCACAGCATTGGGGAAGGTTTTCTCCGCCATCATTCCACCAAATGCTCCATTATCATCTTTTCTTTCATTCATTTCACCCTCATTCTGTCATCTACTTCTCTCACTCTCGTATCAGGCATTGGGCTTATCACCCATCCTGGGTTCCCTATCTGATTTAGAGTAGCTGTTCCTCAACACAACACCAAAGAATCCCCTAACACCACAATAGTGGTAAAACTAGGGAGTTGAAGAAAAAGAAGAAACAGAAGAAATTACTTTTATTAATACATGCAAAAACATTAACTGAGAGTTAATCAGTGTTGCAGTGAGGGGAAGGATTTGGGATTAAACTTACAGCAGTCCTAGAGAGAAGTTACTAATTACGTTTATTGAGCACTTTTAACAGCTTGTGTTAACATTATTATATACTGTTGTAATACAGGCATGCTTTTCATGTTTTGGTTAGCAGAAGAGAAGACCCCACTGGCATAAATAGAACAAAATCTGAGTGTGCCAGTGGTTTATCAACTCAACACAATACTCGTGCATATAAGTTCACAGGCCACCACCTTTCATTGGAAGGTTTGTATCCAACCATTGGTCCCCATAGAAGCAGGTCTACCAAGAAAAGAGAAATATTGCTTGGAGGAATCTCACAGAGTACGTAACCTACCTGTTACTATGATACTGTCACGAAAGCATTGCTGAGGCGAGGCGGTGTGAGGGACGAGTTCAAAGAGATGGGCAGTGCAGTGCGGAGATAAAAGCTTGCCGAAACGGTGGGGGAAGGAGACGGATTTTCTGGAGAGTTCGTCTTTCTTCTAGTGCCATCTTGATTGTTTGAGAACATTCCAGATAGTAAGATATAAAAAAGGAGCTGCCACCCGTCACTGAGAGTCAGTCAGTAATTGGAAGCATTCGCGTGAACAGCTGTAAAAGTGAACTCTTTTGTGGTCGATGACCTTGCAAGTTGTATGTGACGTAATTCTGCTACTGTAGGTGTTGACCGAAGTGTGTTTCTAGGGAAATAAAGAGCAATTTTTGGTGTTTGTAACCTGGACTTTTAATTTCATGAACCCACAAAGTCACAATTAGTTCACCTTTACAGATGTTCACGTGCATGCGTCCAATTACCGACTGACTCCCAGTGGTGGGCGGCGGCTGCTTTTATATATCTTACTCACTATCTGGAATGTTCTCAAACAATCAAGATGGCACTAGAAGAAAGACAAACTCTCCAGAAATCCATCTCCTTCCCCCCATCGTTTCGGCGAGCTTTTATCTCCGCACTGCACTGCCCGTCTCTTTGATCTCGTCCCTCACACAGTCTCGCCTCAATAATGCTTTCGTGATAATACACAACCTATTCAACCACTAAAGAATGGATAATCATTGCTTTCCATATGGGTTGACAAATGAGGAAGAATATGTAGTAGCTTTGTACTTACACTTGAAGTTCCAGCTATCTCTGTTGACTTTTTTGATGAGTTCAAAGATTCTCCCACAATAGGTTCCTGCAAAAACACCAGCATATTATTTTAAATACACATTCCTCAGCTCTCTGGCTCTATACATATGGGTTTCATTCAAATATAAATAAGATTTTTTAACATTTGACTTGAATAGCAGCGTGAGCGACATAGTGCACCGAAGAGCGGTAGCAGCAGAATGGAAAGGATAGCTGTGCACCGAAGAGCGGTAGCAGCAGAATGGAAAGGATAGCTATGCCCATGGTCCTCGCACTTAAGCCTACCATTTCCATATTGTCATCGGTAACCAGGAAAATCCAGGATCTGTTGCAAAAAGCATTAGTATTCATTTACTTGCCAATGAAGATGTGAAATCAAGTGAAATGTAGATTTCAAGTGCCATTCCTGATGATACTATGAGTAAAACCAGACTGGACTTAGTTTTGAAATGGGCATGGTAAAGTGGCAAATGAGTCATAAATGGCAGCTGGAAATAAGCATCAACGAAGAGAATATTGAGGTCCTGCTGAATTGTGCAAGCCAATTACTGCATTACTGTTGCTGAGATTGCACCAGATGGATATAAATGTTGGAAAAGTCCATTCCATTATACTGGACACACTTGGATACAGAAGGATACTAATAAAATGGATTTCATGTCTTCTCACCAAGGCATGAAACATGTGCAAAAGAAAGATATCTGCAAACAACTTCTGAAACACTTAAAAGAAAAAGAGAAGACTATTTTGGACTGTATTGTGACCTACGATGAAATATGGCTCCATCACCATATCCAAAGAACAAGAGAACAAGTATCAAGTGGAGAAAAGATGAAGAAGGAGCAACAATCAAGGCCAAGACTTGGCTGTCAACCGTTAAGTTTTGGAAACTGTTTTGAAACTCAAAACTGTACTATTCATTGACTTTACACAATTGAAGGATAATAAATGTCATCTAGTACTGCCAGATGCTGGATCACGTCAAATTTGCTTATCACAACGACGACACCAACTATTTCAAGACGTACTCCTTCTGCATGACAATACATAGATAGATACACACAGCAATTCTACCTAGTAATAAACTCGCTAAACCACAGTGGTTGTCTCTTGGACACTCACCGTACAGTCCACACTTGTCCACTTGGCTACTGTATGCTTGGTTCACTGAGGAAGGTATTAGGAAGCGAAAAATTTAAAGACAATATTGCAGTTGAACAGAACATGCACAATAGGCTACTGCGTCATGGCTTGTCATATGATGAAGAAAATGTATTTCTGTTGGGGAAAATTATGTAGAAAAATAAGGTACTCCTTATATACACTTATGTTCCATGTAAAGCTGTGTTACAAAATTTCAGTTTATATGAATTATACTTGTAGAGAGGAGAAATGCACTACCAGATAGAGAGAATAGCTTCTCCATGTTTAAATTACACTGTTACCAAACTGAAATTTTACTGCAGAATTTGAAAGAAGTTGTTGTTTTCAAATGCTAGGCTTTGGCAATGAAGCCATTAGCTCTCTTACTCTCCAATATTTCTGTGTAGTGGGTCTGGCAGGTAGGGCTTCACAGGTTAGAAAATGTTCATTCGTTTCGTCTTCTTTGTTGCACAGAGGACAATTTGGATTTGTATAAATTCCTATTCTGTGTGTTTGGCCAAATAATCATGTTCCATAAGTAATCTAAAATTTGCTACTGTCGCTTTACGTGGGATTTCTGGAATAATTCCTGGATTTTTAATTAAAATTTCCCATTTGTTATCTTTGGCTTTGTTAGATATTGATTGGTTTTGTTTGTTTTTATATTTGTTTTCAATTAATTTTTATGGATGTAAAGGGTAAGCTTTTCCTTTTTTTCTGAATTATATTTGCACCTTTTTTGGCAAGAAAATCAGCTGATTCATTTCCAGCAATTCCACCATGTGCAGGTATCCACTGTAATATAATTCTTTTCTGTAGTTTTTGAAGTTGTTGGATCATTTTGTGACATTCTTTAATTTGGATTGACCTCATTTTATATGAACTTATTGCATATAATGCTGCTTTAGAATCAGAAAGTATGACAGCATTTTTTAATTTATCTATTCTGTATAGAAGGTGTTGGAGTGAAATATGAATAGCCGTTACTTCTGCATCAAAATTTGTTGTGTTGTATCCTGCTGGTTGATAGAATGAGAACAGTGCACGCTTAATTCCTGCTCCTGAGTTGTTGTCCAAGTTAGATCCATCTGTGAAGATATGTAACCATTCTTCAGGTGGGTATCTATTGTTCACAGTTTCTAAAGCTAGTGCTTTTAGTACAGGTTTGGAAGTTTCAGATTTTGTAACTATTTGTTCTAATTCTAATTGAATGTTAATTGGTTCAAATGTCAGTGGGTTTTCTTTGGTTAAAATGTTTTCTTTAGAATTAGGAAGATTCAGATCTGTTTTTAATTCCGTAACTTTGTGTAGGAAACTTGTTTGTGTTTTCATCTTCATTGGTTGTAGTAGTCTTTTCTCCCATTTTGTTGTTTTTAACTGCAACATTTTTTTCATGTTGTATTAGTGCCTGCTCCTTTAAAGTTAGATGCATTGGATAGTTCCAAATTAAGGCTTGCATTGCCGTGATTGGAGTTGATTTTGCTGCACCAGTTATTAGTTGCAGGACCTGATTTTGGCATACTTCTAGGTGATTTATGTTAGAACTGTTTGCTGTAATTATTACCTCTGCATTATAAAGAAGTATTGGCTTGATGAATATTTTGTATGTGGTGTTCAGTGTGAATTTGAAAGAAGTTGATCACCCGAACGTCGGAGCTCCCTGTGGGGCTGGCCGGCGGTGGGGTCGGGCGTGGGGCATTCTGGCCACACCTACCCATTTGTCTCCTGTCACTAACTGAAGGGATGATTAGGAGAGGGATCGCGGGCCACTGTGCCATCTCTTTCCCCTCCCCCTGGGTTCTCGAACGTGCAGGGTGTTTCGTCTAATCCAGAAGGTTCTAGATTGGCCAGTTGGTCCTATATAAGCAACGCGTCGGGCTGGAGGAAAGTCAGTTCTTGGCGAACAGCTCTGAGGAGCGCCCAGTGAGCGGACGGACTGCATACGTGCGTCGGAGTGTACTTAATTGTGAGTGCAAGTGGAACTGTAACGGACGAACTGGTGAATTGTAATTGTGTGCATTACGTAATTCTGTGTGATTGGCAAGTGTTCCGATTGTAATTCGGTGGAAATAAAGAATATTTTTGAGTGGTGCAATCGGACTTTTAATTTCACGAACCCACAAAGTCACACTATTAGCAAAAACCTGTTACATGCATGACTTTCTCTATTTACTGTTCTCTATTACTTTATCTACCATGTATATAACAGAGAAGTATTGCACCCAAAAATCCATTATTAAAATTTCACTATAATCTTCGCAAAAGTTAAAGGTATATGGAGGCGGGCCATACTGCACACTCCAGTGAATCCTAAGCTTGCTTCTCCTATCAGCGCTGCCGAATTGTGATAAATGCATTTCGCGTGCCTCAACTGAGAACATTATATTAATTAATTACGCTTGGATAAATGTTTGAAAAATGATACGCCAATCTTATAATAAGAAAGAATTTTATTTTCTGATCATGACCATACAAAAATTCTGTTCTACGATACTTAGAACACGAGCAATGCACATTTTATCTTTCACATGGTTATGGTTAAATGTTATGGATAAATATTTGAATATTATAGATGCCAATCTTATAATAAGAAACAATTTTATTTTCTGATCATGACTGTACAAAAATCCTGTCTCTATGATACTTAGAACACGAGTGATACACGTTTTATCTTCACATGGTTATGGTTATCCAACATCCATCCATTCAACACAGATAAGCCTGAAAAACACCACCATTCTTTCCTCACAATATATCAAGCATAAATAATGCACTTACTATGAAAACAGAAGTCACGCAGTTTGAAACAGAGTTAATTTCCACTTCGTTTTCAGAGAAGAGTTGTTGTTTTGTTAAAGTGAATGGGATTGTTAAGTCATGTGTTGAACTTGAGCTGAAATATTGTTAATATCATATTAAACCATCATTGTCGTCATCGTCATAATCATCATCATTATACACATATTTTTTTCCCAGTGTTTGTGATCCGAGTGCATGAACATCTCCCTTGAGGCTGGGACAAGTGATTTTTGATCAACAAACATGAAGATCCTTTCATAGAAGTGTTGAAAACAGTGTTGTACTGTGCACACAGTGTCACCACTTTGTAGTGAAGCAGCTTCAACCTTAGAAAAAGGGAGCATGCCTGTGTTTCAATCTCTGGGAAAGATCCATTAAGTCGGAAAGCGAGTTACTGGATTGGAAACCGTGCTTGCTGTGACGCGTGTCAAGGTAAGATCTTAATGTTTTAGGAATATTTAATGTGTTGTTTAATTACGGGGAGAATAGCCAAAACCTTTGCTGGCTCATAAAACTGCTCTTCTCTTATGTACGGAACCTCTGCCGGTACACGTACTAGGCTTGGCAACAGCATATTTTAAGGATCTTTTAACAGAGAACAGAGAAAATTCAAGATAATTGAAAATATTTTATTTAAATAACAAAGATAGGATAAGTGATGTGGATCCAATTACAGAAGATGAAGTGAATAGGACTCTTAGAATATCAAAAAATGACAAAGCCACTGGCCCTGGAGGAATCACTATGGAACTGGTGAACTCTAGCAAGATTATTCAAGCAGGTACTGTAAGGAGATCCAATTCCTTGAGACTGGAAAAAAAGTATATTAACCCAATGCACAAAAAGGCAGACAATAGAAACCCCATCAATTACAGGGGAATCAACAATGTTTAAATTAAATTAAGAGGGGGTCGATTAATGACACTAAAGACTTTTAAATTTTTCTGGAACATGTTTCAGAGACTATTTGCCCCCATTGTTAACCAGACAATGGACCGGTTAACAATGGAGGCAAATAGTCTCTGAAACATGTTCGGAAAAATTTAAAAGTAACTGCTGTTTAGTGTCATTAATCGACTCCCTTTAAATTTATTACAACACTGTTTTGAATACTTCCAAGAAAGGAATTATATTGTGTAAATTGTTGCATTGTGTAAATGCAACAATAAATACAATTTTAGTACCATTATTAAGATTAGATTACAGGAAATAATTAAGGATACAATTTTTTAACAATAAGCAGTATTTAAATCATGCAGGTCGTGTTTAGATCACATTTTTTACAATCAGATTACACAAAAAATTGAAAGTACAAAAATATTTGTGTCATTAAATTTTAGATGAGTCGTATTTTTTACACATCTGCTTCACTTTCGTACCTATTTTGAGGACATGTTTCGCAAATCTTCGTTTGCATCTACGACTCTTGTGCGACTGAAGCTAGATCCAGCGGTGTGGGTAACTCTGGGGTTGTTGCTGCCATCTGTTGATTTAGTGATGAACTGAAATGTGGGATTCTCTTCTAGCGGGATTTCAAAGTTCATTAGTTGGTTTTTATGTTTTTCTATGTATATCCTCTCCCATATGACGAGTTCACTATGTTTTTGTACGTATTTTAGTAATTCTGTGCTATCTTCAATTTCATGATTTTCAGACCAGAAATGAGCTGCTATTGCGGACTTATCAATATTTTTGTATCTTAAGTGCCTGAAGTGTTCTTTCTTTCTAGTGCCTATGTTTCTTTTTGTCCTCCCTATGTAAATTTTTTCACAGTCTTTACACTTAATCTTGTAAATGCCTGACTTTTCCTCTGGTCTTATCTTATCAGTATTATTACTGTGAAGTAGGTTTTTAGTGTTGTAATTGTTTTTTGGTGCCAATGTTATATTGTATTTCTTGAATATTTTTTGGAACTTTTTTGTGGCCCAGGGGTGGTAAGTAAATTTAGCAAATCTAATTTCTTGTTTTATTGGTGTGAGAGCTGTGATCTGTTTTAATCTCTTTTGAAGTTTGAATAATTTTAGTTTTTTATCTACAAGGTTTTTTCCATATCCATTTTTAATTGCAGTTTTTAAGATTTGATGGTATTCGTTTTGATATTCTTGCTGGCTGAGAGGTAGATTTACTAATCTGTGTGTCAGACTGTTGATGGTTGCATGTTTGTGTGGAATTGGGTTGAAACTATTTGCTTTGATGTAATTATCTGTGTGTGTTGCTTTTCTATGAATGCCAAATTCTAGTTTTTCATTGCTTTTTTTGATTTTAAGGTCTAAAAAAGGTAGAGTACAGTCCTCTTCAGTTTCTACTGTGAATTGTATGCTGGGTTCTTGCAGGTTGAGTAGTTTCAAAGCATCATCTATTAGTTTGTAGGGCACTATTGCAAAGATGTCGTTTACGTATCTGTACCATGTTTTAAACATATGAGGGAAGGCTTTAGTAATATGTGTTTCGAAAAAGCTCATGTATAGATTGGCCAAAAATGGTGATAGCGGGCTTCCCATAGCTAGTCCTGAAATTTGTTTATAATATTTTCCATCGAAGACAAAATAATTTTGATGTATACATAATTCAGTCATTGCCAAATATTCTTCTATTGCATTGGCATCCAGGTTTATAGAATTTAGCCATTTTTTCAGTTGAATCAAAAGTTTGTCTAATGGAATGCTAGGGAAGAGGGAGCGGACATCAAAGGATACTAAAGTGTCATGAGGTTTTAGTTTAAGATTTTGAATTTTTTCTACCAGGTCTAAAGAGTTTTTTATACTCAGAGTATGGAATTGTGGAAAGGACTGAAATTTTTTGGATAGCCATTTTGCCAGAAGGTAAGTAGGAGTGTATATATTATTTACAATGGGTCTCATGGGTATGTTGGGTTTGTGTATTTTAGGCAAACCATATATTCCTGCAAGGGTATGGTTGTCCGGTTTGATAGTTTTTTGTTCTGTAGTTGTTAAAATTTTACTATTAATGATGGTTTTTTGTACATATTTTATGCATCGGTTGAGTGGATTAGAATCTATTTCCTGGAATTCTTTTTGTTGTAGTAACTCTAACATTTTTTCTTTGTATGTAGCTGTATCTAAGATTACTATTTTGTTCCCTTTATCAGCCCTTGAGAAGATTACATCCTTTTTCCTTAAAGATTTAACTATCTGAATTTGTTTCAAATGTTTTATTGGCTTTTTATTTATTAAGTTTTCCAATATAGGAGCTGATTTTTTCCTAATTATATTTTTGTCCATGGTTTCCAAGCCTTCTACTGCTAATTCTATATCTGCAATGAATTCATCCGGGTTGCTGGAGTATGTTATACATGTTTTTAGGCCTTGGTTAAGTACATCTATTTCTTCATTGTTAAAATTTTGCTTTGAGAGATTAATTACATTGTCTAGGGATGTGTTCTTTGCTGAAATTTTGTTATTTTTTGGTTGCCAATGATTATGATTATGTTTTAGTTTCTTATTTTGACGATAAACTTTCTCTTTGACTTTATAATTTATATGTTCAAATGATTTGGCTTCTAAGTGGTCCCATGCTGTGTTTCCTAGTAATTTTACAAGTTTCAGATGTAGGTTGTACAAAGAGAGGTCTATGTTAGTTATTTTTCTGTAGTGATTTGCTTTTTCGGATTTTAGCACAGCTTTTTCAGCAGCTAATTGTTCTATACTGTGGTTGTTAAATTTTACTATTTTTCTTACAAATATGGTTTGCCTAAAATACACAAACCCAACATACCCATGAGACCCATTGTAAATAATATATACACTCCTACTTACCTTCTGGCAAAATGGCTATCCAAAAAATTTCAGTCCTTTCCACAATTCCATACTCTGAGTATAAAAAACTCTTTAGACCTGGTAGAAAAAATTCAAAATCTTAAACTAAAACCTCATGACACTTTAGTATCCTTTGATGTCCGCTCCCTCTTCCCTAACATTCCATTAGACAAACTTTTGATTCAACTGAAAAAATGGCTAATTTCTATAAACCTGGATGCCAATGCAATAGAAGAATATTTGGCAATGACTGAATTATGTATACATCAAAATTATTTTGTCTTCGATGGAAAATATTATAAACAAATTTCAGGACTAGCTATGGGAAGCCCGCTATCACCATTTTTGGCCAATCTATACATGAGCTTTTTCGAAACACAGTAGAAACTGAAGAGGACTGTACTCTACCTTTTTTAGACCTTAAAATCAAAAAAAGCAATGAAAAACTAGAATTTGGCATTCATAGAAAAGCAACACACACAGATAATTACATCAAAGCAAATAGTTTCAACCCAATTCCACACAAACATGCAACCATCAACAGTCTGACACACAGATTAGTAAATCTACCTCTCAGCCAGCAAGAATATCAAAACGAATACCATCAAATCTTAAAAACTGCAATTAAAAATGGATATGGAAAAAACCTTGTATATAAAAAACTAAAATTATTCAAACTTCAAAAGAGATTAAAACAGATCACAGCTCTCACACCAATAAAACAAGAAATTAGATTTGCTAAATTTACTTACCACCCCTGGGCCACAAAAAAGTTCCAAAAAATATTCAAGAAATACAATATAACATTGGCACCAAAAAACAATTACAACATGAAAAACCTACTTCACAGTAATAATACTGATAAGATAAGACCAGAGGAAAAGTCAGGCATTTACAAGATTAAGTGTAAAGACTGTGAAAAAATTTACATAGGGAGGACAAAAAGAAACATAGGCACTAGAAAGAAAGAACACTTCAGGCACTTAAGATACAAAAATATTGATAAGTCCGCAATAGCAGCTCATTTCTGGTCTGAAAATCATGAAATTGAAGATAGCACAGAATTACTAAAATACGTACAAAAACATAGTGAACTCGTCATATGGGAGAGGATATACATAGAAAAACATAAAAACCAACTAATGAACTTTGAAATCCCGCTAGAAGAGAATCCCACATTTCAGTTCATCACTAAATCAACAGATGGCAGCAACAACCCCAGAATTACCCACACCGCTGGATCTAGCTTCAGTCGCACAAGAGCCATAGATGCAAACGAAGATTTGCGAAACATGTCCTCAAAATAGGTACGAAAGTGAAGCAGATGTGTAAAAAATACGACTCATCTAAAATTTAATAATTTTTCGCTTCACTGTGGTGTTCCAATACAGTTAAATCTCGATATTTGTGTCAGTTAATGACACTTCTGCTGAGCAATATGGACATGAAGTGTGGATTAGTTATGTAAGTGTACAACAAATTCTGAAGGCTGCTAAGTAGAAAGTGTACATCCTAAGATTACTGCACATGAACATTGAAGATGATCCTGACCATCAAATGCAATTTTGTGACTGGCATAACAGCAAATGATAAATGAAGATGAACAATTTGTGATAAAAATAGTGTGGTCGGAGATGAAAGGCCCAGTTTAAACTGAATGTAACAGTGAATCAGCATAATTAAGTCTACTAGGCATCAGAAAATCTACATGCTCATGTGGATTAGGTGATTAATCTACCATAGGTTCATGTGTATGGACTATCATCTAGGAGATTAGTGGAACCCTTTTGTTTTGCTACTGTTACTGGAGAAGAATACTTGGAAATGTTGTGCACATTAATTTTAAAAAGTATGTGCACTTTATGTGGATGACCAGTCTTCTACAAACAGGACAAGGCGCCATCACTGACCCTTCCTAGATGACAATCTGCAAGCACACTGGACTGGAGGAAGAGGTCCATTGAGTTCCCACCAGAGCTGCTGGATCTAACCCCTACAGACTGTTAATCATGGAAAACTGTGAAAGAACTGTTTATCAAAGCTGCACACTCTAGAGGACCTTCATCAGAAGATAACAGTAGCAAGTGCAGCAATGTACATTGAAATATTGACCATCGTAGCAGTAGCAACTGCTCATTTCACTATGTGGCTGGCTGCTAATGGTGAACACTTTGAACATTTACCGCAACCATGTGCTTAATGAAGATATTATTACATGTGTAATCAGTAATTTAATGTAAAACAAGTACACAATGAATATCGTTTGTCCTCTGATGTGTATATACATTTTTTGGTGGATCCTAAATATTGTTTATGTTATGCTATATTTATACGAAATTGTGTATATGTTTACAAAGAAGAAACAGGAAACAAACCATTCATTCCACAAACCCTCATCTACTAAAGACTAGGGAGTCAAAAAAATAAGAAAACTCTCACATACAGCAGGCTTTCATGTCAATATGGTATATAAACAAAAAAAGTATATGTCCTCCAAAATTAAGTTTAGGGGATTGGAATTATACGACATAATCTTCATCTATCTTTAGTTAAATGTAGAAATTTATCTATTCTATTTTACTGCAATGATTTTAAATGTACTCACCACAACTCTTTCATGTAAGTTCTGTCCAAAAACAAATCCAGTTACTGCTGTTGCAGCTGTTGATGTTGAACTTGTGGCAACTGCTGGCGAAGGAGTTATTTTTGAAGTTGAAGCACTCCCACTCAAACTGAAAGTAAAATAAAACAAACTGTGTAAATAAACAAGAAGTAATTTTTACAGTAGTCAATCATAATACCTTATGATGGAATGAATCAATATAATTATAAGGTTTAATTTTTACTAAAGCTGACAAAGGTCATCTTAGATAGATTTAATTATAGTAATACAAGGGCGGTTCAATAAGTAATGCAACACATTTTTCTGAAACAGGGGTTGTTTTATTCAGCATTCAAATGCACCATATTATTCCCCAATCTTTTAGCCACAAAACATTATTTTTCAACGTAATCTCCGTTGAATGCTACAGCTTTACGTCACCTTGAAATGAGGGCCTGTATGCCCGCACAGCACCATTCCACAGGTTGATGTCGGAGCCAATGTCGTACTGCATCAATAACTTCATCATCTGCGTAGTGTGTCCCATGGATTGCATCCTTCATTATGCCAAACATATGGAAATTCGACGGTGCTAGATCGGGGCTGTAGGGAGGATGCGGAAGAATAGTCTACTGAAGTTTTGTGAGCTCCTCTCGGATGTTAAGACTTGTGTGAGGCCTTGCGTTGTTATGGAGGAGTTCATTCAGATTTTTGTGGCTATGAACACACTGAAGTCGTTTCTCTAATTTTCAAAGAGTAGCACAATACACTTCAGAGTTGATTGTTTAACCATTGGGAAGGACATCGAACAGAATAACCCCTTCAGCATCCCAGAAGACTGTAGCCTTGACTTTACTGGCTGAGGGTATGGCTTTAAACATTTTCTTGGTAGGGGAATGGGTGTGGCGCTACTCCACTGATTTCTGTTTTGTTTCAGGTTCAACCCATGTTTCATAGCCAGTAACAATGTTTGACAAAAAACTGTCACCATCAGCCTCATGACGAGCAAGCAATTCCACACAGATGGCTGTCCTTTGCTCTTTATGGTCTTCAGTTGGGACCTAGTGGGAACAAACCTTTGAATATCTCAACTAGTGAAAAATTGTTACAGCACTATCAATAGAGACATCAAGTTGAGCACTGAGATATTTGAGATCCAGCGATTATCTTGAATGAGAGTGTTCGCACGCTCCAACGTTGCAGGAGCCACAGCTGTGCACGGCCGCCCAGCATACGAAAGATCAGACAGTTTTGCCTGACCTTGCTGCGATGATGACACACGCTTTGCCCAACGACTCACCGTGCTTTTGTCTACTGCCAGATCACCGTAGACATTCGGCAAGCACCTAAGAATATCTGAGATGCCCTGATTTTCTGCCAAAAGAAACTCAATCACTGCCCATTGTTTGGAATGTACCTCCATTACAGATGTCATTTTAAAAGCTCCGTATAGTGCTGTCACCTATCGGAAGTCAATGAAATTTACAAAACGAAGTAAGAATGTTTAAAAATGTTCCACAAGAAACATCAGGTTTTTCCAACCAAAATTGGCAGAGAGAAAACATGTGTTGTATTACTTATTGAACTTCCCTTGTAGAATGGAACTTTTACTTCAAGGTTAAGATTTTGTAAGAATTAATACTGACCCTTTAAAACCTTGTATATTAAATTTTAATAAAATGCTATGAAGTAAAGGTTATATCAAATAAAGAAAAACATATTGTAAAAGTTAGTAATCCTGTTTTATCTAGAATTTATGCCCTTCATTCAATATAACTGCCTTATGACCGGGATAAAAATTTGATGTTATTAAAAAAACGATTGAGTTCTATAGGTTTACGTAAGGAATTAATAGATGATTTTGTTAAACTTACGCATTTTTGTTTGAATCAAATTTTTTTGGTTTTAATGTTCAATTTGTTCAACAAACTTCTGGTTTAGCAATGGTAATCCCTTTTACCTTTTCTTGCTGATCTTTTTATGAGCTTTTTTGAACAAGTCGCTAAAATATTCCCTTTAATTTTTAAAGCTTGGTGTAGATATGTTGATGATACTTTTGCTATTGTTCCTGATAAACACATAAATAAAACTTTAAAACTTCAAAATTTATAAGATAAAACTATAAACTTCACATTAGAAACTCAAATTAATAGTTGTCTTCCTTTACTAGATCTAAAGATAGTAAGAAATAATAAACTAAAATTTGGCATTTATAGTAAATCTATTCATTGATAATTACATTAAAAGATAAAAGTTGTTGTTGTTGACTAATGGCACTGGGGATTAGTTGATTTGCATCATTTTCCCCCTAGCTTCCCAATATAAAGCCTGTAGGTTCCCACTTTTGAGACCATTACATTTGTCCAAATGGTGTTTGTTCATGATGACATCCTCTTTACAGATAGTACATTTGGGTGTAGGTATGCAGTGTATTTTATAAAGGTTTAAAAGATAAAAGTTTGAGCCCTTTTTTTTTTTCATAAATTTGCTGTTTTTAATGGTTTAATCTATAGGTTAATTAATATACCCATAAAGTGGAATTCAATAGAGAATATACACACATTATTAATACTGCTTTAATTAATGGTTTTAATAAAGATTTTATATATAAAAAGATTGTAAAATTTAAATACCAAAAACATGTAATTAATGCTTCTACCCTTAAAAAAATAAAAGATGAATATCATTTTAAAAAATTTACTTACTATCCTTGGGCTAATAAACAGGTTGTTCTTTTTCTTTTTTCTTTTTTTTAATTTTGGTTCTTCAAAATATAAAAAATTTGCTGCAATTTTCTAACAAAGATAAAATCCAGATAATAAAAAAATCTAGCATTTATCAATTTAACTGTTTAGATTGCGACTAGGTTTACATTGGAAGGATCAAATGTAATTTAGAAACAAGAATGAAGGAACATTTTAGTTATATTAGGTATAAACAGACTGATAGTCATTTAACCATGAATATATCCAGAAGTTAAATTATTAAAACAATTGGTCTGATCTTAATGGTTTGGGAAAAAAATATTTATTTTAAAAAATAGAAATCATGCAATGAATTTTGAAATACCACCAATCAATTCTAAGTTTATTTTATTTTCAGAGTTTCGTAATAAAACTTATCCGTCCCATAGACGCTGTAACAATAACAACAGGAATGAACAGACTGAAAATGCAAATAAGGATTTGTGAAACTAGTCTCTTAAATTCGGTGCAAAGTTCATCAGTTTTATTAAAAAGATAAGTGAAGTTTGTGACAAATAATTATATTTTATTGTAATATTTGTTACTTCACTTTTGTCAGCTTCGGTTCTTTACATATTAAAAGCTACAGTATTGTATCAAAAAATTTGAGATCTGTGTAGATAAACCTTGTGTATTCCCATAATGATAGAGAAAAAACATGCAAATGTATGAATTTTTGCTCCCTACTTACAATTTAACTGTTGTTATTTAGGACAGATTTTTCTTCTGAATCTTAATAAGCATTATAATGCGTGACTGGAGGAATTTAGTAACAATGATGTCAAAATAATTGGAAAAACTATTTGTAGTCAGTTTATTGACACTTTGTTAATAAATGTAAGTGACGAAGTGTCAGTAAACCGAATACAAATAGTTTTTCCGATGCATTATAATGCTTACTCACCTGTCTTCCTTGTGACTTGGTATTCCAAGAGGTACAAATTTTGGAGCTGCCAATGCCCGCGAGGCCTGTGGAGTTGTACTACCCTTTTCGCTGGTGTCTTCTTTACCCAAATGCTCTTTGCTTTCATTTTCACAATTTTCTTTACTTGTGTCAGATTGTTCTTTCTTACTATCACTATTTTTTTCACTTTTATCTGTACATGTCTTCGAAGACTCCACTTTTTCTTCATTACTTAAGTCTGAGGACACTGCAAGCACAAAACAGTGGTTACTAAAAACAACTTATCTGTGTCTTTAAAAATCTTGTATAGTTCTCATCTGCAAATATATTTTTTCTCAGTCATAACAACAGACAGATTACAAAATAACAACATTTACCTGATTTTTATTTGCATGTTAACATTCCGAAGCTATGCTACAACTGCAAATTATATATTATGTTACAGAAGATACAGCTGTTGATTAACATGCCAGCTGCAAGGTTTAAGATATAAAAGAATGGATATTTCATATTTCAAAATACACTGATCTTAAAGTATGGGAAAGTTAAAATACACAACAGTAAACATCTAAAAATGGCTAATGTATGCTATGACAGACTGTCATGTTAGTTAACCTCTCAAGTTACTGCCATTTTAAATTTTAAAGGAATCCTATGAAAATTTACCTCCTGATTTTCCAACTCATTTTAACTAATTAATTCTGACCATTGAGTTTTTCGGAAAACCTTTCGGAGAATCCAAAATAGCATTTTTAGCAAAAATAATTTATTAAATTTGTGGATGTACTGTACTGCTTCCCATACCTAGATTCATTCACTTTAGCAAAAAGCAAATGTAGATAATAAAAGTGAAAAGCTGAAGTTATTAACAATGAAGTAAATATCATTAAATAAATTATAATTAGTAACTGAACTTACATTTCATATTAATATTATATTACACTGATTATATATTAATATATATTGAAGAGAAGTGAAGTTTAGTCATTAATTACACTGTCCTGCGACACTTTCCTGGTTTTGATGAAAATAGGCTACTTATATGGAAGCAAACACGCTGACTTCTAAAATAACAGTTTTCGCGTTATACATACTATTTATATGAAATTCGATACTACTATATAAACCTGAACCATTTCAATAGGCCATAACTTTTGAACCAATAATAGGACACCTGTGCAACTTTGTGAGAATATAATACTCCGAAAACCTTTCGGAGAATCCAAAATAGCATTTTTAGCAAAAATAATTTATTAAATTTGTGGATGTACTGTACTGCTTCCCATACCTAGATTCATTCACTTTAGCAAAAAGCAAATGTAGATAATAAAAGTGAAAAGCTGAAGTTATTAACAATGAAGTAAATATCATTGAATAAATTATAATTAGTAACTGAACTTACAATTCCTTTCTTGGAAGTGTTGAAAACAGTGTTATGATAAATTAACTTTAAAGAGAGTCGATTAAAGACACTAGACCTATAGTTAGCAGTATAAATTCACCAACATACAAACTTGCAAAGTGGCTAACAAACAAATTCAATTCATTTCCAAAATTCGACAGCCTAAGCATCAAAAACACCTATGAACTTATAGAACACATAAAGGATACTGAACTAAAAGAAGAGGACACAATAGTCTCATTTGATGTTAAATCACTGTTTCCCAGCATACCAGTTAATCAACTCCCACCGTTGATAGAAAAATGGCTCAAATCACTAGGAATGGCATCATCTGAAATTTCAGACTACATTGAACTAACCAAATTATGCATAGAACAAAATTTCTTCCAGTTTCAAACAAAATATTATCACCAAACTTCAGGGTTAGCAATGGGCAACCCCCTATCACCCTTCCTGACCGATCTGTACATGAGTGCATTAGAAATAAGGATCACCAAAGGCTTCCCTTGCATGTTCAAACTCTGGCAGCGATATGTAAATGACATCTTTGCAATAGTATAAAAAAAAAAAAAACCACATCAATGATGTACTTAAACTTTTAAACATCCATGAAAAAAGCATAAAGTTTACTGTAGAAATACAAAAAGACAAGCATTTACCATTTTTGGATCTAAAAATAATGAGAAATAAAAACAGAATAAACTTTGGCATTTACAGAAAACCAACACAGACAACTACATAAAAGCTAATGGCTACAACCCAAGATCCCACAAACAGGCAATCTTCAATAGTTTAGCACACAGACTGGTAAACATCCCTCTCACAGCAGAAGAATACAAAACAGAATACAACAAAATAATTGAAATAGCACAAAAAAATAACTTTCCCAAATCATTAGTGGACAAAAAAGTGAGCTTAGCAAAAAAGAAGAAGCTACTAAAGGAAACCACAACTCTCTCAGCTACAGAAACTAATATGATTTTCAAAAAATTCACTTACCATCCATGGGCCTATGATAAATTCAAAAAAGTCTTCAAAAAACAAAATATTCAACTAGCACCAGTCAACCATTTCTCCTTAAAAAACCTAATTTGCTCAAACATCAAAGATGCCATTCCATCTAACAAAAAATCTGGTATATATCAAATTGAATGCAATGACTGTAGTCAAATTTATATTGGAAAAACCAAAAGAAATTTAGAAACAAGAGCAAAGGAACACTTTAGAAACATAAAATATAAACAATTAGAAAAATCAGCAGTTGCCACACATTTTTGGGAAAAAAACCACAACATAAATCCAGAACCAAAACTACTAAAACATACATCAGGAAAACAAGAACTATCCACATGGGAACAAATCTTCATTTCAAAAAATAGGAACAAAGTATTCAATTTCGACATCCCCCAGAAAGATTTGTTCAGCAAGTTCCTTGAGCCGCCACCAGAGGAGACCTGTGACAAGGTATCGTCAGCTACACCAACGAGAACCAGTCGAGAGCCGGCCGATGATAGAGGCAAAGCCTCTGAAACATTTATATTACACTGATTATATATTAATATATATTGAAGAGAAGTGAAGTTTAGTCATTAATTACACTGTCCTGCGACACTTTCCTGGTTTTGATGAAAATAGGCTACTTATATGGAAGCAAACACGCTGACTTCTAAAATAACAGTTTTCGCGTTATACATACTATTTATATGAAATTCGATACTACTATATAAACCTGAACCATTTCAATAGGCCATAACTTTTGAACCAATAATAGGACACCTGTGCAACTTTGTGAGAATATAATACACAATTGGGAGATTACATTACACTATTTACATCTCAGAGAAAATGTTGGATGTGTCCTCCACCAGCATCTATACATGTTTGCACTCGTCTCACCATATTCTCTGAAGTTTTAGAGATGATATCGAATTGAGAGAAGGTTATTTCCAGCAAGATGGTGCAACGTACCATACATTTAATGACAGCATGGAACTTGTAACCAGTTTCTTTGATAGTTGAATAATCTCAAAAGGTCTGTGGGCCTCAGATCCCCTGACCTAAGCTCACCAGATTTCTTTTTGTGGGGGTATCTCAAAAATAGAGTGTACAAGAATAAGCCATGGACAATTGATGTTCTCAAGGAATCCATTTGAACCGAAATAGGTAACATTGGCGAGGATAGTCTCCATAAAACGTCAGAGAATATGGTGAGATGAGTGCAAACATGTATAGATGCTGGTGGATGACACTTCCAACATTTTTCTGAGATGTAAATAGTGTAATGTAAATTCCCAATGGTGTATTATATTCTCCCAAAGTTGCATGTGTGTCCTATTATTGCTGAAAACAGTCTTTTGTTCAGTGATGCGAGTATTGATAGTGTTTTGTCTTTGTTTATATTGGTGTTATATCTAGTGATACATTTGTGGTTATAACATTTATTAAAATATCCTGATGATGAGAGAGATGAAAGCTCCAGAAACATCAATTTCTAATCATCTTTTCATGTGGCTTGTTTCCTGAGAAAATCTTGAACATGCTTAACATTAAATACCTACCGGCTGGCTCCGTAGCTCAGTCGGTAGAGCACCTACCTGTCGTGCTAGGGGTCCCAGGTTCGGTGAGGGGTGGGGATTTTTCTCCATGGTTCCATAAAATTGGATGACATGGATACCAAAGATCTTCTAAATTTCAATTAAAACTTCTGAAAATGTCTAGCAGGACTATGTTCTAGTGCAGGAGTTAAAAAAGGAAACACCTTTAAGCATATTCCTAATAAAAATAATAATCTGGTATTTATCAGTTTAATTGTTTCGATTGTGATAAAGTTTATATTGGAAAGACAAAATGTAATTTAGAAACCAGAACAAAAGAACATTTTCGTAACATTAAGTATAAACAAACTGATAAATCGGCCATAGCAGATCATTTTTGGTCATTTAACCATGAAATAAATCCAGAAGTTAAATTATTAAAACAATTAAATGGTCCGATAGATTTAATGGTTTGGGAAAAGATATTTAATTTAAAAAACAAACATCGCATAATGAATTTTGAAATACCGGCAGTCGATTCTGATTTTAAATTTGTTTTATTTTCAGATTTTGGTAGTACTAACAAGAACATATCAACATCTAATGTTTAGAAACGATGGCGACAGCTTTGTTTTTTAAGCTGAAGATGTGTATATATGAAATCGCAATCCTGGAGAATTTATAAGAATTATCATCATTTCTTTTAAGCATTCTTTCTTTATAGTATCAATATTGATATGCTACTTTTTCAAATCAATGTAACATACCTCTAGCGAATGGGTTTCCTAATGCTGGTGACTTGACAGGGAATGTATTCCAAGCTGATGAACTTTGTGGCGACTCATTTCCTACAGCTAACTGTGAAGGGCGCAGGAAAACAGGTTTTGCTGCAGGTGAACCAAAAGAAGTTGAAGTCATACAATTAAATTTTGATGTTCCCCCAAATGTGGACATCTTGGAAGAAAAGGGGCTGGCACCAAATGATGATCCAAATCGAGATGCTGCTAACAATGAGGAACCTGGAAAGAAACCAAACTTTGAAACTCAACTTCTTTAACAAAAGTGTTACTAAAATCAGTGCAGTTAAATCCATAAAGATAATTGGAAAAACTATTAATTTGGATGTTGCTGTTACTAAATTCCCCCAAACTCACACAATCATAAAAATAAGTCAACAGGTATTTATTCTTATAATATCTGTATCTCTAGCATAAAAATAGATTTATTGCACCCATGACTCTCCCCTACACTGTAAAACTATTCTTAGAAATGCCTATTCTGTCTACTGCATGATACACATTATCTTATTGCTAATTTTCTTGTAGGTGCAAGGAGAATATGAGAATGCAGTAATCAACTCTTTAAAGAGCTGGTTGCTATGTGATACCTTTGAAATTTCCATTCTATCCACATGACCAAGAAATTAAAAACAGCTTTCCATTATTATGAAAATTAGGCAAATGAGTCAATCTTGTATATACTTTTCTCCACTTAAAAGTTTTTTTAAATGAAGACTAGTTTCTGGAAACTTCTTCCCTATCGTCAGTTCTGTGGTTGACTGATGATGTATCCAGTGTCTGCATCTGGCTTGGTGTCGTGCTGCCATCTAATGTTCTGTTAAGTTTGATGATCTCATCTACGCGGTAATTTCAAAATTCATCAAGAGGTCCTGTTTCTTCGTAATAAATATGTTTTCCCAAATCTGCAGTTCTAGAAGTTTCTTTGCCTGTTTGACCAGATGGCAGCACAACACTAAGCCAGATGCAGACACCATTTGCATCATCAGTCCACCACAGAACTGAGGATAGGGAAGAAGTTTCCAGAAACTAGTCATTTAAAAAACTTGTAAGTGGAGAAATTTGCCTAATTTTAGTAACAATGGAACTCCACTTTCTGAAATACTTCTTTTTATTCTATATAGCTTTCCATTAATTTGAGGAAAGTATATGAATTGGAAAATTCAGACAAATAACGAATATCTTAGAAATGGTTCATTAAATAGTTATCAGACTTCAATTCTGTTTTAATGAGATCTACATTTTTTGTGTAGTAAGATTTCGTCTAACTCTTATGGTTTCCAACTTATGCAAACATCACCCACACTGATAACTTCTGAGAACATTCCCGGAAAATTCCAAGATATATATTTCATGTCATGAAAATATCTTAAATATATGATATTTTAATAAAAAAACATTAAAGCCATTTTTGAAAAAAAATCAAAATTTGAGCAATTTTCCATGGAGTGTGAGTATTTTCCAAAAATCTTCGAGTCTCATCCTTGGAAGATACTACTGAACTTAAATACCAAATACGTTAAGTAGCAAACTTGTTCTTTTTCCATTTAAATAATTGTTTAATTCAGGGGACCTCAAAATGTGTATTTTTATTGAAATCTTGGTATCAAACTCTTGGGTAGAATGTAATACTTTCCCCTGAAAGTAAAAATATGTTAAACATGGCTGAAATGGTTTGAAATGAACATAAAATAATCAATTGTTGAGAACCAGAAACAACGGGAGCATAATAGATTGACAGAACGTAGGCTTTCATGGCCCGAGTCAATACAACTAGCAGTTATTTTTTAGCTGTTATGCCATGGTCTCCCCTGAACTTGCAAACATTTCATCCACAACTGCAGCAGACATCTTCAGTGCTGTGATCATAGTCTCCTCGGAGAAGTTTGTGTACTGTCAGAAATGTTGACTGTCTGAGCTGCCATATTTAGCCCCAAGCATCCTCCACTGATTGGTCTGGATGATAGATGGAAGGAGGGAGCAAGCAGTCTTCATCCAGGTGTTGCTCCCTTCTAATCTCTGTTTCATATAACCTTGCCCGGCTGAAATGTATCACTCCGCGTTCAACAACCCTCCCCCTCGCCCTAATTGGCTAATGCTTTCGCGTCATACGCCATAGGCGGTGCCTTCCCGTCACATTTCATAATAATTACCGGGAAGATAAATAAAATCATACAAAAATCATACAAATAAGGATATGAAGGTATGCAAAAATACAAGTTTATAATGAACTGAGCAAATTGAAACAGAATGGCTGAGCAATGAAACTGAAAGAGTTTATAATGAAAGGCCTTTGGCCTTTTCCATTGGAATTTTTTAAACCAGCACACATACCTTTCAAAAATGCTTGTCTTTCAGTCTTAAAAGTCGTGTCACACCATACTTTACTTTTCGTGTGTTCTTCGTGTATATTTAGCGATTTGTATCTCGGTGCAGTGTGGTTGTCAAATAGCATCTTCGCCACACAGCAATATCGCCTCTGTCTTTTAGCACATTTTTCTTGCCTCTTTTTTCATTCACAAATCCCAGCTGTATAAGCAATCTGCTGAAATTGGTAAATCTGCATCCTCATTTACAGCAGACGAAATGTTACTTATGTTAGGGAGTTCTTTTCTAAAGAAAAACTACACACATGAAGACGCACAACACTTTTCACGTATTAAATTTTAGATGAGTCGCATCTTTTACACTTTTCACGTATTTTCTCAGAGCACGCACTTTTGTTTATTCCTGCTTTTGCCTGGAGTGGTAAGTTTTCCTGTTTCCTCAATTTCATGTCGCGATGTTCCTACGGATCTAACACTCACACCTGTAACTTCAGAGCCCAGCTGTTCGACTTCTCTCACTGACAAAGACGGATTCTTCTCTGAGTGCATTAAACACATGCAACACAATTCTTTTTTCGCCTGTTTGTAAATAATTATCCTTGCGATACTTAAGCGAAAAACTGGCGGTAGACTCTGCCATTATACATATAATACATGCGCAATAAACGATCAATAAAATAATTTAGCTCCCGCACTTTCGAATGGCGATGCATGACTAATCCAGTTCAAAACAAGGTCAGTGATAAAAGTCTTATAAACAAATGTCACCACTACCGCTAAATCACATGCTATCGTGCCATGTGCTTGAGAGCAAAGGAACCTCCTCTTTACTTTAAGAATTAACATGCATTTCAGATAAATCAACTCTGTTGCATAATATATTTAATTAAAACAGTTACGAAAACATAAATTTGACAATTCTCTTCCAACATATAATGATATACCACCATGTTAAATAACGAACTAATTTTTACCGCACGACAGTCATTACCACAACAGCAACCAATGAGAGGTGATTAGGTCACGTGACCGTTAAGAGATACTGGGCAAGCTTACGTGAAACAAGGTATAATTGGTTTGCTTCAATTTCTGTTTTGTGACATTTCTTGCCTTTGATGATACAATGACAGTTCTGTTGAATTTTAAACTGTGACAATGTTTATAAATTTCAATAGCTTTGCGTGGTGGTCCAGCGTGGTAGTGTGTCAAGAACAACAGAATGCTCATCCTGGAACTTACGAGTTCGCCCTCCACTTCAATGGCATGTTGGGCGACTTATCTGTTTGGCCCAGGCAGCAGTTTCTTTTATGTTCGGTGAGTCTGGTGTTGATGCTGTGCTGTGTAGTTCCAATAAAAACTGAACCCAGGAATAGGAAATATGGTATACACCAGCTGATGACTAAGGCTCCCAAGGATCTTTAGCTGAGTGTAGTAGATTGTTTAGTTATTTTGTAGGCTGGAAAACAATCTTGACACTGTATCGCTGCAGTATGTGTTCGATACAATCAGTGACATTCTTTAAGTATGGCAGGAAACCTATGTCCTTGTATTTGCATTTGTCTGCTTTTTTGAGGCAGATTTTGGCCTGGTAGGAAGACAGACTCGTTTTACTTCTTGAATTGAATAACCATTAGATAATAAAGCTTGTTCTAGGTGACCGTTCTTCCTTTATTCAAATAGCAGTCTGTATGAGTGGGCTTATGATAGACAGTATGCCCAAGTATGACGTCTTTCTTGCTGACCAAGACACCCAGAAAAGCCAGCCTTTCTCTTCCTCCATGGCGAATTGTTAGGGAGTTGATGCTATTAAGGTACAGCAGGAAATCTTGGAGGGCTTTTTATCTGTGGGACCATATAACAAAAGTGTCATCCACATGGAAGAACCAGTCAGTCGATTTAAATGGAACTGTAGTCTAAGGGCTGCAGACTCAAATGATTCCATGAAGAAATTGGCCATTATTGAGCTTAGAGAGCTCCCCATAGCAACATCATTTATCTGTTCATAGAATGAATGGTTTATTGAAAATGTTGTGGCAAGAACATGGTGGAAGAGTGTAATTATGTCTGAGAAAATGTGCTTCAGCTGTGTGAGGGCCTCTTGTACTGGAATCATGGTGAAGAGTGAGACATCAAAACTGATAGGTCGTGAGGTTATAGTGTGAGACGATCTTCTAGGAAATGGAAAAGAACAGCAGGAGATAAGAATGGATCATTCTCTACGGTCTAGGGGTAAATGCCTCTGGTTCCTGAGGTCACGTGTTCAAATCCTGGGAGGACAATGGATTTCTTTTAGGTATAAAAATCTGAGCATGACTTTCTTCAGAAGGGAAGTAAAATTAGTGGCTCCATCCCTAGATTTAGGGCAAATACAAGTAAAAAAACGCCAAGCCTGATAAAGAGACCTCTGAATAAAATTAAACAGACTTTCACACCCAATATGAAATTGGATGCTGAGATCCAAAGCAGTTAAAGAGCATCCATAAATAAAATAAATTAAATTTAGATAAGAATGGAAGGGATTGTTTTAGGGGCCAAAGTTTATAAATTTGCATTTTGACAATTCTATTTCAGATTTGGAAGAAACAAAAAATCAATTGTGTCTGGATTGAATGTACTTATCAGGAAATTGCCAGCTGCCAAATCAGAATGAGGCTCACTGTACAAGAGCATGTTGACATTTTGTAACCCTTACAAAATCCTTCAAGAATATGGAGTTTGTATTTTTCATTTAGAGCCACAGGCTTTGCCACAGAAAATTCATGTTCTTGTGAAAGTTGGATGTATTTATTTCCATAATAACACTGTACAAAAATCTTACAATTTTCATATACATAACTTTGAGTTGCTATCTTTCCCACCTTTATTCCATCATGCATCTTAATACCGTGGTTTTTTATGCATGATGGACCTTAACATAATTCATATTACCTTGGTATTAATATTTTAACAAACACTATTTACATACAAGTACACATATTTACAAAGTCTTTGCCCTGTACCATCTGATTTTAATAATATGCATGATGAACTTGACCACGGTTTTTATTGCTTTATTTTCCTATACCATTTGCCTCTTATTCTCCCCATAAATTTTCCTATCCTTTTTATATCCCCCTCTTTTTGTACTCTCATTATCTTGACTTTTAGGGCCGCGACGTGGCTCAGTGGTTAGACCGCTTGGCTCTCACCAAGGTTCGATCCCAGGCGACCGCAAAGTGAGATTTGTGGTGGACAACACGGCACTGGGACGGGTTTTCTCCGGGACCTCCAGTTTCCCCCGCCATCTCATTCCACCAGTGCTCCATCTTCATCTCATGTATCATCAGTGTCACTGCCTGCGGTGCTGTATGTAGTAAAAGCGGGCATTAAACACTACACATTTCTTGACTTTTAGCACTTCTTTGTTGACACTCTCCCATTTTTTGGGTATAAACTTATCCCTACATAGTTTCGTTTCTTCACATTCCAGTATATAATGTAACTCATTATCTACCTCCCCACAGAGAGGGCAACTATCCAAATTCACTTCCTTCCTATCCCTCTTAACTTATGTGCACTTAATCTAGTCCAAGCCCAACCTTCTCTTCCTAACCTATTACAAACCTCAACATACTTCTCCCTTCACCAATCAACTTTTAATTGTCTATATTGCACTAAACTTTTCTTTCCTTCAAGACTCTGGAATAATTCCTGTTTCTCTATGTCTTCCACTCTGTTCCTCACTTCTTTCCAAAAACTTTCATCAACCCCTCCCTATCCTCCCATATATTCCCCATTCCAATTTCTTGTAAAGTTCTCCTTACTCCCTGAGGCCAGTTCACCTCAGCACTAGATTCCTCTTGAATTACTAAACATTGCCTCAAGAAATTCTGCTCATCAAATGATCTTAATCTGTACCAATATTTAAGTATCCTTTCTACTATCAAACTCTTACTACCTACTCGTCCCAACTCCATCATTGCTGCTCCATTGGGTGATACAATAGATAGGCCCAGTATACTTTTACAAAACAATCTATGCACTTTATCAATCGTGTCCCATCCTTTATCACTTCCCTAAATCTCCAACCCATTTTTGCTTCGACTACCGCTTTGTATAGCTATCTAATTTAATGCGGTTATGAATCAGACTAAAATTTCTAAACATAAGATTTTATTTGAAGGTCTAAAAATTTAAAGATTTAAGTACCTTGTTTGCAAGAACTACCAAACACCAGTTTTGAAGGTGGGAAACTGTTTGTGTTTGGAGAGTAGGCATTTTTATTCACATCCTTTTTGCTGCCTGAGCTCTCTTCTTGAGATCCATCACTTTTCCCAGGAGTATGGCAGTTTGTGGATGAACCTCCTTCCTATAAATAAAGCAAATTGTTATGATAAAATCAATTTTATTCAAGTGTGGACAATCAAGGCTATTGTATAACTTTCTGGTTAAGAGGATTAAGATCAAGAAACACTAAAAGAACATCCGTTTTCTGCCAATGATAGCAATACTGCTAGCCCAACATGTGTCAGCTCTGTCATAATTAACCATAACTTCTTCCTCCCTAAAATATGTTTTTATGATGTTGCACAGTACTAAATGGCACATTTCAAGCAATTAGTGATAACCAAAAGTAACAATAGGTGTGAGTACAACAAATTTGAAAATACATGTATTTTATGGCCTTAAGTATTACACTGCATCAAAAAGATGCAGAGTTTCATAACATTAAGTTATTATGGATATGTGCCTACCTGTAATACAGAAACAAAAGTTAAGACAAGCTTAGTAGACACATGACTAAGTGGAATCCAAACGAGCAATATCAACGCTTCCATGCGTACATGTAGGTGGTATATTGAAGGGCAATTTTATATGACTCCCTGCTGTTTTATTTACAGTAGAACCTCATTTACCCAGATCAACTGGGACCAGGGCTGATCCGAGTTAACAAAAATCCAGCTTATCCAGAGAATGACTAAACAATGAAAAAAAAAAAAACATGTACATCACCGAAATATTTTTAATGAGTTTAGAAATTACTATCAACCCACTTTCACCTAAAAACACACACACACTGTATGTACTGTAAAGACTATGTATTTGCACTGAACCAGTATAGCTACAAACTTGTCAATAGTAAAAAAAAGCCAGTGAGCTTCTCCTGTCTCAGTTTAATATATTGCTTACAGCAGCGCAATGTCGCATCAGCTTTAACATTAGAACTTCATTTGGCAATGTTTTTGCTTGGCTAAAATAACAGTTAAATGATGAAGCCTGGGACTCAAGTACTTTCAAAAGTAAGTCACCACAAATGGTATATCTTGAATACAAGAGTCCCTAGTTGTTTACCAGGGAAATACGAGTCAAATGGAGAATTAAATGTCATGACGGCAGGTTGGCCATGGTAGCTCAATGGGTAAGAGTGACTGGACGGAAACCAGGAGTTCCGTGGTTCAAATCCCGGCCGGCTGTGGCATTTAATTTTTCATGTTGACTTCCCGTAGAGGGGATCCATCCCCTTCAGCTGCTGTGGTGCGGGCGCTGCGGACCCTTAGCACTCGTAACTCTGACATTACTAGAGGAACCTCGGACATTCAAGCCCCTCCCGAAGGGGAGTTGTTCGGATTGGGTTGGACTCGGGGGCAGTGTTGTCCCAATACCTGTGGGATAACAGGTACCTCCGGCCAGGCTCCAGCCACCCAGAGGGTGTAGAAGGTTGCCTAAGAAGTCACGGGTATTAGCCTGCATAACTAATTAGGTGTGCTAGATCACCAGGCAGCCCCACAGAGGTTTTCGGTAGTCTTCCCTGCGGGGTTGACGCACAAGTGGCATATGCACTTCCATCCCATCTTGACGTTGTCGATGGGGAGGGGGGCTTTTTTGGAAACTGGGTATTGTCCTACGGAAAGACACCCGGAGTTATTCTTACTCCTGGGTTGAAGGAAGCCAGTCGGAAAATTGGGTAGATCCTCTGAGCCTCAATGTTGACTCTTATCTATGACAAAAGGTGTTTTCCACTCTCAAGAGAATGATGCTAAGAACAGCATGAAAGAAGACACCCTTTATCTTTAGCTATGTCTTCTATTGAGAAGGACCTATTATTCACAGCTGATTTCAATCACTAGTCATCAACTGTTTAGCTACACAAAAGGAGAGCAAAATGAAACCTTATCTATAACAATATTATTAGGTTCTTAGGATTTATAAAGCAATCAATGAAAATTGATTACTCTGTAAGGTAAAATCAGAACTGAAAAATTCAATCAACCAGGATTTGAAACATGGATCTTCCACTCTAAATATGGCTACTCCATTCATTGAGCTACCATGGCAACTCATAAATGGAGACCAATGTTATTTTTTCATCTGCTTCTAATTCAGTCAACAAAATGCAAGTTAGCCAACCTCAAAATTCAATAAGCGTTTATTAAATGCAGACCCATTACTAACTCCTAATCTTTTAGCAAAACTGTCTTAGCAAATGTCATTTGCTGGAATCGGTATCTCTAATGTTTTGGCCTACGTATGCCATATCACAGATTGTTAGTTATCTTAGTAATTTTTCAAAGATTAAATAAAATATCTCTTTTGCTATATAGAAAAGAGAGACAAATAGGCCTGGTTCACAACTGAAAATGGAAACCACTACGACAGTGAAAAAGTTCAATACATGTTATAATTAATGCAAGGAATTTTAGGTACTTCACCCTCAATTTTTTTCTATTATAAAGCCCAAATATGCATATGTGGAAAAGGAAACTTTAAATAAACACACCCCTTTGAGTTCTGGTTGCACCTTTTTGCAATCCCAGCACCATTTTGCACCTTTTCCAAACTCTTTTGTCTACTATACTACATTTTATTCCCAAAATCATATATTTTTATCTTTCAAAGGTTGGTAATGATGCCCAGTTCAATCCTGCTACAACAATTACACTTCAGTGCAGTGCTGCTAGTTTGCGCCTCAATGTATCACAATTATTTGAAGCTATTAAGGAAGGGCAATTGTTGAGTGCAGAAAGAAATGTTTCAGTTAAAAATATTATTTCACTACTATAGTCTGCCATTTGCCAGTAAGTAACCTTTATTTCCATTTCAATTACAAATTACTATTCATTTACATACTTATTACTACAATGAGTTGCTGCTTACCCTTGTGCCCAATAGACTAACTCTGAGGTTGTCAAGCTAATGGACTAAAATAACTTCATCTTCATTTTCGTCATATTTACTTATCTTTCTCAACCATTTGGCTCTTACTTTGCTCAAAAAGTTCCCAATTTCAATTAAATTTTTCCTAGTTTTTACACATTAACTTCATTGCTTGAATTTCTTTTGGTAGCCTTGACCAATCTTTTTTACCTATCTTCTCCCTAAGCAACCTAGTTTCTTCACATTCTGAAAGCAAATGCCATTCTTTATCCCTTTGGTGACACAATGGGCATTTCTCCAGATCCCTCCCTATTCCCAAACCCTTCAGTTTCACCACCCCTGTTCTGGCCCATGCAAAACCTTCTCTTGCTGCTTTATCACAAATATCAATGTATTTTTCCCTGTTCCACATCACTTCCATTTGCCAGTAAGTTTTACAGAATGCCGAAAATGAAAGTGAATGTCTGCAAAGTACATGAAGTTGTTAAACAGTTTAATGCAGGTGGAATTCAAAGTGATGGATCTGTTTTGAGATGCAGTGCTTATGACATTTAAATTACAATTAATGAAAAACATCAATGCAATCGTGTTAAGCAGTATATAGGCAGTGCAAAACACATGAAAAATAAGGAACTAAAGGGCGTAAAACTGCAGGACACCAACAGTTTATTGGTAAGGTGCTGGTGATACAGTAAAGACATTTACGGCATGTGGTATTCCTCTTTCCAAGCTCAACACTATTATGAACGCATATTTCAAAAAATATACTGGGAAGTCTGTCCCAGATGAGAGTACCTTAGAAAATATCTTCAACCTCTGCATGAAGAATCAGGCAAGCAGTAGGTGAAAATCCAATATATTTTAGATTAGATGAAACCATTGATAGACAGATGAAATATGTTCTTAACATTTTAGTAGCACTGCTAAATGGAAAGCAAGAGAAAACCATGTTGTCTATAAAAACCAAGAGAAAAAACCAGACTAGAGTGTCCTTGAGATCCATTTGAGTGTCCATTTGTCTAGAGTCTTGTTTGATGTTAAATCACTGTTTCCCAGCAGACCAGTAAAACAGCTCTCACCAGTGATAGAAAAAAGGCTCAAATCACTTGGAATGTCATCACCTGAAATTTCAGATTACATCGAACTAACCAAATTATGTATAGAACAAAATTTCTTCCAGTTTCACACAAAATATTTCCACCAAACTTCAGGTTTAGCAATGGGCAACCCCCTATCACCCTTCCTGACCGATCTGTACATGAGTGCATTAGAAATAAGGATCACCAAAGGCTTCCCTTGCATGTTCAAACTCTGGCAGCGATATGTAAATGACATCTTTGCAATAGTATAAAAAAAGACACATCAATGATGTACTTAAACTTTTAAACATCCCTGAAAAAAGCATAAAGTTTACTGTAGAAATACAAAAAGACAAGCATTTACCATTTTTGGATCTAAAAATAATGAGAAATAAAAACAGAATAAACTTTGACATTTACAGAAAACCAACACAGACCGACTACATAAAAGCTAATGGCTACAACCCAAGATCCCACAAAGACAATCTTCAATCGTTTAACACACAGACTGGTCAACACCCCTCTCACAGCAGAATACAAAACAATAATTGAAATAGCACAAAAAAATGACTTTCCCAAAGCATTAGTAGACAAAAAAGTGAACTTAGCAAAAACGAAGAAGCTACTAAAGGAAACCACAACTCTCTCTGAAACTAAAATGACCTTCAAAAAATTCATTTACCACCCACGGGCCTTTGATAAATTCAAAAAAGACTTCAGAAAAAAAAAATTCAACTAGCACCAGTCAACCATTACTCCTTAAAAATCCTAATATGCTCAAACATCAAAGATGCCATTCCATCAAACAAAAAAATCTGGTCAAGAGGTCCCGAGTTCGAATCTCGGTCAGGGTGAGTTACCTGGATAAGGTTTTTTCCAGGGTTTTCCCTTATCCTAAAAAGACGTATGTTGGGTAACTCTAAGCTCTATGGACTCTGGGATCATTTGAGCACCATTTCAACCTTTCCATTCATCGTCAGATATGACTTAACGTTGGAGGACGTAAATTAAAAAAAAAAAAAAAATTGAATGTTGTCACTGTAGTCAAATGTATATTGGAAAAACCAAAAGAAATTTAGAAACAAGAGCAAAGGAACACTTTAGCAACATAAAATATAAACAATTAGAAAAATCAGCAGTTGCCATGCATTTTTGGGAAAAAACCACAACATAAATCCATAAACAAAACTACTTAAACACACAAAAGGAAAACAAGAACTGTCCACATGGGAACAAATTTTCATTTCAAAAAATAGAAACAAAGTGTTCAATTTCGACATCCCCCAAAAAGATTTGTTCAGCAAGTTCCTCAAACTGCCACCAGAGGAGACCTCTGACAAAATATCGCCAGCTACACCACTAAGAACCAGTCGATGTCTGGTTGACAATGGAGGAAAGTAGCTCCCGAAACATGTTTCACGAAATTTAACAGAAAGTGTTGTTTAGTGTCATTAATCGACCTATCCTTAAATTTAAAACAGACAATGCTAATGTAATGCACAGTTTCAACGATGCATGTTATGTGCTGTGACCTGATGGCATTCAATATTACCAAGTGTGGCTAGTACTTAAAGACCCAGCATCTTATATGTTACTGGCCATTTCTAACCTCAAGCCTATGTACTCTAATCTAAAACATGTTACCTGCATTACACAAGCATTGCACTGAGTTTGTGAGACAACAAAAGAAGAATATTCATAAGCAAATAAATTTCTGTCTTGTATCAAATTGTTGAAAAAGGCTCCAGCTAGGATATTACGGGGCCAGCAACAGATTCAAGTTATTAGGTTTACTATCAAGTAAAAACTCTTGTTTGTTAACAATGTTGTCAATTACCAGGATTATACCAACACTGCCAGTATGCTGGAATTTTGCCACAAAAGAGTTCTTTTACATGCTAGTAAACCTAATAATTTGATTCTGTTGCTCTTAAGCACACTTAAAAACCATTGGCCTGAGCCAGATTTGAGCCCATGATCTTGGGATCAGCACTTCAGTGCCTAACAAACTGAGCTACCCAGACCAGCAATGCATGCTCTGATTCCTTGATATCATACATTTAAACACAAGGTAGGGCTGAACAATATGCAAGGAAAAATGTGTACTTAACCATATGTAATTTCCACTGTTATATCAGTTGTACTTACATGGTTAATTACTCACTAGTTTTCAATCTAACATTTAAATACTGCTGTTAACAATAAAAGCAAAGCAATAAGATACACTCTCCCACCAGCAAGAGCAAAAATAACATTCACAGATTTCTGTTCCTATTCTGTTTAAATAAAATTATAGAAGGTAAATATGTGAGGTTAAGATTTACTAATTATTTATTTTATGAAAACAAAGAATGGAAAATTCATGATATAAAATCTAGTGATCCCTGCTGAAATTATAATGGATATCCATTAATGCATGGGAACTGTAGTGCAGTAATTATTAATACAGTTTAATTTACACTGGCTTTGATAGCTATGTTTCATTGTATATTTTATTTCCAAATTTCAAGCATTTGTATGTGCTGAAAGAGAACATACTGTCATTTAGACAAATAAGATATGACATACATGCAACTGCTTTGGGTTCACATGCTTATTTTTGTTTACATATATTTTCTGTAGAATAAAACTTGCCATGTATAGCATATTTAACACAAAAGTCACCTCTCAGCATACTAACCTCAATAGCCATGAACCATCACTGATGTTTACACCGCTTTTACTAAGAAAATGTTCTTATAAGTAACTTCTTAAGCAGCTGAATTTTGAGGTTAAGGTTTCACATACAAGCTTAACTAATAAAGGTGGCCTTCAATAATACTTCTATGTTATGTTTTTGTGAAGCAATAGAAGATTTTCAAACTCCCTGATTTTCATAATAATATAACCAAAATAATAAAAAAATATCTAGGCAAAACATTACACAATGAACTGGTTAAAAAGGAAGGAATGATTATGGATTTGAGTAATAACTTATGAGGTGCTAGATGAATCAAATTGATTGTATTTAGAATCCCAGGATATTTATACTACTTAGGTATTTTTTTATGAAGTTCTGAGTGTCAGCATTTTTAAGTTATTTTATATAGTAAGACTAATTAATATAGCTTTCAATATTACTTCTAGATTAAGCTTTTGTGAAATAATTGGGGATTTTGAGACTTGAGTACCCGAAGCTGTTTCCGTGGTTTTTTATGTTTTCTATTTTAGCTGAGATAGCAGAAAACTTGCTTGTATATAGAAAATCATGGTTTAAAGATAACTGGTAAAAAGTGATGCCTGAATGGAAATACATAATAGTCCCCAAGCTCTAACTTGGCCCTTTTTCTATTTTCTTTGTATAACATGGGTTGCAGAATATCCTTGGGTTTCTTTCCTTTAAATGGTCAGTCTCTTTTAAGGTTCTATTGTGTCTCCCAATTACCTGCAGTTGAATTAAGTGAACATTGTGGTGTTGCAACTCTAGCAAGTGAAGTATCGGTTGTAAACATGCAAAATGTTTTTAGAATTTGTGATTATTTTAAACATAATGCTGGGAATTGTGCTAGTATTCTACCAGGCATGGGAAGAAAAGGAAAAACTGTAAGATCAGATGGTAGGTATATTGTATTGTATTGTATAGGGAAAATGTGGCCAGTGTTCATGAATTTTGTACAGGTGAATACAAGATCTTATGCACAAAGCCAACTAATTCCATGTCCAGCATAATTCAATGAACCATTGCAGCTACAATTGTTTCATCTCATAATATGAAAAGAATGTTCATGGAATACTCAGTATATTCTGGAAATCGGTAAAATTTCCTTTCCTCTCATCTTTCTTTATGAAGTACTTAATCACTTGCCGGCCCTAGTAACCACAGTCGTTAGAGCATATGTCTCTAGCATTCTGCCACATAGAGGGTTGTGGGTTCGAGTCCTGCCTTGGGGACGGGTGTTTATGTGCATAGTGTATATGTGTGAAACTAAAGAAAACAGATAGTAAAATAAACAGAAACAATCAAGAGTTAAATAAGGAAAAGAAAAAAAATATATATATAAAAAATTTGAATATAAAAAATAAACCATTAAAAAAAAACTAATATATTTTAGAGTCAAACTAGTACTCAATGCTCTATATACTGCATAGAAATGCTTAATCACTATTCCAATCTAGATTTTTTCCACCTTTGCTAATCAATACACAGTAAGATCAAAAGAACACCTCTTCTAAGAGCATTGACGAGACTGAATGAATATTGCTTGAATAAGTTGCACTAACACTGAGCAGTTCTGGTGATTCCAAGAACTTTTCATACAACCTCATATTTACAATATCATTTTTTAAAACCAAGTTACCTTTCAAAAAAAAAAAGTCCTATTATTTGCTGTTTGAGATGTTACATCATTTGTTTACTGCTATATTATACCACAGCAAAGCAAATCATGTGGCAAGGACTCCTTCTGTGCAAGAAATGTGTTGCATGCCTTCATCATTAACTTCTTTATCACTTTCACCATAGTTTTAACATACAGCTTCAACAATATATGTATGTCGCTAATGTTCTGGAGTGGACAACAAAGCCATACTCCTTCTAGCTTCCCAGTACTTAGAAGTTATATCTTGATAATTTTGTAAAGCTGTACAGTTTTATAAATGTTCTCTATACATTTCAATACCTTGAGAGCACAATACACAATTTGGAGAAGTTAGTATGCCAATTCTATGGAGATGTTTTCCTAGACAATCATGTCCTGTATTAAGCCACATCATGGTAACAGCAGATTTACGTGGCAATTCCGGAATTACAAAGGGATTTTCTAGAAGTATTTTCATATTTCGGTTGCAAATATTTTCAGTTAGTCCAGATTTGCAATTAATTTTTTTCTTTATAATCCTTTTAATTGATTCATATGAAAAAGCTTTTGATTTTTTCTGTTTAATTTTACATCCTTTCTTATCGATATATATGAATCAGCCCTTTCATTCCCTTAAATTCCACAATGGACCGAATCCATTGCAAACATAAATTTCTGTTTTAATGAAAGCACATTTGTTGTGCATAAGATTTTATTCATCTGTTTTTATATTTGTTTTTAATTAGTCTTTTTATGGATGTAAAGGATAAGTTTTTATTTTTGTTCTGAATTAAATTTGCACTTTTTTGGCAAGAAAATCAGCTGATTCATTTCCAGCAATTCCACAATGTGCAGGTATCTATTGTAATTCAATTCTTTTCTGTAGTTTTTTAAGTTGTTGGATCATTTTGTGACATTCATTTGGATTGACCTCATTTTATATGAACTTATTGCATATAATGCTACTTTAGAATCAGAAAGTATAACAGCCAAAGATAAAAAAAATGAAACATTTTAATTAAAATTACAGAAATCCCACGTAAAGCTGCAGTAGCAAAATTTAGATTATTTACGGAACATGATTTGACCAAACACACAGAATAGGAATTTATACAAGTCCAAATTGTTCTCTGTGCAACAAAGAGGAGGAAATTACTGACGAACATCTTCTAACCTCTGAAGTCCTACATCCCAGACCCACTACACAGAAATATTGGAGAGCAAAGAAATATTGGAGAGCAAGAGAGCTAATAGCTTCATTACCAAAGCCTAGCATTTGAAAACAACAACAGATTTTGTTCATCTCTTATGGCACAATTGTGCAAAAGTCATTCAAATGAACAGGACTTAAGATAAATTGCCTTTATTGCATATTTCTTTGTATGTATAGGTACAATAAGAATAGGGAAAAACAGTAGGCTTAAGCAATAATCAAATCTTTTAAGAGATGATTATACGATGACTTTGAAATTCTCTTTCTTTGCATGTCAACAAAAAGATATAAAGACAAAAAGAAATAATAACTTTGCATTTGAAAAAGTATAAGTAATGAAAAATTCAAAATAATAAGGAGCATTTTTTAAATGATTAACTAAACAAAAAACTGTATTTGACATCATAAAATACACAACGTATTTTAGTCAAAATCGTTAAAGAAATTTTTAGAAAAAGAAAATTTGTGAAAAGGTTTTCATGTCACATCCTGGGAAGATGCTAAATTTAAAAACTAAGTTTAGTAGTTAACCAACTTTTTGTTTTTGAATTTGCTGTTCACAGACTGTTACCTAAAAATGCTTTTCTGGAATACAGTTTAATTTGGTGAAATCTTGGTATTGAATTTTTATAGTGAAATAAAATGCTTCCCCCATTTTTAGGTTTATATTGTAAAATCAAAATCAACATTAAATTATATTGGACAGAAATACATATATTTTTTTAATTTATATCCTCCAACGGGCCCAAATGACCTTGCTGTCGACGGGCCCTAAAACACCACACACTCACTCACTCCTCCAATGTTAAGTTATATTAGATGAATGAAATGGGTGAAATGATGCTCAAATGACCCAGGGTCCATAAAGCTTAGAGGTACCCAACATTGGTATTTCAGGATAAGGGAAAACCGTGGAAAACCCCTTATCCAGGTAACTCACTCTGACCAAAATTCAAACTCGGGGCACCTTGAATGTGAGGAAAAATCACTACCATCTAGGTATCGAGGCAGGCATACAATATAGTCATTTAGAGTTGTTTAGAATTTAGAGAGAGCCAATAATGCTGATAGTGATTCTTTTTCATAACATCTTTGTTTTAAAATAATGAATTTGTATGTCTTACCATTTCTGAAACAATGAGTTAATTTTACTTTTATTTCCATTACTTTTTAGTTATGTAAAACCCTGTATAAGTAAAAACTATAATATCTGCATTTCATGATTTTTCCCACTTACTCTTGTACAAATTTTTTTAGAAAAGCTTAGACCTCTATATAACAGGTGAGTCACCTGCCCCTATTTATTTTTTAATTTATTTGACGTGCTAACCAATTTATGTGACTTATGCACTTCTTGAATACCTTCTAAAGGATGATTTGCAGAAAAGTTTATAGAGAAGGGGTAGAAAACTACATAACTCAGTGCATAAGTGTTGCATGGGACAGAAAGCAATCACTATGTCTGTCAATTCCAAAAACATCATATCCAGACACAGAGGATGCAGTAGTGATTTTATTCGAGTTTACAAACTTTAATCATTAGCATACATTCACCCACAGCTTTAAACATGTCCCTGAAGGAACAACCTATCAGGTTTCAGCAAGGTAAAAGTGGTATTGCTGGAGCTAACACAATCTCACCTCTTGTTATCCTTAACCATAACTTTCTTTCTCTCAACAAGATGTTATGGTTATGATGTAACAGAATAACAAATGGCACGTAGCTAGCGGTTAGCAGCTTTAACAAGTGGTTCAGCTTCAACCAGACATTACAGAACAGCCCCGAAAGCCCGCTTCAGTAGCATGGTGGCAGTGTGTCTGCCTCACGTTCAAGAGGTCCCGAGTTCAAATCTCGATCAGGGTGAGTTACCTGGATAGGGTTTCTTCCGGGGTTTTCCCTTATCCTAAAAGATGAATGTCGGGTAACTAAGCTCTATGGACCCTGGGATCATTTGAGCATCATTTCATCCATTCCATTCATCGTCCGATATGACTTAATGTTGGAGGATGTAAATTACAAAAAGGAAACAGGAAAGAATAGCCCTGAATGTGTAACAGTTTCAGATTAGTGTTTTGTCCATAAAGTTCTTATTTTTATCCAATGTGGCATATGGTGATTCACATCTAGAAAACAATTATGCATTTTTAACATTTATTTCTCCTCTAGAGAAACTGGATGAACAACCAAAATCAATTGTTAGAAAACATTTTATTTCTAAAAAATCACCATGTTATCCTTTTAACTTAGTGAAGACAATTTATCCCACATATTTGTGATGTTGGATCTCAATATTTCAAACCACACTTGTAGTTTTCTTGAAACATGCTATGAAGCCATTAAAAGTGATAAAATCAAACAAAATGAAAAGTTTGTGGAAATCAGTCAGCACAGAAGGGGTGACAAGCAGCTAAGGCCTCAGAGTAAGTGTTGATGATTCATGACACTTTTTATTTATCACTTATCCCACCAATGACAAATACTCCGCTTTCACATTATACACTACCAATCCTTTGGATATTTTTTGTGTTTAAGTTGGCAACATCTATACTATACATTGAATGCCAGTCACTTACAATGACAATGCAGTAATATTCTCCTCCTTTAGGTTTAAAAATTTACCCCTAAAAAAGATACATAACCTTCGTAACGGGTTTTTCAGATTTTTTGCTGCTCCTGAATTCTTACAGAGATACTGACAGAGACCAAAGTGAAAAGGATTTAGCTTTTCCTTAAGAATTATCTCAAGAACAAAAATATACATTTGAGTGAAAAAGCATGTAATAAAGCTACAGGGTCCTGTGACAGAAAATTCAACCCAAAGTTAGGTTAGGTCACAGTGTGTATATCAAAATATGAAAGAATCATATGGTATTGAAATTTAGCCTAAGGTTAGGTATGCCTTGGCTTCTACGTGTATCACATGATTAAAAAAGCTGGTTCTCACAAATTATACTTGTATGGTTGCATTAACATCTCCTATGCATGTACAGTAGTAAGAAGATGGTGTCCTTTGATGAAATTACATTGTAAGTTTGCTGTAAAAGAAACTGTTGAAAAAGAAAAAGAATGGCAGGTGAGCTTTAGGCTTTCATACTTGCTCTCATATCTTGCTTCTCTGAACCTCCAATTTAAGGATCTTTATTACTTCTGGATAATACAGAGGCTTAATCCGAAGAAAACCTACACAAATATTAACAGTAATAACATTATTCTATTGTAACCCAACATTTATTTTATTTTAGCATACTTATAAATTGTGAAAATTATCAACCAGGATGCTGTCAATTAGCAGGTTCATAACAGTACTAATGGGAAGTGAGAACTTCATCCCATAGCACTCTTTTAATGCCAGTAGATCAACTAATATGGAGCTACTGCATTGAAGCAACCTTAAAAACCACTGGTTCAAGCCAGATTTTAAGGTGAGAAGGTACTGCCTGTCTCCACTGCTATTTCCATGACTTTTGGGTGCAAATCACTCAGAAATTATGGCCACGCCGTGGCTCAGTGGTTAGACTGCTTGGCTCTCACCAAGGCGGCCCAGGTTTGATCCCAGGCGACCGCAAAGTGAGATTTGTGGTAGACAACACGGTGTTGGGGCGGGTTTTCTCCGGGACCTCCAGTTTCACCCGCCATCTCATTCCACCGGTGCTCCATCTTCATCTCATGTATCATCAGTGTCACCGCCTGCGGTGCCGTATGTAGTAAAAGCGGGCGTTAAACACTACACATTTCATTTCTCAGAAATTATTATTGATGATGTACATGAAAATTTTCAGGCATTTTTTAAAACCTTTATCTTTAATAGCGCTTATTATCATTTGAAAATTTTGTACTGGTAATTTATTATAATTTTTAGCTTTTGTAAAAAAAAAAGCACTGATAATTTTATGTTTTTAAACAAGTATTATGAATCTCAGAGAAAAACCTCTTCTTATTATTCTTATGAGTCTGCTTAATACACACACAAAAATTTATATGTTTTGGTTGATTAATTTTTTAAAAAAGTGTACCGGAGCCTAAAAAAATGTGAAACTGAGAAAAACAGCTTTAAAGTTTATATAGTGATTGACTTCTCACATAAGTCAGAACATTCCTGCTGCACAGTCTGGACCCTCTTTATTCTCACTTGTTCTTTTTAAGTCCATCTTCATTTTTCTTGCCTCCTGGGTCAGTTCTTCAACCATTTTATCTACTTTCAGGACTCACAGCTCATCAATTTCTGTATATGACTACTATCATGATTAGCACATGTATTGTGTGAACTGGGCCTACTAACCTCAATATTACACGTGGTTTCATTGTCTATTCTATTTATATTTGCTACATTTACTGTTCTGTTTTTAGTAAAACCATTGCCTGTAAACTTTCTCTTTCGAAATGTTTTTGGCTTACCCATATCATATATTCACCAATAACTAGTACAAAATATTATTCATAACAAATAACTGTTTAGATACACAGCGAAAGACTACAGAAAACTAGCATCATTGGTGTTACAGTGGTGCCAGCAGAAAGCTTGAAAAATATCTTACAAAACAAATCTTAGTTCAGAAATATCTGTTCAGTAATACAGAAGTTATGATTGATTTTCTGAAAGCTTACGAAAAGGAGCATAGCAAAAAACTTAACATCCACTAATATAATTAGCAAATTAAGTGTAAAATATTGCTCCAATTAACTTTTTAACTATATATTTGCAATCTAGAGGGATGGCATTATAATAAAATGTAAAAATAAAAAAAAATAAAAAAGTGAATTTTAACCTTCTCATCTTAAACCATGACTTTGGAATCTGTAGGCCAAAGCCTAACCAACTAATCCCAGGTCAACATAAACAGCAGAATGACCTTGTGCATCATAAACTATCCCAGAAATTGCTAAAAATAATCAGCTTTCAATATACAATTTCATAATGTCAGAATTTACTAGAACAGTTAACACTTTCCGGTCTGACTGCAGGCTATGCGCTTAGTACCGTATGTAACATTCATGACAAGCGACGGGCTATGCTCACAGTGAGATATAAAAATACACAGAAAATTTACGACAGCCTATGCTCGCATTTCGTTTGCTGTACTATGTAGCTGCATGTTTTAGTTAAAGAATACACTAGATGTCAAATGAGAACAGGAAAACAGATGAAAGTGCATTTTGTTTGAAAGCCTGCATGACATGTATACATGGTTTAAAGATGGCTAACTCAAGCAAGCGTAATCTTACTGAAGAAGAAATACTTGACATTTCAATGATACAGGATCTAAGGACGACTCTAGTGAATATTTTGAGAGTGAAATTTATTCTGAAGGCAATTAAATTGTATTTTACTGAATTTTCTACATTGTACTTGATTGATAATGTGAGGTTATTACTAGTAAATGGTAGATGTAATGTTTTTGCATGTTTTCTTACACAATTATTTTCCTTTCAAGAAAATAAGTAATATATTTCTTCAATGTTTCTATTTACCAAACAAAACTAATAGGGAAAATGTAGTGAGCCATAAAAACCATGCTAATGAGAATCTCCCTCAATATGAAGAGGAATGTTCAGCAAAAGCTTTCTTTTCTGTTACAAAATAGTAATTTATCATTCATTTCTGTTTTGATGCATTAGTTCAGTCTTTCATTATAGTTCTTTTTAGTTTAAAACATGATTAGTTACCTACTAGATTATTTCAAACAGTTCGGGAGTTACCATTTATATAAAAAAAAAAAAAAAAAAAAGGCTTAAAACACCCAGTCAGGAGGGCAAAACTGTCAAAATAAGGCACAGACCAGAATGTGTTAATGCTAAAAAAACAACAAAAATTTAAAAGCAATATACAATTTTGCTTTCATTTCTTTTCTCCACATTTCCCTTTTCTTCTGAACAAATTAGCGCAAAACTATTTTATCCACACCAGGTTATAAAACTGGAGCTAGAGAGAAATTGTGTAATAAATACCACGTTATTAATTGGAGGATTAGATGTTACCTCTTTGAAAACATCCAACCCACCCACCAGATCTGGGATGAATCAAAACTGCAGCCTGTGGTTCTATATAAACTATTACAGATCATTAGTAGCTATTATGAACTTTGAAATTTTCATGAACAGAAAGGGATAACCAAAATACACTTTTTCCTTAAACGCTGTCAAAAAAACACATAAAATATGGTTAATAAACATTTAAACTTCTTTAAAAAAAATGTGATTTCCTATATATATTTTGCACTTTGCAACACATTCCCCACTGTACACTATTTTAATATGGAGAAAACATCACTTTTCATTCTAAATCTAGTTTGCAGCAATATCTGAGTAGCGGCGACTTTTATTCTTTTTAATGTATTTGACATACAATGAAAGAATGTGAAAGAACGCCATGTAAACAAACGAAATTAATGTGTTTTATAATTAAGACAAGTGGCAAACTTACCTGTATCGTACTGGATGTTCCTGAGAGCACATCCATTGGGGAAGCGCGGTCATCTGCAACATTATAAATTCCCTGCATACTAATCTCTTATCACAATATTACTCTCTCATCTTCCGCTCTTTCGGAGCGTAGCTAAACCGAAATACAAATTTTGACATTTTCAATTTCTTGTTTTACAGTAATGATATAAGTAAAATCGGTAGGTATTTTTTTTACGCATGTACATGAGTATAGATCAGGCAGTAATTAAAAGTGGCTTATTGACAAAAACATTCATTATTGGTTTATAAACACAAAACTTCTAGTCCTACCTTTGTGCTTATCCGCCATACTTCTCCCAACAAAATTAATTTACAATATGAGCAACCATGAGCAAAAGGTTATGCCAACCGTAATACAAAATAAAAATTAAACTTTAACCTCACCTTCTTTCAGAATAACAAGAGAAACTACTCTGTACACAGGTATTAGTATTACAAGCTATTTATAACACTGGTCAACTATGAAAATGTTAAATAAATAATTTCTGAAGATGCTTACGTATTTGTATATGCCAAATACAAAAGTCAAGTTAGAAATGCATCACCCACCAATTTTTTGTAATATTAAAAAAAAACTGTTATCGTGATTATTAGCATAGGGCGGTAAATGTGCTGATTAAAAGAAAGCAGCCCGCCTCGGTAGCGTAGATGGTAGCATGTGTGCCTCACGTTCAAGAGGTCCCGAGTTCGAATCTCGGTCAGGGTGAGTTACCTGGATAAGGTTTTTCCAGGGTTTTCCCTTATCCTGAAAGACGAATGTCGGTTAGCTCTAAACTCCATGGACCCTGGGCACATTTGAGCATCATTTCACCCATTTCATTCACCGTCCGATATGACTTAACGTCGCGGCTAACGAAATAGACCGGCTTCGGCGCGACAGGGAAATTTTCGTGTGACGTCACACAGGTAGTCTGAGAGAGTGGACAGCGTAGCGTAGAAGTTATATTGTTTTGTTAGTGAACTGAATGATTATAAATAAACAGTATTTCACATATGTTCATCATTCTAGACAATTATACTTTAATTAACATAATTATATAAGTAATATTATATTAGAAGGGATTTTATGTCTCGGAACTGATTTTTGGTATGCTCGTACTACTAAGCTATATTACGTTTCTTATAATTACTTACGTGTTTATAATATACACCACTTATGTTATTATGCTTTTTAGATCTATAAAGATGATACTTTAAAGAATAAAGATATAATGTATAAATGATAAAATACAGTATATCGCTCACCTTCAAATAAAGTTTTCAGAAGACACTTTGAATCCCTTTTTCCTAAAAAAAAAATTACTTATATTTCTCGCACAATAATTTCAGTTAAATTTCGAATCAGGAACTATGAATGTAAAATATTAGGATAATACCTAGAAAAAAAAAAGATGAGGTAATGAAATAATCAAATGAGCGTTATTTGCAATTACACCACTATAAGGAGATATTTATACGTACCAAACGTATGAGGTGATCCTTGTATTCTGCCAAACTCCATACTTAAGCATAATTATTTTTACAGATATTAGTGAAAAATCCACAGGTTTAACACTGATATATACACTGAGTATATACAAAGTACAGAATGTAATGTAATCCATCAAAATAGTTTATGGAAGAAGTCTTATGATAACAAATAATGCCAAAATTTATGTTTTCAGTATTTTTACTTTCCTTGTAGTGTCTGAATCACAAGATTTCTCATTGGTCATTTTAACAAAATTACTAATCAATATTTTGTTAACACAAAGAGCAACACTATCCAGTTTCTCAACTAGGGTCTTCTTATGTAAACATTTACATTCAGTACCAGTATTCTGTACATCTGATCTCAGAGTTTAATTTTACAAATTTTCTGAGCTACAGAGAGCTGTTTCGCAGAGGTTAAGAAATTTTGAGAGTCTCTTGCTAATAATGACATTGTATGCCATGCCAAACCAACAGTAAATACTACATTGTCTGTGGGTAATGTTAATTTTCCTCTGTCCAAGTCCTTTACAAAGTCATATGAAGAATCGACTTCCACTGGTTTATTTAATTGGAGCCATGAACTTAGATTTACCTAGCACTTGTCTAGATGCAAATCCCCCCAAATATGTCAGTATTGGCACTGTATCATTAGGAATTACTTGCATTTCAAACTCTTCATCCAGAATATCAGAAAAACCATTCAGGTCAATATCATTATCATAATTTTGTTGGGTAGGTAGCAGCTCTTTCAAATTTACACTACCATTATGAGCAGCAAACAACACAGTATTTTTAAATCTCAATTTCCTCTCATTTTCCAATACCTGTAAGTAAGTTATATAGTAATTTGCACCACTTAGCTGTCTGTATGATCCAAAACGACCCTCCAAATTATCACTCTGAAATTTGCTTAGCAAAATGTAATCTATGTTGTATTTATCAAATAGATATGGAATGATTTCCAGGAAAGTATCCAGCTTAGTAATCAAGGACTGAAATGTCTGCGGAGTTAAAGCATTTACTGATGGAACAGACACCCTCCAAATTTTTAGCCAATGACACATTTCACTTAGAAATTCAAATTGCATATGTCTTTGGCTTTTAATGGCCTCTCGGTATGGATCATTGAATCGTTTCCCTTCAAACACACTTTTAACATCAACTATTTTCCACCAGTTAACAATGATATTTAAGAAATTTGCAGTCTCATCAATATCTTCAGAAACACCAAGATCTTATGTGAAAGGTTTCAAGGCCACAATGTTATTGTCATTGAAAATTTTCAATGCCAAGCTCACATTCTGCTTCTGAATTGACAATGGATATAACACTTTGGCGGAAAGTGTGTGCCCATACTTAACTAGGTTTTTCTTTTCTTTTTCATACATCAACTCTAAGTGCCTGTATTGAGCTGAAAGTATATTGGAGTGATGATTGAAATCAGGAAAATATAAGGTCTTATTTGCATTTCTTTTGGTCTCCCAATTATTTCTGATACATTTTTAAATGTGGATGGTGTCAAATATAAAGAAAAGCCTTCTTGATGAGTCTAGTGGGTGAGTAATGCTAGGCTGCAAAATTTTATTTGGGGTCATAAGTTCATATGCTTTTCTGTTCACAATATTATTGTCTGCAATTAAACTAATAACTGTAAAGCCAATTATTTCCAACATACCCAGAACTTCTATAATGTATGTCTTCAGCTGTTCACTTGTTAAATTGATAACTGGTATAATGGAAACGACATCAATATATTTAGAAAGTAGTGAGGATAGCATGAAGACTTGAGCAGTTTTTGCATGTTTCTGAGAATCAGTTGCACTACTGCGATAAATCACACCTCCTTTAAATGACAGTTGTGGCTGAATATATATTTCATCATCACAAGAGATACTAAGTGTTCATGACTATTTAAATGTTTAAATCTGTTTTCCAAGTAAGAACTACTTTCCAAGTACAATTTATAGAATGAAATTAGTTTCTGCAGTGTACGTGGGTGTGGCAAAATCAACATATCACATTTTCTTAGTGCATTTTAGGCAGATGATGAATGGACATACAGAGTGGAAGCAAGAATCATGCATTTGTTGCCCTAACACCTGTTATTCTTTGGAGTCTGTGACAGATTTAATTGCTCTACAATAAACTTCATATGCTCATTCTCATCATGGTTTAGTAGGGACTGTAGCAGCTGGATAGCAGATTCTATTTTATCTCTAACTGTGGGTAATATTTCACCATTTTCAATTTGTGTTATAATACTATCCAAAACATTTAATGAATTCAATTTTTTCACATTATTAGTACTAGCAGCATTGATGCAAACGTTTTCCAATACAACAGTATAAGTTAAATCATCTTTGACTGTTATAAAAGAAATGACACTAGGTGTGCCATTATTTATACCCATTAAACAAATATAAATTGTTCCCTCGTCCTTAATTACTGTCCAATTAGCCTTACTGGAATTGATTGTTCTTATATCTACAAAAGAAATAATGCTATCTACATTATTTATTAAATCCCTTTCCACGTGCTGTTTATTTGATTGAATGCTGTCTCGAAATGCCTGGACCAAATTTTCGTCTTCTTTATCAGCAACACGTTTTATTTTGGGAATCGTTTTAGAACAGTAAGAGGGTGTATTAGGAAATATTGTTGGTACAGCATTTTCTGTGAGTTTAGGGATTTTCGTTTCATATTCTATCAACTCTCCCTTTGAAGTAGAAATCCTGTCTATTCTTACAAACACACGACTCCTCAAAATGCTTTATGCACACAAAATGATTTTTTAATTTCGAAAAATCCGTCGGAATATGCCGTAGCCAGAACTTACGAAGATTTTCGTCTTTTGGCAGTGAAAATGTTGTACTTTTTCACTTTCTGTGTCATAATTTGATCTACATCCAAAGACACTACAACGTCGAGGCATTTTTTACAATTCTGAGTACCTAAAAAGGAAAATAATAGTAATAATAACATTAACTTGTATCCACCATGTGTTGAACGCAGAAGTTATTTCGTTCAATAATGGAGATAATTTTTCTGTACATTTAAATACAAGATAGAACTATGTAATATCACACGTATAATAAAAGAATAAGCAGAATTTACTAAAATAAATGCTTCAATCTAGATTCAAATGAGAAGATGCAGTATGGCATCGAAGCCGTTAGAACGTTCCCAGAGGTTAACTTACAGCCTACTTGAAAACACTACTAAATACATAAAATTTACGAACAAACTGGAATATGTATTAACTAAATGATAATATAACACTTTTTCACTAACCTGAACCACTAAATATTATTAATTTCACTAGTTAAAAAAGTAAAACAAACGTAATATCACACAGACCACACGAACGACATACAGTTCAAAGCCTATACTGTACAGGTTAGGACTGCTGTTATCAGCTGATTCAAACGCACCATACGGATGACGTAAAATTACAACAACAACAAATAAATAAAAGAAAGCAGTTTTGTCTAATTAGGTCAACAAATACGGCAACAAATGACACATTTGCTTTAGCTGATTGTTGTCTGTGACTTCAGGAATGACAATGTCCTTCAATGAGCCTCTCAAAAACTATGCTTTTACCGTTCAGGTGAATGTTTACTCCAACAGCAGACAAGGAAGGTTTGTTGCAGATACAAAGTGTCCTGCATAGTTGCCAAAGGAGTAGAAGCTAATCCTGTGTGTGTTCTCAGTTGTAAATTAAAAAGTATAGTGTTTCTAACAGTGTGTTAGAATTCCCACACTGGGAATTAGGAGAATAAATGTCTAGCAGATGTGTAAATAATAAAAACAATTTTTGTTACATTTGTGGTGAGCTCACTTTAAAAGAAAAAAGGCGAAATTTGACTTCTCGAATTAAAAGAGCTCATGAGTGTTATTTTGACAATAAAATTGATGAGAAGAAGTTTTGAGCTCCAGAAATCTGTTGTGTCAAATGTACAACAATATTAACCGGCTGGTTAAAAGGTAACCGTCATATGCCTTTTGCAGTTCCTATGATATGGCGGGAACCTACGATTCATAGAACAGACTGCTACTTCTGCTTGACAAATATATCTGAAATAAGTTCCAAATCCAAACACACTGTTAAATATTCATCTTTGGCATCAGCAATTCGGCCAGTGCCTCATGGACTACGCCTTCCCGTACCAACTTCACCAGACGGCAGTAATGTGACTGAAAACTTTGAAGGTGTTGATGACAATGAATTACAGCAAATTGGCCCAGGTTTTGAGGAAGGAGTTACCGTAAACGAGCCGCACTTATTAACCAATGAGGATCTAAATAACTTGGTTCGTGATCTCGGGTTATCTAAAAGTAAAGCCGAGTTACTTGTTTCAAGATTTAAAGCCTGGCGTCTCCTGCGGGATGGCACCAAAATAACTTCTCGTCGACGCCAAAAGGAATTTGAGCACATATGTTGGCAGACTACTGCTGGACACTCAAGAGAGATGTTCCTCAAACAAAGTACAGTCGAAAGTCTAATTCACATACATTTTAGGTATGTAAAAGGTACTCAAGCTGAGGTGTTACACATATTAACTATATAATTACAAGAAATCTTGTTAATGCAATTAATCAAAAACTATGGGCGATGGGAAAGTTCTGCAAAAAGATTTGTAATAAGCACACAAAATTCAGTAAGAATCATCCTTTATACTTCTTTTAACATTAAACAACTTACATTTTGTTGACCAGTAATCTCTTCTCCCCATTAACATTGCATAAATTTAAGTAATAAAGGAAAATGTTATCTCTAAAATAATCTTTTTTCTAATATATGTCCAACGTTGTCATATCAGAATAAATGAATGAAATGATACTCGAAAAAACCAAGGGTCCATAGAGCTTAGGCAGATGTTCATCTTACGGGATACGGGTAAAGACCTTATTCAGATAACTTATCTTGATGGAGATTAGAACTTGGGACCTCTTAAACGCGAGGCGGACATGCTACCACCTAGGCTACAGAGGCGCGCGGAAAAGAAAAACTTAGGCTAACGCATAAGGGTACAAAAGAAGCGACATTACGTTTAATAATAGCATTGAAACCTCATTAATAGAAAACGTTAGTTAATTAAAAGGATGAAAATTCGTGATTTTATTTTATTTAACGTTATTCGCGTAGGTCGTATCGGAAGCTGAAAAAATGTGAAGTGTTTAACGCCCGCTTTTACTACATACGGCACAGCAGGCGGTGACAGTAATGATACATGAGATGAAGATGGAGCACCAGTGGAATGAAATGGTGGGAGAAATCGGAGATCCCGGAGAAAACCCGCCCCAGCACCGTGTTGTCCACTACAAATCTCACTTTGTGGTCGCCTGTAAACGAACCCATGCCGCCTTGGTGACAGCCGAGCGGTCTAACCACTCAGCTACGGCACGGCCATTATCGGACACTGTATGAAGTGATGCACAAATGAGCCCGCATCATACAGCTCAGTTATCCAGCCCCCCTTCTCAATCAAGAAAAAAACCTTTTTCAGATAACCAAACTTTGCCGGGGTTCTAACACCAGATCTCTTGAATGTAAGGTAAGACACTCTACTCCTACATGATAGAGGCGAGTCATAAAAAACATGTTGCACAGTTTTGTTTCTTACAACTCATGCGAAGTAATTTTACGACAGAATCGATGACAGCTGGAAAACATTAAGCCAAACATTTGATTATTTTTTTAAATTTAACTTCATGTTTAAAAGAATTCCTCGCCCTTTAGACTAATGTAATAGTAAAGGAGCAGTTTGAATTCAGGAAGAACATGTCAATTAATGATGCTAGCTTCAATTTAACAAATGATATTCTTAAAGGTCTTGATGATTAAGCACAATAGGGATTATCTGTGATTTATCAAAAAATATTTCAATGTGCTGACCACAAAATACTTCTAGAAAGATTATTTCATTACGGTATTAGAGACAAAGGATATCAGTGGATCGAGTCATACGTAAGAAATAGATAATGATAAATTCGTCAAATAATAGCAAGGTTCACTCTGAATGGCCTGAAATAAAGCATGATGTCCCTCAAGGGTCCATTCTGGGACGCTGATATTTTTACTAAAGTACTTAAATGATCTCTCCTCAATAATAAGCAATCCTGCTAAGACAGTTCTCTTTGCAGATCATACAAGTATTGTGATCAAGGATTACAAAGGAAATCAACTTAAGATTTATCCAATAAAACCTTCAATGCACTAAATTACTGGTTTGAAATCAATGAAAATTCACATCAATTTTGAAAAAAAAAAACTACTAGTAAGTTAATTTTTATACAAAGCATAAAAGCGTATCAGACATAGAGATACAATATGAAAACAATGAAATAATGGAAGCCAGTGTTGTGAAATCCCTGTGCCTTGTTATTGACTACAATATGAAATGGAATTCACACATGGAATTTATCTCCCCCAAACTGAGCTCAGCATGTTTTGCAACAGACGTTTAAATTAGGTAATTGATAATATTATTCTAAAAACGGCTTATTACGCTTACTTTCATACGTAATGACTTATGAGGATTAATCTGCTGGGGTAACTCTGTAGATGCCAAAAAGGTATTTGTTATACGAGAAAAGGTAATAAGAAGCCAGGGGCAAGAAGATCGGCTCACTGTAAATCGCTTATCAAAACTTTTGACATCTTTCTATTAGATTGCGAGTATATACTAGATGTATTTTCCTTTATAATACATACACCAGAATAATTCACTAAAATTGCTGGTATTCACAGTAAAGGGACTAGATGCAGAAATGATGTCACCCAACTAATAATTTACAATCATTCAAAAATGGAGTATATTACAATGGCAAAGTATTATTTAAATCACTTCCAACTTCAGTGAAGGATGTGCATAAAGTAAAAATCCGTTTAGATCAGTTCCAAAAAGGTATCTTATTACCAAGGTTCGATTTTTAAGTGCAAATTTCAGATGAAAAAGGAAAGTTGCTCAAATAAGGTAAAAAGGGGGAAGGTGCTGGTTTATTCAACTAATTCAACAATTTCTCTTTCCTCTATTCTAATCTACTGAATTACAAACAAGTACACCAAATTATCATTCTTCAGAGGAAGGAAATCACATGAAGCTGTTTTCAATACATTAAGCATTTCTACATTTTAAAAAGCAAGTGTGTTTCTATAAGGATATAGAATGTCTTTGTAGATGCTAAAGCTTCTTTCGGCATCCACAGAAACCAGTGGGGCAAATCCTGTATTCACTCGGAACGACAATTTCACAGATATGGCGCAATCCTCAATGTCCAGATTCCTCTGAAGACTAACGTTTACCTTTGACCGCTCCCTCACGGATGTCAAAATACCCCTTTGTTTCTCTTTTCCAAACCTTGTTCTAATAGTTTAATAGCTGGAGTCAGGTGCTTGTAACTAAGGACACAACATAATTCTGACTGCAAATTATGTATTTTCTCCGTCAACAAGAGTCGGTGTGCCTTGGAAATTGCACCTGAGTAGACTGGATCCAAAGAAAGCACGAACACTTTTAATTTTGTCAAAATTCTCACACAACATAGCATCACACTCGATCCAAGATCCCCAGCAAGTTATGACTGAGAAATTTGGAAGGGACAGGCCAGTGGTTTCCTTGTGGACCACAACACGATTCGGAGCTTTCAGCAGACCTTCTTCGGGGCAGAAATGAACTGATTTGCGACAGCATTCATTATTGCGGCAAAAGTTCCGTGGTGGAACTTCCCGCATTTGTTACATATGAGCACCCCCTGCGTGAACGGGTGGACTGCGAAGTGCTGGTAGTATACATAAATGTGCGCCTGTGAAGTTTGGGCACGAAACAACCTTAACAGACCGCAAGGGTATATCTAATCGGCATACACGATGGGAAGTTTAGGAGTTGTGTTTTGTCAAGCAACGTGGCCTTAACCTGGCTCCATACTGATCTGATGAGACTTAGAATACAGTGAAGGAGGACATAGTCAATAGCAACCGAGGGGGATGGCTCAGGCGGTTTCGTCTGTGGCCGGCATTCGGGAGGCCCGAGTTAGATTCTTGTGGCCGACCTACCTGATTCATGATTTTTTCGGGGTTTTCCCGTGTTATGAGACGAATGTTGGGTAGGATAATTACATCCTTCAAATTTCCTGTCCCTCCATTTCGACTTCATTTTCATTTCATATAATTTCAGGGTAGAAGTGTCGGTGGGTGTCTCGGCAACTTGGGCCGGCCAGCCTCTGTCTTTTCTCTCCTCATTCTTCCTCCCGAGGATGCCCATTGAAGCTTATGTACAAGAAATCATAGGTTTCGGCGCCGAAACCCCTCCGTAATAATCCTAATCAACAGCAAGTTTGTCATAGTGCTGTACAAGTTATATAAGTAACTTATAAGTATACAACTGTATCAGTGCTTTTCAAAGTCAAGGTCCTGTTGCATTTACTGAACTGGACTACGCTAGGGAGGGGTTCGGCACGGAGTTCCAAACTTGTTCTATTTTAGGTACCTTTGCCCCCAAGTTGGGCACCCGCGGGAGGAAGAATGAGGCGAGAGGAGGCAGAGGGCGATGGTTCCAAGGAGCCACGACAGTACAGAGGGTAGAGTTCTCACATTTTGACATTTGGAAACTCCCTGGCAGGCCAGTACAATCGGCATCCCACCCTACTGTGGTGCAGAAAAGACCTCACAGACTATGCAGATTATTTAGCATAGTAGTTTTTGTCTCTTATTGTTTACCAGTTTTACAAAATTCCTTTCGAATTAAGAGGATTTCACATGCTATTTCCAAAAATTCAAGATTACATTTGATTTGAAACATAAATATTTTAAACATATTGCGATTTTAATCAAAATCACTCATTCTTTCTTTCGATAATAACAAGTAACAAAATATTTTCCGTGTAAAGCGCACTTTTAAACTGAGGGACTTTCTCGAGAATATACGTGTGTGGTCCTTTAAAGATGATTGGCTAAAATACCACGTTGCGTATTTACGATTTTTTTATTGTGATTCCTTTGTTATGCATGCTTTCTTTTCTTTCTTCTGAATGTGTCTCAAAACATGACTGTTTCCGGCGAAATGAGTATTTAATTCGTGGTTGTAACATAATATTTCCTCTACCTATTAATGTGGCAGAAAAGTTTTATGTTTTAATCGGGGAGCTTCAAAACAAGTTTTTTCAATTTGGAATGTGCTCTACTTAATACAAGGAGGTGCGGAAGGAAGGAAGGAAGGAAGGAAGGAAGAAAGAAAGCAAGAAAGAAAGAAAGAAAGAAAGAAAGAAAGAAAGAAAGAAAGAAAGAAAGAAAGAAAGAAAGAAAGAAAGAAAGAAAGAAAGAAAGAAAGAAAGAAAAAGAGAAAGAAAGAGGGAAAGAAAGAAAGAGGGAAAGAAAGAGAAAGAAATATAGACAGAAAGAAGGAAGAAAGAAATAAGGAAGGAAAGAAAGAAAAAGAAACAAAGGAGGGAGAGAAAGAAAAAAGAAAGAGATAGAAAGAAGGAAATGAAGAAGGAAGAGAAAGGAAAAAAGGAAGGTAAGAAAGAGAGAAAGAATAGAGAGAATAAGCAATTTAATGATCGATAAATGCGCAATCAAGTTAGATTATACCAGCTCTATTGAGCAAAATCGGTAAATATTGAATCTTGCATTGTTTGTGAAGTTTTTTCAGTTCACATTAATAGTCGTAAAGTGTTAAACTGCTGCGAGGTATCGAGAGGCAGTAATTGTATTTCTGTTCCTTGAATTGGCTGGTTACATGAAACCATCAATCCGGTAGAAATGGAATCATCCACGAGGGGTGTATGGTATACCTCACACGCCAAGTGCAAAACAGCACTGTTGCCAACGTACGTAACTACCGATGTGATTTGTTAAATAAAACGAGCTGATTTATCATTTCTATAGTAATAATAATGATAATAACATAACGGTAAAGATTCATTAAGCCGGCGTGCGAATATTGTAGCCCTGACGTCATAGCTCGAGCGTTGCCAACTTCCACAGCATGCTATCGCGGAAAATGCCAACATTACGTAAGAAAACCAGCGATACTTTAATACGCACGGAAACTGATGTAAAGAAACTGTGGCACTGCCATATTATGATTCTTATGAATTATTATTATCATCACAATAATTATCACTGCCCGCCTGGGTAGCGTAGATGATAATGTGTCTGCCTCAGGTTCAAGAGGTCCCGAGTTAGGATGTTAGTCAGGCTGAGTTACCTGGATAAGGTAAGGCTGGATTTTTAAATTTTATTATAACAAATTAGCTAAGAATATTTTATCTTGTACTTGTCCACACAAATCATAAAAAAAGAGAAAAAAAGAAAGAAAAGGAAAAAAAAAAAAACAGCTCTAAGTTGTTTGGAGTCGACAGTTAAACCTGTATGTTCCCCTGTTCCTTTGCCATTATGTTTACTCCAATTAATACATGGGTCTGGTCATCCTTGTCAGAACAGGGTTACTCCCAAAGATTCTAGCAGATACAGCATTTGTCACTCATTTTATGGCACCTAACCAGGAATCAAGTAGACTTGAACCTATAATTATTGTATTATCTTGTGTTCCAAATGTTCATTATTTTACACCTCTTAACAATGCATCCTCTTCCAAGAAGCTTCTAATTCCTTCTATTATATGCAGGTAAGTTAATTTTAAAAATTTTATAAACAAAAAGGTTGAAAAAGGTGAGCAGTTTTTTATTTTTTTTTATTTACATCCTCCAACGTTAAGTCATATTGGATGGTGAATAAAATGGGTGAAATGAGCTCAAATGAGTCTGGGGTCCCTGGAGCTTGGAGTTATCTGACATTTGTCTTCCAGGATAAGGAAAAAACCCAGAAAAACCTTATTAAGGTAATTCACCCTAACCGAGATTCAAACTTATGACCTCTTGAACGTGAGGCAGACATGCTACCATCTACGCTACAGGGACAGGCTGAGCAGTTTTGTGGATATTATAGAAAAGCTAAAATTCAAAATATTAAGAATTCCAAAACAATAGATTGCTCTTCAAACACATAAAAATCCGAAATTTTCTCTCCATTGATTTGGCTAGTGGAATTATTAAAGAGTGCATCTATATAGTTTTTTAAAAAATGTGACACCTCTGCACCACCCTTGTCAAGGACAGCATCACTTTGAGGTTTGGGTTTACAAGGTATGTATCTGCAGGAAACAAAGGAACCAGTAGACTGGCTACATTGCCTCTCAACGTTTATGAGGGCTGCCTTTTGTTGGTTAGTGGTTACAACCTAGCAGCAAAGGAGAGCACTTTCCTTTTGAAGTTTGTCATATTTTGGCAAAATGTTTTCTTTCAATTCTGGGTGATATGCAGAAAGTATTTAAATATTCTGAAATGTAAGACAAAGAGAAGTCACTCAATATTTGCATTATGCTAATAAATGCTCAAAGTACTAATGCATAAACAAATATTTTTTGTAGGTACACATGATCTTTTGGTGTAGTGGAAAACCAAATTAAAAGTATTTAATCTACATGGTCCTCAATGTGCTAAAGCACACTTTTGGGGCAAGAAATAGCCATAGACTAATTTTCACAACCGTTTCTGAAGTGTAACTTCTTTCTCTTAAGCAATAAAATTACAAATGCTAGGTTAGCTATATAGTTAGTTACTAACACTCCCCACATGGCAACCTTGGCCTTCGGGGTAACCTCACCCCACCAAGTGATGACCGGACCCATTTCTCAGGTGGAGGCACCCAGAGGGCGGTGTCCATTACCTCCGATGATAGGGTGATAGTGAAGATGGCGGTGAGGTGAGAGGACCTACAGTTTTTACCGTGGACTCCGAACCACGTTGGGCATAGGGGATACTTCACGTGTGCTAGACAGAGGTGAAGGCGTGGATAGGGCCGACTTAAAATCGCCAACCCCAGAGCCGGGAATCGAACTCGGGACCCTTAGAACGGGAGCCGCGAACGAAACCACCGCGCTACCCCGGCGCCCTAGGTTAGCTATATTAAAAGCTACATAATTTATTGGTATACAATCACATTCACATCTTAGTTCACTGCACAAACACTTACGTAGAGGTAATACCACCATGGTAATGTGCGAGATTTACATTCATAAGTTCCTTGCCACTGTGACCTTGGTTTTTTTGGGGGGCAGTTTTTCCTGGCTGGTGGGTGAAAGTTGGGATGGATTATATGATGTAGTAAATGCTCCTAATCTCCCATTTTCCTTAAGTTTCAGATTTCAAGCATCAACCATATGGATTGGTGCTGAAGTTTGCTTTGTGGAACTATCTGGCCTTGCATTTTGGTGTGCTACAACCCTCCAGAGAGACTTCAAGAAAGAGATAAGAGCACCAAAAGTATTATCTGGAGATTTAGGAACATTGCTGGCTTTCATCCATAACCTTCACTTCATCCCTTCCTTTTGAAGGTTATCAGAAACATAATAGGCAAATGTAAGCTTAAGTGTCAATATCCTTCAGTTCCAGGTAATCATAACTATGTTGTATTACTGGTAAGAGTATATAAACTGGAGACATATTCCAAAGCTAGCTTATGCAGAACTGCATGATTTCCATGTTTGACATGAACTTCGGCTAGAGTATGGATCAAATGCAGTGTTCACAGCACAAGCTTGTTCAATATTTTTAATGGAAAGTATGAACATATCCCACTAAAGACTGGATCTTGCACCACACAGTTTCATGGGTTTGCCAAACTGAAGGAATACTTTCTGTTTTCGTATCAGTTTAATAACTGGGTACTTTGTACCAGAGCCCTGTGCCGTGGCATAGTAGCTAGTGTTGTGCTTTGGTTCCCTGCCATGGAAAGCACCCTGGATCAATTCTACCCCTACAGGGTACAGATTTTAAGTCCCAGGTAATAGGACCGGTGCCCACTCAACATTGTGAGGAAATTGAGGAGCTATGCTAGGTAGTGAACCTTGGTCTAGAATGCCAACTTTCAAGCTGGGGATGCAGAGATGCTGACTATGCGCGTCTCCTTCCCATAATGGTTGTATGATCGCCCAACTCTGCCTTGCATAAGTGGGTGTGAGGCCAGCAGTCACGTTGGCATGCTCTGGCCTGCTTCGCGCTGTTACGCCATGGTTTATACATTGTATCACAGGGTGACTGAACAATATGCTCAAATGAGCTTGTAGTTCACAGGGCTTAGACTTACCCCATATTAACTTCTCAAGATAGGAGGAATCAGAGAAAGCATTCTATCCAAGTAGTCTCTGAAAGCAAAAAAAAACTCCATGTTTTTCATTTTAAATCTTACAATAGCTTTCATCCACTACAGAGAAATACTATAAAGGGAAAGCTATAATGACTTAACTGCTAAAGCCCAGCATTTAATGACATTATTCTCACAGCTGTTAAAAATTAGTCATAAATTTTCCGGCAATCTGTATGGGGTTATACACCTACATGAGGCTATAGGAATTATTTTATACCCTTTAGTCCACTTTAAAAATGTGGTACATTGAAAAAAAATCAAACGTATCTATTTGAATAAATTAACTGATCATTTCAATTGTTCTCACTTGTAACTTGGTTGTACAAGGGTGGATCAAATACAAAGAACGTTTCCTCTGACAGTGCACATTTTGTGCACTTTTTTTTTTTTTAATTTACTTCCTTTAAAGTCATATCGGATGATGAATGGAACGTGTTAAATGATGCTCAAATGGGCCCAGGGTCCATGGAGCTTAAATTTACGCAACATTCGTCTTTTAGGATAAGGGAAAACCCCGGAAAAACCTTATCCAGGTAATTCACCCTGACCGAGATTCGAACTCGGGACCTCTAGAACGTGAGGTAGACATGCTACCGTTTAAGCTACCGAGGCAGGCAATGCACTAATTTCTAACAATGAATGGGGAATATTAGGAATGTCTAGAATATATTCCTCTTTTATTCTATATAGAGACTTGTGTCTAATGCCAGAGGTATAATGCATGAGCAACTGTACATAAACCCAGTATGCAGCAGAATACCTCATCGAAAAGGACAAAAATTATACCAAATTCTATGAAGGTTCCATACTACAGGTGGACAAAAGTTTCTATAAAAATATTAGATTCCAAATAACAATCAAATATGTCCAGAAATATTTCATGTTTACACAACAAGATACTTTTGATCCTCTTGGTCATCTTGCCTGAATCAGGTTCTCTTGCATTATGTTATACATCTTCATTTTGAAAGAAGATGTTTCTCTGCCTTCTTCTCTCTAAACATTCAAAACATGATGTATATGCATTACATCTAAATGCTTATAATTACTGCTCATTTACATGTTAAAGCATTATTGAGTAATAGTTTTGCATCAATGTCCACAATGCTAATGCTAATGATCATAAGTTCTAAAATGGAAAATGGCATCTAGTGTAACTATGTTTTACATATACATTACAAGAGCTCACTAGCATAAATCTATTAAGTAGAATATTTCTAGGGAGTATTATTCTTAACCTAGAAACTTAGAAGTAGGTACACAGTTCCAGGACATCACAATTGTTACCTAAGTTTAACTGTTATCTTCTAACAAATGTATTCTGTGAGTGGAGTATGTAGAATCAATTTGGAATCAATTACATACAAAAGGACTAATGTTTACATTATGCACAATCAGAGGATTGCTAAGCTGTAACTATAAAATCATATTTAACACAGACTTATGGTTACTTCAAGCAGTTTTGTGAAGAGATGCTTTAAAACAAATCCAGATACTCGTATAGGAACAAAATAATGGATTTGTAAGATAAGAGGTCATGGAAGGCATGTACCATTAATTATGACCATGAGCATACATTGCAAGAAAAGTACTTATAAATGTTTTTGAGACTCCAAGAGAATTTTCTCAAGGAATGGAGGAGGTAAAAAGGACTTGTCCAACTACTGGGTTTTGGTTAAGGGCTAGTTATTACATCAAATTATCCTCATAATTCAGCATGTGATTCTTATTTATAACACAAAATGTCATTGTACTGTAACATCATATGAAGGAAATTCATTGAATAGTGGAAATTAATTGTTCTTTCACCCTAGTTGTGTGTAAAACAAGGTTTGGATACGCAGAATAAGGTTAAAATATTCAATGCCATAGCCAGGATTTGAACCACAGATTTTCTGGTTTCCATTTGGTGCTCTAACCATTAAGCTACCATGGTAATGTGTCAGAACGACATTAAATTCTCCAACTGATTCACATTTCTCCCAGTAAACCACTAAGTGTTCTCATATAAAATGAGACAACTACCTTAATGGCAATTTATTGTGCTGCAAGTACCTTAAGGCCCAGGCTTTCTAGTTCTGAGCACTACTAGGTCAATTAATGGAAATTGTTCTTCTACACTAGCCATGTGTAGGAAAAGGTTTTTGAGGGATAGATTCAGAGTGAAAAATTTAATGCCATAGCTGGGATTTGAACCACGGATCTCCTGGTCTCTGTCCAGTTGCTCTTATCTATCGAGTTACCATGGCAACATGTCAACATGACACTTATTTGTAATTCTCCAACTGACTCACATTTTCCAGGTATGGTATCCCAGAGACTGGAAGACCCATGGAAGACCTGGCTATGGCATTAAATTTTTCAGTGTAACTCTACCCTTCAAAAACCTTGTCCTACACATGGCTAGAATGGAAGAACAATTAATTTCCATCAATTAACCTAACAATGATCTAAAGCATGAAGCCTGGGACTGAAGTTATTATTTACTAAGTTGCCACAAAAGGCATGTATCTCATTGTATATGAGGACTCCTGGTGGTTTACAAGGAAATATGAGTGAGTTAGAGAATTTAGTGTCATGTGGCATATTAACATGGTAACACAATGGTTAAGAGCAACCAGACAGAGATTGGGAAATCTGTGGTTCACATTCCAACTATGGCATTGAATTGATAAGAGTCGACATGAAAATTCAATGCCACGGCCGGGATTTGAACCACGGATCTACTGGTTTCCGTCCAGTCGCTGTTACCCATTGAGCTACCATGGCCACCTTGCCGTCATGACATTAAATTCTCCAATTGACTCATATATTTCCCCGGTAAACCACTACGAGCTCTTGCATCCGAGATACACCATTTGTGGCGACTTACTATTGTATATACTTGAGTCCCAGGCTTCATCATTTAACTCTTACCGAGATAAACCGTTTGTGGCAACTTACTATTGTAAATACTTGAGTCCCAGGCTTCATCATTTAACTCTTACCGAGATAAACCGTTTGTGGCGACTTACTATTGTAAATACTTGAGTCCCAGGCTTCATCATTTAACTCTTACTGAGATACACCATTTGTGGCGACTTACTGTTGTAAGTACTTGAGTCCCAGGCTTCATCATTTAACTCTTACCGAGATACACCATTTGTGGCAACTTAGTATTGTAAATACTTGAGTCCCAGGCTTCATCATTTAACTCTTATAATTTCCATCAATTAACTTAAATAATATGGCATTGAATTTCTCAGCCTGACTTCCCCAAAAACCTTGTCCTACACATGGTTAGTATGGAAGAACAATTAATTTCCATCAATTGATCTATTCTAAGGTTGATAGTTACTTATCAGAGTATTTCCTCTGATGTGGTTCTTAATGAAAAAATGATTAACAATAGCAGATTTAATTACATTTTATGTTTAAGAAGTACTCCTTTGTTGTTTATCACAGTGGGAATTCCGGCACCATAGTTGAGGGCTTATTGTTTGTCAGACCCAAGACAAAATTATCCTAATGGTGGGCAGAACATATCACAATTGGCATCATAGCCACAGTGAGTCCCTAACATCTGTAGGCAGTATTATCAGCTTAAAAGTTCCAGGTTGCCATTGAGCACCTACCACTAGCCAGCCAGGTCCGGGTGATAAAGCAGCCCTCTCTAAAAGGGAGGTTGTGTGATTACAGCACCTCCCCTCAGCAGAATACCGTATTTCTAGAGCACATACATCACCACAGTACAGCCATCTAGTGACTTTGCTGGCTCTTTGCTACCTGGAAAAACTGGATGGAGAGAATGAAATGAAAGGAAATGAAATGGGGAATGTTAGGTAAATATTCTTTCCAGCTTTTGCCTTAATGACCCAGGAAAACCCCCGAAAAAACTCCTTTATTGTTACTTCAAGGTAATTTGAAGTAACTTACTTTGAATCTGGTCAGCTTATCTGGTAAACCTTGGCATGCCTTTTGTGCTCTTATTTTATAGGGACAAAACTATGCCAAATTTCTTGAAAATCATGTTACCTTTATTGTAGGCTCCAAGATAAGTGAATGTGCTGCATACCTAGTTCCTTTTTCTATTACATCTGAAACTGTTGTACTGATTTCAACTTTACTATTAAGTTTACTGAATTCTTTTGTCAAAGACTGGACAGTTTGTATCAATTCATCTCTCAGCACCAGGAGTTACCAGTTTGCGTGAACTAACACGTTAACCAACAGTCAAGGAGGAAAACCACCATTCTTGAAATTTGTTACAATTTATTAACACGTTTGTGAATGAACTTGGAAAGTTATCACTTTGCCACAATGCTAATTACGGCTGCAGAAGAACTAATACTACCAGCCCTATCTATAAAATCAGTTGCATGGATTGTAAGAAATTTGACAGACAAAAATGAAGTGGAGGGCAGTGAAGTTGTATGTTAACTTCACATGTTAAATGCAGTTTTCACTAACTTGAAAACAGCAGCAATAAATTTTTTTATTACTAATGTATTTCAAATTTAATGATGAAGGCCTCAAGTTTCAATACACTTGTTGATTAGACTTTGTTCCTTATAAAGATTGTAGAGAGCAGAATTATTTGACAATGCACAGAATACATTGTCGCTGCCGCTGTTTTTATTCCAAAATGAAATTTTTCTTTAAAAAACATGGGGCACTGGAAAAGAGAGCCCAGCAAAAAATATGAACTAAACCTTAAAGTTTTGAAATGAAACAATGGCTATCTTTTTGAGAGACAGCCAATCTGAGTCTGATGTTATCAACAACAAATACATAGAAGCAACTAAAACAGTGTCAACAAAAGCCATCCTATGGAGATCTTGTGCAGGTGTAGTCAGATTTATACCAATTTACGCATTTCCACTGACATAAAACAAAGGAAAACCAGTAAAAGTTTTAATTAGAGGTCTGCACATCATTATTTAAAAATAACTTTTTAAAAAAAAGTTACAATTACAGTAACCAAAGTATTTCTGTTTGCTATTAAATAAAACAATTTTGATACAAAATAACATCAGTTGATGCCTTAAGATGCTTTTACACGCACCCATTTTTCCAAACCATTATTTCTTTTCAATACTGCAAATACAGTTCTACAATTTTTAACACTGGAATTCCTTCACTTCACTTATTCTTGCGTTTCTTGCCATCCTGAAAATAGAAAAGACTTAATATTACAAAAATATGCATTAAGAAACAGAACATAATTTATATTATATATTACTTTCATTTAGCCATAAGAAGTTTATATTTTATCACAGATTAACATTTCCTGGAATATGTGCTTGCCAATGCACAAATAGAGGTGGTTCTACATATAAATTTAGTTAGTTAACAAGCTGCATTCTTCATGTTATATTATATTTATTCCTCCGGATGTGAACATGTCTAGTCTTTGTTATAGGATTAGAATTACTATGGAGGGGATTCAGCACCGAAACCTGTGGTTTTTGTACCTAAGTCCCAAGTGAGGCATCACCGGGAGAAAGGATGAGGCGAGAGGAGACAAGAGAATGGCTGACCCAAGGTGCCGAAAGACCCTTCGACACTTCTACCCTGAAAGAGATCACCGGATGAGAGATGATGTGAAATGATAATAGAGATGAAATGGAGGGACAGGAAATTCAGGGGATGCAGTTATCCTACCCAGCACTTGCCTGGCGACCTGCAAAAACCCCTGAAAAAACTCATGGGTCAGGTAGGTTGGCCACAGAAATCAAACCCGGGCCTTCTAAATGGGGACTGCAGACAAAACTACCTGAGCATCCCACTCGGTAGTCTTTTTCATAAATAAAGGGTTATCGTATAATACTAAAAATTCTGTGAAATGATGGTCATGTGCTTCCTAGCCAGTGGTATCTGTTTCAGAGTGTTTATGATAACTTGCTTCCTGTTTTAATATGAAAGTTTATAATTTAGAGCTATAAATCGACTCCAAATGCAACTTTACAGAAGGAGAATCTAATGAGAAAATGAGGAACACATTATGTATGTATTAATATTTAATAACAAAATAAGCTATTGTCTGGGTCACAGTCAACGCTATGAACTTGCAACCACTCTCTTTCCCCTTCTTGCAACTCTCTGTGAGATGTCATTTATTTCTTATTTATAAAGGCTATAAAAATTATCGTTATTCAGCTGGCCATTCTAGATTCAAATAAAACATCTTAACTACAAAACAGTGAAGAATTAGAATAAAAACTTCAACGGCACAGCTGGAATTTGAACCATGATATTCATTTTTTCATGCTGCTGCTCTAACAATATGAGCAACTATGGCGACAAGCTAACACACCTTTATGTCACCGCCTGTGGTGCCTTGTGTACAATTTGATTCAGATGAGGTGGCAGATTGTGAAATATGTGCAGAAAATTGGACGAGTTCATCTTCTGTTGTCAGGGAAGGAAACATTAGTTTTGACTACAAAGAGCACATGGTAACATATCAGATAAACATTTCACAACGTTAATTAGTGTTATTGTGTGCATGTGTATGTGAGAGAGTGAGAGTGTGTATGGTTGGAAATTAATTATTCTTTCACACTGGCCGTGTGTAGGCTAAATTGTGGAAACGTTGAGTCAGACTGAAAAATTCAATGCCATAGCCGGGATTTGAACCACGGATCTTCTGGTTTCCGTCCAGCCGCACTACCATTGTGCTACTATGGCCAACGTGCCGATATAACATTAAATTTTCCAACTGACTTGTATTTTCCCGGTAAACCACTTAGGAGTTCTCATAAACACATGAGATAACTACCTTAATGGCGACTTACTACATGTAAGTACTTTAAGGCCCGGGCTTTATAGTTAACCACTATTAGGTTAATTAATGGAAATTAATTATTCTTTCACACTGGCCGTGTGTAGGCTAAATTGTGGAAACGTTGAGTCAGACTGAAAAATTCAATGCCATAGCCGGGATTTGAACCACGGATCTTCTGGTTTCTGTCCAGCCGCACTACCATTGTGCTACTATGGCCAACGTGCCGATATAACATTAAATTTTCCAACTGACTCGTATTTTCCCGGTAAACCACTTAGGAGTGCAATTTAGCCTACACACGGCCAGTGTGAAAGAATAATTAATTTCCATTAATTAACTTAATAGTGGTTAACTATAAAGCCCGGGCCTTAAAGTACTTACATGTAGTAAGTCGCCATTAAGGTAGTTGTCTCATGTGTTTATGAGAACTCCTAAGTGGTTTACCGGGAAAATACGAGTCAGTTGGAAAATTTAATGTTATATCGGCACGTTGGCCATAGTAGCACAATGGTAGTGCGGCTGGACGGAAACCAGAAGATCCGTGGTTCAAATCCCGGCTATGGCATTGAATTTTTCAGTCTGACTCAACGTTTCCACAGTGTGTATGGTTGTTTGATTTGCACTTGTAAAAATTTTAATTCTCTATTTATTTTTACATTTTATTCATAAACATCTGAAAATGCCAATAATGGTGAGCAAACTAAATGGAAAGATGCCACACTCACAGATTCGTGAAGTGGTGAGCAATATGTATAATTCTATGGCAAAGTATGCCAAGTGTGTTACAGTTTATATTAAAAACATTGGGAAAAGGTTATCTGAGGTTACATTTAAGCCTCTTACCTGGAAAGAAGCGTTAAGACGAATAATTAAGGAGACCAACGATGTACCTTCCAGTTCTACTTCTTTTTCCACACCCCACAAGTCTAGGCCCAAAAGATCGCTTTAGTTTAGTGAGACCATAGTTCGCCAAAGTCAACGAATTATACAAACTGACAAAAAGACCTACTTTAAGCAAGGTGCATCTAACTTGCCTCCAAATTCTGTATTAGTGGATATAATTTCCCTTACTACAATGTTTACCTTCATACAATACCCACTTCCAGATGCAAAAGAAATAGACTGGCTTAAGTAAAATCTTCCAACAGAACAGTTCCATGCCATTAACTTCTCTATTCTTCTCAATCCTGATATTTAGAGCTTATTTATTCCTTTAAAATCCACAAGTGCCACCTATAAAATAGATATTCTCCACCAACACAATCATAATATTTTACGTCTACCTCCTTATCATTCTGAACTGAATGCCATTAACTTATTTGGGCCACCACAAAAAACTGGGTGGCTGACAGAAAAGTTACATTCAGAATGGAGGACATAACTCAGCTAGCTGATGACAAATTTGCCAGCATTCAGCACAGGATTGACAACAATAATGCAGGCACGTGAAGAAAATTGAAGCAGAATATATGCAAAAAGATTATTAGATGTGGGACAGCAAATAGCAATTAACTTGGGATAGGATGGCGATGATTCTTCTACAGTTTTTTCAAGAGGGGCACATAGTACATGAAATGAGCCTCAAGGTAAGAGTGCAAGCAGATCTCACAAAGGAACTATCACTGTACTATATGCGCACAGTCCTCATTCAGTAGGTTTTGCCTAACTCTGAACACAGATGACAACTTGGAAACGTGAAATGCGCTATACTAGTAATACTAGTACACTACACTAGTACACATTTGAGCATCATTTCACCCATTCCATTCATCGTCCGATATGACTTAACGTTGGAGGACGTAAATTACAAAAAAAAAAAAAAAAAAAAAAAAAAAAAAATACAAACACTAATACACTCTGACATATAGTAGCTAATATGCTAAGCTTTCACGTGTGCTCTTTATTTTCTGTGTGCATTCGTTTTGTGCAATTTCGAGATTAATTATTATAGCTTAACCAGTTTGTAATTATGGCTGAGGACACACCAACCTCATGATCATATGTGCCTTCCGAGCAATGAACTCCAACTCGGAAACACGCACGTACAATTGTGCATAGTGATGGCTGCAAAATAATAACGAAAGTTACAATATAGAAAAGGACAACAACCAGCTAATGTTCCCACTCAGCAAATTCATAGAATGAGCTGCTGCTTACACAGGAAAAAGCGTCAGCACTGTCAGGCGTATTAAATCGTTTTGAGCATCTCATCCCAATGAATCTCCGAAAATGCCAGGAAAAAGCAGGGAAGGCTATGATCTGTGTATGGTAATTAATAATAGTGATGTTTTCTTTCTTTCTTCTTTTCCTTTCAATCCTTTCCTTTTTGCCTTCCTCCTTTTCCTTATATCTTGTTCTTTCTTTTTCACTTGCTCTGAGCCATTTGTGTATTTCTACATCACTTTCTATTTTCCTCCATTACCAAAGCTATACTGGTATTTCTTTCTCTTTTCTTTAGGACCAGGGTTCGAGAAAAATTTCAGCTTGATGAATTTGACAAGTGAGTTACTTGAGATACAATTGAAGATTTCTACACAGCACAGAAAGTGGTTCCTATAATAAATAAGTTAATTCAAGTATTGGGAGAAAAAATACAGTGGAGATAGGGTACGGCCTACCTTTGTAAAGTTTTAAAATTTATGTGCTTTGTGTGGAAGAAACTGCAAAATAAATGTGTGTTATTGCTGGAGAGAGCAGACATCGTTTACTGGTGTGCTCATTTCCTTATACAGATAAAGAATGTAAGAGAAACAAACAGGGATGTATTTTATTTGGACGAATCTTGGATAGACAATAATATGACGGTTGGGAAATGTTAGCAAAAGGAGAAAGACGTTTTGGGTGACACTGCTTGGGGAAGTGCCTTTAAAAGACTAACTGTTGCCAGTATTGGATCCAGAAGAGGATTTATTAAAGAGGCGCAATTAATATTTACGACCAGGTCCACACAAGGGGATTATCACGGACAAAGGAATTCACATAATTTTGAAAAATGGTTTAGCTCACAGGTTCTCCCTAACCTTCCACCGTCATCAGTTCTGGTCATTGATACTGCACCATATCACTCTAGATAGTTGGACAAAACTCCAACAAGATACGACCTGAAAGCAACAATGATATATTGGTTGGAAAGAAAGGGTATTTGCCTGTAATTATGAAATGACGAAAACTATACTCTACAGTTTAATAGAGGCCAACAAACTTAGGAGCAAGACTTATGTTGTGGATGTTATGGCTCTCGAAAGGGGCACACTATTATTTGTCTACCTCTGTATAACTGTGATCTGAATGCAATTGAACTGGCGCGGGCAAAAATAAAGAATGTTTCCAGAGGATGCAATGTTACTGGTGATATGTTAGCCACAAATCTGCAGAAACTTGCTATAGAAGCATTCTCTTCTGTAACTGCGACGGATCGGGAAGAATACTGCAAGAAGGTCCAAGAGCTGGAGGTTAAATATTGGAGAAACTAATATAGTTAGGAGTCGACAACAGTTGATGATGTTAGGAAGATCCTAACGAAACGCGTTCTAGGTAAATACTAGCAATAAGTGGAGCATTGAGTATTAGTTCGACTCAAAATTATATTAATTTTGTGCTTCATTGTATCATAGTCCTTACACATTGAAATTGGAGAAATGATGGTGTAATAGAAAATGCAACTGATGAAATTATCATCAACACATCAGAGGATACTAGCGATGTAACTGATGCAGTGGACTCAGAAATCAAAGAATCACAAAGCAAATGAGTGAGTATTTAGAGCTGTCATAATATTTGTTTTCTATTTTTATGTGTTTCATAAATAGTAAATATATAAACATAGAGCTTATCAGATCGAGTTCAATTTACTGTTTGTCCACACATCTCACACTTGCGGCACATATCTTTGCTTATCTTACATGCTATTTTGCTGAACTGTGTTTTTCAAGGTTGACCACACTGCAGAAACAAAAGAGCATTAGCTCTCGGTTCTTCCCCTCTGCCTGCACCACACTGTAAATCTAGTGCTCAAGTTATTGTGCGCTTATAGTACTCGCATTACTACACACCTGAAAATTTGATGGTATATCTGCTGTATATAAACCATGTGCATCAAAAATCTGCTGCGGAGTAGAATTGCAATGCCCAAAATGTCTGGAAAGTGCCGCAGCAACCACTTGCAAGTAGGTGCTGGACATCCCTCGTCAGCTCTGTGCGACATGTTGGGGATGGTGCTCCTTACATATGCCATGTGTAGGTTGCTAACCCTCCCATACAATGTTGTGTTATTATGCCTATATGTTCCTATGTATTCTGGACTCATTTTCGGGTACTTTCAGCTACACTCTGCACCCGATTTTTGGCACACAGGCCCACACAGAGTGGAGATGATGTCATCAAACTCTCAAGTGCATATAGATGTGAGCATAGTGATAGTTCCCTTGTCAGCTTGCAGTGAGATAAGAGAGCTAATGCATCTCTAATGTTTCCCTCACCACATTATTCCCTACTCCTTCACTGTGCATTGGACTGCCATCTCATGTGACTCAAACTGTAATGAGAGCAGGTGTTAAACACTATTACTAAAAGTGGAGAAAACAATTAAATTCACTAATGTTTCCTATATATTTTTTATTTCAACTTATTTCAACTTTTATTTCAACTCCCCATTGCTACGGAAAAGTGCATTATGTGGTATGCACTTGTGGTATGTGGAGAAAGCTAGGTTAAGCATAACAGACTCGTGCTGGCTACATTAACCAATGCATGACTTATAAGCAGCAAATTCCTAGACAGACCTATCCTGATTGTGAAATACTTTACAATAAGAAATCAAACTGTAATCAACAATTAACAGTAGATTGTATAACCATATAAAATATATTCATATAAAATATGAAAGGGTAGTTTCATATTTAATCTGCAAGTCAAAAAAGAGGAATGAATAAATGATATAAGAATATGAAGAATATCTCAACTTACCCTTCCTTTTTTTGAATCTGAACTTCCTGATTTTGTAGCCTTGACTGTTGTTTGATTTACTTCTGCTGGAGGGGTTTTCATCAGAACATCACTTTCATTTGCCACTTGATTTGTGATTATATTGTTTTCAGAATCTGCTGTTGCTACTGGATTATTTAATTGATCTAGAGCTGCATTCTGTGCATTTATGAGGTCTGTGAGGGCGGTTAGCGAGAGCATATTATCAAGTGATTCTGTTGGACTGGTAATCTGGCAGTCAGTGGACAATCTCTCATTTACAAGAGCATCTGCAATTGATGTTGACATATCCGTATATATATCTGCAGTAGGTGGAGATTTCACTTCTGAGTCAGGGCAAGGATGTTGTTCGATTTGATTTAAGCTTTCTGTACATTCTAGATCACTTACTGAATTAGTGATCTCACAATTTGAAAAGTTTACTTCCAATGATGTTTCAGATGTGTCTCTACTCCCCAATGTTTGATCTATTTTCGTTTCTTTCTCTGTACTCAAAGCTACATTTATATTTTCTGGCAGTGTAACTATTGCAGCTTCTGCTATTTGGCCCTCTATGCTCTCACTAGCAGTTATATCTTTAATTGAACTATCTTCAATTGTGTTACTTAAAATTTCAGGATATCTGTCTGCATTTATGTTTTCTTGATCTTGTCTTGAACTATTAGAGACATTTAAAAGCTCATCTGTCCTTAAAATATCTGGAGTTTCAATTATTTGTATCTCTGTTGTATCAACTGGACCTTCATTTATTTTAATTTCCTGCTCTGTTATTAATTCTGCCCTGATTTTCTCTGTATCACATGAACTGGACTGTGCAATTTGCTCAATTGTTTCTGCAAGTTCTGTTAACTTTGGGATTACTTCCGTTAAGACTTTCTCAGAAGTGCCAGACAAATTAGATGGATTATTTGCTTCTTCCTTCGATTGTTGGGTACAGCTAGGCAATGGCCTGTCCTTTTTGCACGATGCAACATTTTCTTGTCCTGTTTTCTCTTCATTTGTATGCACTGCCTTTTTATGGCCTTTTTTTGTTTTTGGAACTGGGGTTGTAAGATTATGTTGTTTACACGATTCTACACGTGTATGCAAACAACATAAATCTGGTACTATTTCCCGGATAGAAGATGGTGGATCTACTGTCCCGTCTCCACTACTGGCAACTGTTAACATAAAAAGCAAATGAAACTAATATTAATATAGTGTAAAATAATCAGATTCACACATAACACATGACTTTCTCCAGTTATTTATTTTCATAGCTGTTCAGCAACTTATTCAAACAAAAGTTTATTTTTCTAAGCATTTCCTGTTAATGATGACATACTTTTGTCAGAAATAGTTTCAACATATTTTAGGCACAGAGACACATGAGCATGAGCAACTTGGCTACTGTTAAAAAGTTAAATAATATACGTAGCCTGATATTACACACTCTTTTCATAACCCAATGTAACAAAAGAAAACTATAAAATTTGAAATGCTTATTGCTTAAAATTTTGAACAATAACAGAAATGTAATGATTAATATTACTAAAATGTCATTTGACACAAAAGGTATAGTTTAAGTAGTTCTTCATTTTGAAATTTCATGAAAATAAAGAATTTCACAGGCTATTCACAGAAAATCAGGACAAAGTTTTCCAAGTCATCATCTTAAACAAGTAATACATGAATCATAACTAATGCTTTAAAAAACACAAAACATAATTTTCAAGCATGAGAGAATGGGATTCATTTAAAGAAAGTCTTTGCCTTGCACCCTTGAAAGATGCTGGACTTATATACAGTTTTGTATTTATTCACTTTTGTTTTGCCATTCTCATACAAACATCTTAAAACATTAAAATTCCAGTGAAATATTGTAATTGCTGGTGGATTAAAATATTTCCTTTCTCTACTACAGAGAAATGACTAGGACATTAAGAACCTGACCTGATGCAAATACTACTTCCAAAACTTCTCTATTCATAAATTCACATACATATATCCAATATATATTAATTAATATAATATGTTACAGACTCTTCTCTCCACATAACATTATTCGCAAATTATCTTCTGCCTAGAATGATTTCAAATTAGCCTGTAAGGTAATTTAAATATTGTTGAAAATTGTATTGATCTTCCACATTAGCCGTGTGTAGGCTAAGATTTGAATAGATATTCAGACTGAAAAATTCAATGCCACAGTTGGGACTTGAACCACGGTCTCCTAGTCTCCGTCTGGTCGTTCCCAACCTCGGCTACCATGGAAGAACGATTGAATTTCCAACAAATAACCTAATAGTGGTAACTATAAAGCTTGGGACATAAGTATTTACAGAGTTAGTAAATTGCCACAAAAGGTGCGTATCTCATTGTATATTTATTTATTGAATGTGAACATTACAGTTTTCCCCAATTACAATGTTCACTATAAAGTTACAATATGAACAAAATGTATCAAAAACAACACAAAATGAATCACAGAATAAATGATAACAAAACAAAAACAAGTTGGTAACATTGGTTCACATGTCAATTACTCTACTTTTGGTAATAAATAATCACAGGATAAAGCAAAGTTTCTGATTTTCAAACTAAATATATCAATGTCTAAGGGATGTAATTTATTTTATAATGACTGCATTCTATGCATAGGTGAACATTTATAAGAATTAGTATTAACCTTCTGAGGAAGAAAAATATTACGAAATTTATTAGGTGCAACATTTGGAACGTAAAAACATTTTAATCGTCTTAGGTTAGGGTCTTCAATCATATTATGAAGTAATTTGTAAAGGAAAAGCAATAACAGACAATTTCTCCTATGTGATAGACTCCTAAAGTCGAATAATTGAAGCAATAAATTATATGATATTAACTTAGGAAAATAATGAAAAGTTTTGAAAAACACATACCTAGAAATTTTTACTGAATAACTCTGATAAGTTAAATACATTTGGTGGTATGACTCCATACTAGTGAAGCATATTCAAGTCTGGAATTTACAAATGAATTATATAATGTAAAAAAAAGTCTAATAAACTTGAAGTTGGCCGAGTTACGAATAATGAATCCCAAATTTCTATATCTTTTTTTTTTTTAAATTTTATGTCCTCCAACATTAAGTCATATCGGACAATGAATGGAATGGGTGAAATGATGCTAAAATGAACCCAGGGTCCATGGAGCTTAGAGTTACCCGACATTCGTCTTTTAGGATAAGGGGAAACCCCAAAAAAACCTTATCTAGGTAACTCACCCTAACCGAGATTCGACCTTGGGACTTCTTGAATGTGAGGCAGACATGCTACCACCATGCTACCGAGGCGGGCCAAATTTCTATATGTTGCACTGATTACTATGTATCCCATATGAGAACCCCTAGTGGTTTACTGGGAAACATATGAGTCAGTTGGAGAATTTAATGTCATGACGGCATGCTGGCCATGTTAGCTCAAGGGTTAAGAGCAACCAGATGGAGACCAGGTGATCCGTGGTTCAAATACAGGCCATGGCATTGAAATTTTCAGTCTATCTAATCAAATTTAAGTATTGTCAATAAATCTCTTACTGATCTGCAGTTAATTGACAAAGAGATGAAGTACAAAAGGGGGAAAAAAAAAGAAAAAAAAAAAAAAAGCTCCAAAGGCTTTTTCAAAACATAGGAGTTTTTTGATTACTTTAGAAACTAGTTTAAGACAGTACACATCATTAACATAAATTATTGTACATACATTCTCTGAATAATTTTTATCTGTAACGTTCTACATATGTGAATTAGTCTCTAAAACCTAGTGTAATTGTGAATCCATATGTTAATCTGTAACTTTGTATATTTGATGTAATTCTTATTATTGTAATGTTGCCTCTGTATTTATATTATTTGTATTCATGTTTTGTTTAAACCAGTATTCAATATCTATACTTCTTGTTTAAAATTGACGAAGCCATGAATTTGTAAAAAAATTCTTATGGCGAATAAAGACATAACATACATACATATCATTCTAGCCCCCAGAACAAATGCTACTTAAAAAAACCGACAAAACATACCACAAAGTGGTAAACAATTTGTACAAAATCAACTGCAAAGATTATAATAAAGTATATGTATTGGTAAAAGGAAAAAGCCCCCAAAATCTGCATTAATTCATAATTTTGCCATATAAAACTTCAACCAATAAATAAATTTGCAGTTGTCATGCATAACCAGGATTTAAATCATGAAACAAGTCCAAATACAACCCTAGTAAAACCTGCCAACTATTCCTTGGAAGAAAATTCTACATCACCAAATAGTAACATCAAATATAACTGGAAGTTATTTCCGGGCTGATGATTAAATGATTACAGCTGATGATGTTCCTAACGAAATGCTTTCTAGGTAAACACTAGCAATAAATGGAACATTGTATATTAGTTTGACTGTATCAAATTATGAGTTTATCCTACAAATGGATAGATTTAAAGTTATCACCGCTACTTTGCATCCCTACAGATAATGTCATCAAGACAACTATCTTTGGATCCAATCATACTGATGCTATCAACACAAGTCAATCTTCAGCTAAGAATGAGAAGAATAGCTCTCAAGACATGTCTAAATTGTAAAGTGTAAGTGAAGTTGCATGACAAAAATTGATTCAAATAATTTCAAAATTATGAAGCAAATGCTTAATTACTATAATGAGTGAAACAGCATTCAAATGCTTAGTCATGTTCTAATATATACCAAAGCCATCTTAGGTTTATATGACAATTAAATAGAAGCACATGAAAACGGGCACACTTTTCACTCCAGGAAAACACTGAAAAAGAATGAAGCCAGTTGTGGAACGTGAATATGATGAATTTGAAGGTTCATAGTTTCTTTGAAAGAAACATGCCACCACAATTACAAGAGTGCTTCAAGCAGTAAACAATGATCCCAATTAGCCAGGCTTTGAAAAACAAGCTTCTATACCATTCTTCGTGACATAGGTTTTGAATTTGTGAACAGTAATGGAAAAAATATAATTGTTGAGCATGAAGATATATTGTTGTGGTGAAGGAATTATCAAAAAACAGTTCGGAAGTGGAAATCGTTTAAGGAATTTGTCCATTGTCAGATACCAATTAGATATGTAACATTTTATTTTCAGTTGCATGTCAGTAGAACTTTCAAGTCATTGCCAAAGTGGCTACATGCACTTATTTAGCACTCTTATTTTGCAGAAAGACCCGTGCCTTAATTTTTAGTTTATAAATGAGGTGAGGTTATGTGATGAAATAAAATATTTGAGTAACTGTTGTAAGTATTGAGTCACTATTTAGCATACAAAAGGAAAAATATATTACACAGTAGACACAACTTTGCACTTAATCTTAACGTAAAAATGCTATCACATAAGCTACTCAAACATCAAAAACGGCAAAGCAAAACTCCAAGTTGTTTACAGTGCATATGCTTGATACATGGTTGATAAAATGGTGTGACTATTTCCTCCAATCAGTCGCCTGCAGAGTAATACATTTTCCCGCTTTGTTTACATCATCATATAAACTAAGGATGGCTCTGGTATAGTCCAGCACTGGAAAGAGAAGAGAACCACAAGCTTTCAAGCATGACTGTCAGATGAAGTATTTGGGAGAATGTAAGTAAGCAACATGGAATATTTATGGAGTTATGATTTCCGAGTTTTGCAGGAGTGATCCCAGAGGTTTAATATTGTTTTAATACTGTTTTAATATTTTTGTTCCTGCTTCTGAGTTGTCCAAGTTAGATCCATCTGTGTAGATATGTAACCACATATAGATCTACACATATAGATCTAACTTGGACAACAACTCAGGAGCAGAAATTAAGTGTGCACTGTTCTCATTCTATCAACCAGCAGGATACTGCACAACAAATTTTGATGCAGAAGTAACGGCTATTCATATTTCACTCCAAAACCTTCTATACAGAATAGATAAATTCAAAACTGCTGTCATACTTTCTGATTCTAAAACAGCATTATGTGCAATAAGTTCACATAAAATGAGGTCAATCCAAGTTAAAGAATGTCACAAAATGATACAACAACTTCAAAAACTACAGAAAAGAATTATATTACAATGGATACCTGCACATTGTGGAATTGCTGGAAATGAATCAGCTGATTTTCTTGCCAAAAAAGGTGCAAATTTAATTCAGAACAAAAGTAAAACTTATACCCTTTACTTCCATAAAAAGATTAATCAAAAGCAAATATAAAAACAAACAAAACCAATCAGTATCTAACAAAGCCAAAGATAAAAAATGGAACATTTTAATTAAAAATCCAGGAATTATTCCAGAAATCCCACGTAAAGCTGCAGTAGCAAATTTTAGATTACTCATGGAACATGATTACTTGGCCAAACACTTACACAGAATAGGAATTTATACAAGTCCAAATTGTCCTCTGTGCAACAAAGAGGAGGAAATGACTGAAGAACATCTTTTAACCTGTGAAGCCCTACCTGCCGGACCCACTACACAAAAATATTGGAGAGCAAAAGAGCTAATGGCTTCATTGCCAAAGCCTAGCATTTGAAAACAACAACAACAACAACAGCAACAACAACAACAACATATTTTTGTTACACAGATTGCTATAGAGTTTCTATTCAAGATCTTTTGTTTTTCTCAACATCTTTTTTCAGTACTGTGTCATGGAACATCCTGCCAACTGTGAGGTGAGAGCTATTATACTTTTCAATGTATGGAAGCTGAAGCCTCCAAAATTTACCAGTAACTAAAGGAAGCGGATGCGAGTAAGATGAAGTGCTCAGCAATGGACAAGTGAAACTCAACCTGGAATTCATCACTCATCAAAGATGATTTTAAGGATCAAGTGAACAACAAAACTGTGTAACAAAGATGCATGACCCTAAACAAGTTAAAACTTCCTTTCTCAAACATTTCTCATTTTTACTTGATGAAAATGTTTCCAACATTTTTAATTTAATAGAGTGGCAGCAGTCAACTACATTTTAAGGCGATTATGTGGAGAAATAAAGAAAGGTTCAATTTTGTAAATAACATGCTTTTTAATAAAATATTTTCTTTTCAAATTATTAAAGCCAAATGGTTGTCACTTTGATTACCTAATACAAGATTAAATTAATATTATTTATACAAAATTCATTCTAAATGAACAGAACTAGATAACTAAAAAACTATTTGCAGTTGGATCAAGGATGAAAATGTACACAACGGCTTCTAAAACCAGTCCCTCAATAATGTGACAAAGTGTTACAAACCGACTACAAATAGTTTTTTCAGTTAATTTCGACATCACTATTACTAAATTCCTGTAATTATGCACAGGAATCAGACAAGCTATTCCCAGAAAATTCAAGATATATGAAGTACACACATAAACGGGCCGTGAACAGAAACAAAATACAATTTAATTGAAAAATTTATTGTAGCAGATACAATCAATGAACTATTTTACAGCATATTCACCACCTGAATTCAGAAATTTGTTATACTACGGCACCAACTTTCGTATCTCTGTGTCATAGAAGTCTGCTGGCTAGGATAGAAAACTGTGTGACAATCATTTCTGCCCCTCTTTTAATCTGAAAATGCTGATTCTGACTGAGGAGCATTTTTTGAGGTTCCATAGCAGTTGGAAGTCACTGGGATTGAGGTCCATGCTGACTGAGCAGGATGGCTCAGGCAATAACATCTATGGCTTGCATTTGTAAGGTTGCAAGTTTAATTCCCGCAACCAACATGCCTGACCTTAGATTTTTTTTCTTTTCTGGTGGTAGGGAGGGGCGGTTCCCAGGTCACTGGATAATTACTGGGAACAATTTTTATCTCACATCTCCATTTCACTTCCTTTCATTTCATTCTGACCATTAGGCCTTTCCAGGTTGCAAGAGTCAGCAGTCACTGGTAGTGCTACACACAGTTTGCAGTTTGGAAATACAATGTTCAGAGAGGGAAGGACATGTTGCATCCAAGGTTACGGTATTTTTGCAGGAGCACTGTCACCAAATGCTTGTAGTTGCCATCTTTTTCTGCCTAAAAATCCATGAACAACACCCTTGAAATCCTTATTTACAAGTTCTCTTATTTGTGCTCCCAAAAATGCCTTTCTTAACTTTTGGATGACTTAATTTCCAAAATTTCTCTCTGATTGTGTTTTGTTAATTTGTTATTTGTCACCATTCCAGAGGGAGGGTTTGATTAGCTGGACCTGGCTGGCAAGTGCAGGTTTTCTAATTTGACCTGGAACTCCATTGAGCTGAAAAAACTGCCTACATCTGTTAGGGACTCACCACTGCTGTAGTACTGCCTGTAATAGGTTCTAGCCATCTGCAGGGATCTGATGTACAACAAGCTCTTGACCGCAGTGCCAGAATGCCTGCTATGATAGAAGTCCAGACTGTAGAATGGATGATTAAATACATTCAGCCAAATGTTTTTAGCAGCTCTATTATCTGTTGAGCCAAAAGTGATTTTTCTTCTTTTGTAAATTTATGTCCTCCAATGTTAAGTCACATTGGACGATGAATGAAATGGGTGAAATGATGCTCAAATGAGGCCAATGTCCACAGAGCTTGGAATTACCTGAAACTGAGATTTCAGGATAAGGGAAAACCCTGTAAAAACCTTATACAGATAACATGAGTGGCTGATCATTATGTGCAGCAAGGCAGTACCAGAACTAAGCTTTCTGCACCACTTGTGAATGACTCAACGCAATTTACACATTGTTTTGCAGTAACTTTTGGCATTCACTGTCTTACCTCTGTTCAGGAATTTGATAAGGAGAATGCCCTGTCAATCCAGAACACTGAACACAGCATTTTCCACACCATCCAATATGCTTGAATTTGTCTCTTGCAGGGAGAACCTCTGTGATGTCAATGAATTAACTACTGTTTAATTTTTGGGGTATTATATACAACCACGTTTCATTCACCTTGAGGATCCAGTCTATAAACTCATCACTGTCATCATATTCCACTGCAGAAGTATTAAGCTATATGCACTTTGTTTTGTGTTCTGGAGTCAGTTGCTTAAACATCCACCTGGTGCATAATTTGCAAAACAGGTACTCTGTGACAATTTCATGCAACAAGAAATGGCACATCTGAGGAAACTTATTGCAGAGTTCTATAATTGTGAAGGATGATTCTCCATAATATGTCCTGCACAAGCTCCACAAGGTCATCTGTTATGATGTATGACCTGCTGTACTCATCATGAACACATTGATGATCTACTGCAGAATCTCTGCACCAGTGATGCACCATCTGCTTCTCATGTTAGCCCCATAGACTTAGCACAGCCGACAAACTTCAATCTACACTATGCTTTATGCAGTCAACTTATCATAATTGTTTTAATACAACAGAAATTGGAATACAAGCCTCCATTTCAATTGCTACTATGAATTGAAAAAGCTATTTGTAGTTTTTTTTAACACTTTATCACATTTTTATATTATTAAGGGATTAGTTTCGGGAGTTGTTGCTTCCATTTTCAATCTCTATCCAATGGAAATGGAAGCAACAGCTCCTACAACTAGTCCTTCAATAACATAAAAACTTAAGTGGCGAAGAGGTGGTGGGGGACAAACCTACAAATAGTTTTTTCAATTAATTTTGACGTCACTGTTAATAAATTCCTCCAAGCATGTATAATGTTGCTATGAAGTTACAGTGATATCTCAGGAAGTTTTGCTAGTGCATGCGACATGCCACATCATTACTCTATTACATACATGCAGTCACTTCGTACAACATAATTTGCTAGCTACAGAACCTGTAGGGAAACTTACATTTCATTTATCATGAAAATATCTTAAACGAAAAGAATTTTAATCATAACTGTTAAGAATCAGGTTTTAAAAAAAACAAAAATGAAGAGGTATCTATATAAAGTCTAATTTAGGTTAGTGGAAGTTTTTTGAAAATGTTCATGTTACATTGTAGAAGTATATGAATTTATACACCAAGTTTGGTATTTAACAGATTTTTTGCGTTGTTGTTCACAGATATACACTGTAAAATACACACCTTTTTTCTACATTCTTTTATTTTTTTCCCCTTTCTTCAGAGGTATCAAAGTGTATATCTTGATACAGAATTTTTGGTAATACAATACTACATTTATTATATAGACAGGCAGAAGAGAAATCAAGTAAAATCAATTCAGAATTAACAATGCAATAGAAACCTATTCTAAAGAGGTATGTGTATTTCTTCTTGCAGGCTACAGTTTTTTTCCATTACCATAGAGTTTTTCTTTCATTCAACATCTTGAAAAACAATGGAGTAAAATTTATTTATTTCTGGAATCACTAATATCATTTAATGCAATATTGACAGATGTCCTGCAATGGCGTGGACATATACATTAGTGACAAAAAAGGAGTAAGTTATCAGATATTCAAGAGATTTCTTGAAAAATTTGCAAATGCATTACTCTAATTTGCAGCCAAGCTCATCACTGTGTAAAATATGAAGGAAACAATACTGTTTTGTAAAAAAGATAAGTGAAGTTTGTCACAAATGGTTGTAATTTAGTTACAACAAACAATACTAATTCATTGATAGAATCAAAATGAAAAATTCAATGGCATGGCTGGGATTTGAACCATGGATCTACTGGTTTCTGTCCAGTTACTCTTACCCATTGAGCTACCATGGCCAATTTGTCGTCATGACATTAAATTCTCCAATTGACTCATATTTTCCCAGCAAACCACTAGGGGCGCTCACATTCAAGATACACCGTCTGTGGCGACTTATTATCAATCCAGTACCTTAGCCTGTATACCTGTGAAGAAATGAATAATTTCTATCAATTAACTTAAATATTAATTCATTTGTACAATACCTTCAGGTTTTGCTATGCCTTCATTCTTGAGCTGTGAAAGAAGTGAAGCCCGCTCTCCTTGTAAAGTTCGACACAACTTCTGCAGCTGTGCCAGCTGTCGGGTAGCTAAGGCAAGTTCATTATCTCGTTGCTGTTTATCTGCTGCCATTTCCAGCAAAGCTTGGTGACTCTTCTCCCAACGTTGCTTCCAAGATGTAGTTTCTTTTTCTAGCTTACAAATCTTTTTGGACATCTGAAACACCACCAATCAGATGGAATATTGGCACCATTAGTTTAAAAAAAAAAACAGGAAAGCTTTCATGACATCGCACAATGAGATTAACTTTTCTGTGGGTACACAGAATAGTAGTCATAAAATATGACTGAAAAGTATTTGACAAAATGTTGCTCTTCCTTACGCTGGTCTTTGTTAATTTGAGTGAAATATATAAAGGAGAAAAGAAAGTTGATATGACATGGTAACCATGTGATTTTCCCCAACAATGACAAATTCACATATAACCATTATGGGTAGAGCAGGAAGGAAAAGTATGATCATGCAGAGAGCATTTAAGTTTTAGTTCAGAATTTTAAATTTAAATGAAATGAATCTGCCAAGATAATGCTTAGAATATCAAGAAAAGGTTTTAAAAGGCAATGCATGGTGGTACATTGTACAATATAACCTTGAAAGCAATGGTTTATGAGAAACTTGATGAATGAAGGAAAAGATGTAAAGGGTTATAAAGCAGTTAGGATAAAATTTGAAGACATTGAAATACAAACATTGTTTGTTGATATACTAGGAAAAAGATGTTAGAAACATAGATTACAATAAAAAGTATATGGGAGAGAGAAGTGTACACTGACAAACTAAATAAACAACAAATACAGAGTACAATGTCAGTGAGAGCAAGTGTAAGGAAACTGAAAGGGACGAGAAAAGATTTTACACAAAAACAGTGCCCAATATGAGGGAGAAAAGAGTGTATTAATGAGAAACGAGTCAAAACGAATAGAAAGATTGCATTAATTAAAATTTTTAGTAGACTATATGAAAGCTGGAGTGTTTTTAAATGAAATTAAACAGAAATGAAATTGGTCATTAAAAAGAGAAGTAAACAACGTATAATTTTAAGGTAAATTAATGTAGTTAGTAGAAGTTGTATAATGAATATGTAAGTTAACAGCCTAGACACCGAGCCATATTCATCAGACTAGATCGGCTACTGCCGCAAAGTGTGCATGATGTCAAATGATGCCAAGTATACTGCAAGGGGGGGAAATTGGTGGTCCTGGTCACGTCGTTCAAATCAATGAATGCAAAATAGGATGCAAGTTTCATCGTGGGCGCGTCGTAGAGAGCAACTGGATTTTGGGAATGATCGACATAGAAACAAATGTGTGGATGACAATATGCCCCAACAACAGGAGGGATGCAAATACGCTCTACAGTCTAAGTGCAGTGCCCATGATGAAACTTGCATCATCCTATTTTGCATTCGTCGATTTGAACGACGTGACCAGGACCGCCAATTTTCCCCCTTACAGTATACTTGGTGCCGTTTGACATCATGTACACATTGCGGCAGTAGCCGAACCAGTCTGATACAGTCCGTGAACTCATACATGTATTTCCTATGGAGCATTACATTATTGTTGTGTCATAGGATTATGTGCAAAGCAGTACATGAGTAACAAAATTTGACCGGCTAATTTCTCAGGTATACATATTTCAATCAGATTGATGGAGACTTCACTGGCTCTTTGGAGGTAATTCAAGATAGGATTAGGCTTTGTATAAAATTTGTGACAAAGTGTTATAATTATAATAAAAGTGAATCGAGAAGATATTGACAGTGTCAATATCTTCTCGATTCACTTTTACTTTAACTTGTGCTTCACTCAAAGTATAAACTTGAAAGAAGCGTAGGGACAGTGAAGCACAAACTAGTACAAAATTGAATCGAGAATATATTGACACATTGCTTCACTCACACTGTTTATTCACAGGACATGTTTCAAGAGCTCTTGCTCCTATCCTCAGCTGATACTCGACTAGTGCAAGTTGTAGTGGTTTCTTCTTTCTCCGTATTGTCAATAGATGGCGTGATGTACTTGTCAAAGATGTCTGGTGGTGGAGTTTCAAAATTCATGACTCTATGACGATTTTTGTTAATGAAGATTTTTTCCCATACGGAAAGGTCTATGGGGTGATTAACGTTAAACTCCACCACCAGACATCTTTGACAAGTACATCACGCCATCTATTGACAATACGGAGAAAGAAGAAACCACTACAACTTGCACTAGTCGAGTATCAGCTGAGGATAGGAGCAAGAGCTCTTGAAACATGTCCTGTGAATAAACAGTGTGAGTGAAGCAATGTGTCAATATATTCTCGATTCAATTTTGTACTAGTTTGTGCTTCACTGTCTCTACGCTTCTTTCAATCTTTGTACTTTTTATAATTATAATAATAAAATAATGAATTATTATTACTAAAATTTCCATGATAAGGCAGTTCAAGGTAGAAGAATATTTGAAAATCTTCTCAAAATTGCTTTCTCTAAAAATTGCTTTCTATAATCAGAAAGGATATGGATTCAGAGAAACCTAAAATATGTATTTCTCGTGAAATTTCTAAACCAAATTTTAGATAGACATTTCCTCTACTTATATGGGTTAGTAAGTGATAAAGTTATCAACTACTACATGTATGAATATTCTAGACAGTAAAATTAGTTTCAGAATAACGTTTATTACTTTTTCCATTTCTCCTTTGAATCCTCCAAAAACTTCATTACTTCTGCTCAGAGCATTTTGGAATTCATCGTATTTGTCTGTGTACAGACTGATCTGACTTCTTAAATTGACTTCACTTGCTTGAAGATCACGGCATTTAGCTTGATACTCTGTCAAGTCCTGGAAAATCAAAATTTTAAAAAGCATTATAAACTATTATAAGTACATACAGAAGTACTATTACAATCTATCTTTTTCTCCCCATTATTATTTTGAAACTGTTCTGCCCCTACACCCAGGTTAGGCTTACTTTATTGTCATGACAACAATAAACGTGCTTCTAGTCTTTTTTTACTGCCTCCTACATACATTGCCATTTACTGTGGTATAAATTTTCTGAAATAGTAATGCATAGTTCCTGAAATTGAAATCTGTAAACTTTCATTCGTCCAGGAAAGTATAATTGGCAATGACATGAAATCTAGAATCATAAAATCTTTAAAATGAAAAGAGTTTGGTATAACTTTAGTTCCTCAAAATAAATATAGCATTAAAAATTTACTGCATTTCTCTAAAAAAGATGAAATTCCGGGCCTTAAAGTACTTACAATATGTAAGTCGCCATTAAGGTAGTTGTCTCATGTGTGTATGAGAACTACTAAGTGGTTTACCGGGAAAATACAAATCAGTTGGAGAGTTTAATGTCATATCGGCACGTTGGCCATAGTAGCACAATGGTAGTGCGGCTGGATGGAAATCAGAAGATCTGTGGTTCAAATCCCGGCTATGGCATTGAATTTTTCAGTCTGACTCTACGTTTCCAAAATTCCTGATAGTAAAAAAATCTGTTATTTATCAATTTGTTTTGATTGTGATAAAGTTTATATTGGAAAGACAAAACGTAATTTGGAAACCAGAACGGAAGAGCATTTTTGTAACATTAAGTATAAACAAACTGATAAATCAGCTGTAGCAGATCATTTGTGGTCATTTAACCATGTAATAAATCCAGAAGTTAAATTATTAAAACAATTAAATGGTCCGATAGATTAAATGGTCTGGGAAAAGATATTTATTTTAAAAAATAAACATCGTATAATGAATTTTGAAATACTGGCAGTCGATTCTGTTTTTAAATTTGTTTCATTTTCAGATGTGTAATTTTTACGTCCTCCAAGGTTAAGTCATATCGGACGGTGAACGAAATCGGTGAAATAATGCTCAAATGTGTCCAGGGTCCATGGAGCTTAGAGCTACCCAACATTCGTCTGTAAGGATAAGGGAAAATCCCGGAAAAAACCTTATCCAGGTAACTCACCCTGACTGAGATTCGAACTCGGGACCTCTTGAACATGAGGCAGACATGCTACCATCTACACTACCGAGGCGGGCACCATTTTTAAATGGGTAGTACTGAAAAAAAAAAACATGGTGACATCTAGCGACAGTAACGTTAATGAGATTGTTGATGCTTCAAGCTGATGATGTGAATAAGATATTCAAGAAATCACAATCCTAGTCAATTTATAAGAACACGGTCATCATTTCTTATAAGATAAGTGAAGTTTTTTAAGTTACTAATTATTATATTTGTATATATTTGTTTGCTTCACTGTTAATAGCTTCATATTTTATGTATTTATTATGTTTAGCAAAGTTTACAGAATATTAGAACCCTCTCTCTATATAGACCAATCTGTCTTACAGAAGGAAGTTATACAAATGCAATTTTTGTTTTGTTTTGGTAAAAGCTTGAAACCACATTTTTGCATATTGTTTTAAATTCATCGTATCTGTCAAGCTCAAGCGCAAAAGCAACTCTAAGTTAAACCCTGGTTATTAGAGGTCCCTAATTAGGACTGTGTTTATACATACCACAAGCAGCTGTTGTTTCTCTTTGAGGAGTATCTCTTTTTCGGCAGCCATTTCCATTTTTGCCTTTGCTAGCTTAGCATCTGCCAGCTGAGCTTCCAGTTTCATTTGTTTAGTTATTTTCTCAACTTGCTGAAATATTGAAAATTATGAACAATTAAAACGAACTAATTTTGCTACAGCAAACTATGGCATACATTATAATACAACTGGTTTTAAAAATTACCAACATGATGTAAATAAGAGAGATTTTAGATATAAGAATTAAAAATAATAAGTTGCAATACTTAAGACTATTTCACAGATAAAACATAAACACTTTGAATTGTTGAACTTTGGGACAGGATATGCACTAAATTTAGATATAACTGAGCAAAACATTTATACAGTACATCGCCTGCCAGTCAAAAGTTTTTGGACACTTGCTTTAGGATAGCACATTCGTAGACTTCCTATGGTTATGTCAACAAAGAGCATGATGAGAACCTTCATCATGGGGAAATATCATTGTGCATGATTTCCTGTTTATATAAACAACTGCTGATGTTTAAGTAAATGTTTATGGCATCATAACCACTAATAGATAAATCTTAGGTGTAAGACTGATATGGGATCAACATTTACTTACGACCGCATTCTGAGTTCACACAGATTCTTATTGTGGTCTTACAGCATACAAAGGCTTTATTGCAATTGGAATAGTGTTACCAATATTATTGTGGCATCCTCACTTAGTAGTGGTGAGTCTTTGACTGTTATTTATTAGAATAACTTGTATTATTTTATTATATTTTATACTTTGCATTGTAAATGAATACTGCAAAAGAAAAAATTATTAATAAGGCTTTATTTAACAAATTATTTTAGGAAATGGACCGAGGATCATCCATCAGCTTGGAAAAGCGTTCAGCATTCAACACACTTCATGGTGAGGGGTATAGTGTTTGCCAAATCTCACAAAAACTAAAAATTTCACGGTCCATTGTTAACTATGCATTTCTCAGCTTAGAACATTTTGGTTCAAACAAGGACAGGAAATGAAGTGGAAGACCAAGGTGTACTTCCAGAGCACAGGACCAATCAATAGTTCTGAAAAGTAAAAGAAGTAGAAGGCTGACTGCCCCAGAAGCTCAGTCTGATTTTCATGCCAGTCATAGCAAACAAATCTCTCGGTGAAGCAACGATTGATGTCAGCTAATTTATGGGGTTGGTTGACAGTGAAGAAACCACTTCTTAGACCATAAACAAACAGAAGAGGTTGTAATGGGCAAAAGAACACAATAATGGGACAACTGAAGACTGGAAACGTATTCTTTGGACAGATGAATCCAAATTCGAGGTTTTTGGGCAACAACGTTGTGTGTATATTTGCTGTTCTCCTGCTGAAAAGATGCATCCTGACTGCATAACACCAACAGTGAAACATGGTGGGAGTTCTTTAATGGTCTGGGGATGTTTTTCATTTAGTGGAGTGGGTCAGCTCTACCAAATTGTAGGAAACTTGGATAAACATGGCTACCATTCCATTTTGAGCAGATATGCTGTTCCATCAGGAATGCGTCTAATTGGTCCAGGATTCATCATGCAGCAGGACAATGATTCAAAAAACATACATCCAAATTATGTAAGAACTACCTATAGAAGAAACAGGAAGGAGAGTTAAAAGTGATGGAATGGCCACTCCAGTCACCAGTTCTGAACCCGATTGAACTTCTTTGGGAGGAACTTGACAGAGAAGTTCGAAAAGTGTCCTACTTCTACAAAAACGTTATGGCAAATCTTTCAGACATCCTGGATTAATATGGAAAAGAGTGTGTGTGAAAAACTTGTGGAGAGAATGCCCAAAATAATGCAAAAAGTTATTGCTGTAGAGGGTACATTTTTTATGAAAAAATAGTTAAGTACAAAAAGACATATTTTGTGGTAAAAATTATTTAGGTCAGCTTTTATTACAAGAAAAATACATGCTCCATATTGTAGAATTATATATATTACATAAAATAAATTATTTTCATCATCCTTAACAAGAGCTTAGTGTCCTAAAACTTTTGACCAGCAGTATATTTCTAAGGAAAACATGTTTCAAGATCTACTGACCGCATCCTCAGTTTCTATTCAACTACCTATATAACTCATGTGGTGGTTGGCCATGTCCTGTCTGAAGTTTGGATGACCTTCTGCATTAAATAGGTCCTAGGTGGGATTTCAAAATTGGAAATACATTTTACATTTTTCCACATGTTTTTTGTTTTCCACAGTTTTCCCAAACTGTAAATTCTGTTTTTCCCAAAATGTGTTTTAGTATTCTTGGATTTCTGTTTATGTTGTGTTGGACTCTCCAAAAACACTAAGCTACTGCTAATTTAGATTTAAAGGCAAGTCAATTAATAACAACACTAAATAACACTTAATTTTTAAAGTTCTAAAAGAAACTACAACCCTCTCAGCTACATAAACAAAAGTAACTTTCAAACAAAAAAAAAAAAAACAAACAAACAAAAAAACCACCACCCTTGGGCTTTTGATAAATTCAAAAAAGTTTTCAAAGAACATAACATTCAACTAGCACCAGTCAATCATTACTCTTTAAAAAAACCTACTATGCTCAAACATCAAAGATGCCATTCCACCTAATAAAAAATGTGGTATATACCAAATTGAATGCAGAGACTGTAATCAAGTTTATAAAGGAAAAACCAACAGAAATGTAGAAACAAGATCTAAGGAACATTTCAGAAACATAAAATAAAAACAATTAGAAAAATCAGCAGTTGCCACTCAATTTTGGCCAGAAAATCACAACAAAAATCCAGAACCGAAACTTCTTAAACACACAACAGAAAAACAAGAACTGTCCATATGAGAACAAATTTTCATTTCGAAAAATAGAAACAGAATATTTAATTTTGACATTCCCCAAGAAGATATGTTCAGCAAGTTCCTCGAACTGCCACCAGAGGAGACCTCAAACAAAAAATTGCCAAATACACCACAGAGAACCAGTCAATGTCTGGTTGATGATGAAGGAAAGTAAGCCTCTGAAACATGTTCTAGGAAATTTAAAAAGTAAGTGCTGTTTAGTATTATTAATCAACTCATCTTTAAATTTAATTACAACAACACTGTTTTCAACACTCCCATCAAAATGGAAAACAACTACAATCCTATCAAAATTTAACATGCCACCATCAACAGTCTCACACACAGATTAGTAAATCTACCCCTCAGCCAGCAAGAATATAAAAAAGAATACCATCAAATCTTAAAAACTACAATTAAAACTGGATATGGAAAAAGCCTTGTAGATAAAAAACTAAAATCATTCAAACTTTAAAAAAGATTAAAACAGATCACAGCTCTTTCACCAATGAAACAAGAAATTAGATTTGCTAAATTTACTTACCACCCCTGGGCCACAAAAAAGTTACAAAAAATATTCAAGAAATACAATATAACAGTGGTACTAAGAAACAATTACAACATTAAAAACCTACTTAACAGTAATAATACTGATAAAATAAAACCAGAAGAAAAGTCAGGCATTTACAAGATTAAGTGTAAAGACTGTGAAAAAATTTACATAGGGAGGACAAAAAGAAATAGAGGCACTAGAAAGAAAGAACATTTTAGGCATTTAAGATACAAAAATATTGATAAGTCCGCAATAGCAACTCATTTCTGGTCTGAAAATCATGAAATTGAAGATAGCACAGAATTACTAAAATACGTACAAAAACATAGTGAACTCCTCATATGGGAGAGGACATACATAGAAAAACATAAAAACCAACTAATGAACTTTGAAATCCCGCCAGAAGAGAATCCCACATCTAGGTTCATCACTAAATCAACAGATGGCAGCAGCAACTCCAGAACTACCCACACCACTGGATCAAGCTTTAGCCGCAATAGAGCTGATGATGCAAACAATAGTTTGCAAAACATGTGCTCAATCTAGGTACGTAAGAGAAGCCGATGTGTAATAAATACGACTCGTCTATAAATTAATAACTACAATCCTGTCTATTGTGAAGAAGAAAAATGAGTTAATGTCCTAATTAACAATGTTTACAAATTAATATCCTCTAACGTAAGTTATATCAGACAGTGAACGAAATGGCTGAAATGATACTCTAATGAACTCTGGGACCATGAAGCTTAGAGTTACCCGAGAACAATGACAATTACGACCGGAAATTAAAACATGTAATAGTACAGATACAGAAAATGGACTGCATGAAGAAAAATTAATTAAGAAAATTAACAGAGCCAGAGCAACATGCACGTTTAACCTAGATGAATAAGAAAGCAAGATATTCATGAAAATGTACATATCATTCTATAGCATTCTAAAAATTTACAAATGTAAAAATTGTGGCCCCAAAAAATAGTTACTCCATCAGAAACACTAAATACTAAATTAAAATATTTATACAACAGGAAATCAAACTAGGAATATGCAAGAAAAGCTCCAATGTCTGTGAGAAAATCCGTAAGAGAAACATAAAAACACAAATAAAAGAACACACAAGGAACATAAAATAAACAGAAAAACAAATTAGCAGTAGGTTGGCATTTTTGAAGAGACCAACACAACATAAATAGAAATCCAAGAGTACTAAAAAATATTCAGGAAAAGCAGAACTTACATTTGGAAAAACATCTACATATGGAAAAATAGAAAACATGCTTTAGTTCAGAAATCCCACCTAGTGTCCTACAGTTCATCCAATCACCATCAGGGACAAGGCCAACCACGTGTTTTCCTTAATAATCAACATGTAAATGGTCCAATATAAATAAATTTGGCTAAGTAATAACTAAAAGTATAATCAATTATATAAATAACAATAAAAATGTTAATTTAAAAACTTTAAATTGGAATAAATACTGTGAAGTAATGCAATAAATAAAATTATACAATGAGTTAACCGAGATACTCTGTATTTCACATACCAAAAATTTTCTTTCAACGCATTTTGCCTCCAAAGGCTAAAGGCATTGAAGGTATTATCAAGAAATTGTCAATTAACAACAAAAATGTTAAAATATACGAACCTGTTCTCTAATTTCATACTGTTCACATACTGACTTGAACTTCTTTGTCATTTCGATATTATCTTCTCTTAATTTGGTATTCTTTTCATTATTCTGCTGCATTAAAGCAGTGATTTCATTAAGCGTGCTCTGGAATTTAGCAGACACATCTTTTCGTTTTTCTTCTTCTTCACGTATCTTCAACAAGCTTTCATCCTGGAAAATAAGTCACATAATGTTTACCTTCTTTAGCACCTACTTACACAGATAGTGAAGTCCATATTCTTTTTTGTCTATTTGTGGACATTCTTTAACTGCTGTGGCTCTCAGTATCCCATTCCATACTAGGCATGAAAGATCACCTAATTATGCTCAGAGGCCCTTTTAGCAGACTTAAGATTCTTTTACATGCTTATTGAAAAAAAAATTAGTTGTGAATGCATTTGTGTTGCACTAGTGGTGTGTACCAGAGATATAAAGTTCATTGATGCAATAACCATTATTTGTGAAAGGACAGCACCTGCTTTTATTTAAAATTGTAGCTGAATTTAAAAACTGCTTTGTGGAATAAAACCTACAATATTTAAAAGAGAACAATTGTTGTTTATTTTCCATCAATTGCAGTATCAAATTCCTTTGCTCCGAGACTGCGCCCAGAGGTAAGTCTCATTGCTCCAGAGCCCCAAGGCATCTACAAGATTTCTACTAGATCATCACCAAAGGTGAGAAACTAATCATCAGCATCTTCCATCATCCCCATTTTGCAAACACAAACTGTTGTAAATTGGTGTATATTATTATAGCCAATTTCAGTTCAACTATTGTTTTTGGACTGTCTTTGCATCTGTTGACTATGTAGCATCCCAAATGAAATAATCAGGATCTACCATGCTCAATTTCTTCTCGGGCAGCAAGCCAGGTGAAAAGACGATTAGAAATTTACGTTTTGGAAGTGTGCATCTCTCCCATCACCAGGATATTTATGAAATGTTATAACCACAAATGAAACACTGGATGTAACACCAATATAAACAAAGACAAAACACTATCAAAATTTGCATTACTGAACAAAAGACTGTTTTCAGTAAATTAAATGCCAGGTCAGGAGATGGCGTGATGATGTTCAGTAATGCAAATTTTGATAGTGTTTTGTCTTCGTTTATATTGGTGTTACATCCAGTGTTTCATTTATGGTTATAACATTTAATAAATATCCTGATGATGGGAAAGATGCACACTTCCGAAACGTTGATTTCTAATCGTCTTTTCACCTACCTTGCTGCCCGAGAAGAAATTCAGCATATTCATCACCAGGAAAGCTTCAGGTCTTATTTTAGGGTCTACCAGTTTTTAAAGTGCCATGTACAGAAGCAGTCTCATAAAATTTATTTGCAGTGCAATGAAATGGTGATCTAGAGTTTTTGAAACTGTTCTAAATATTATTTCAGGTATATTTTATCTTCTTTAAAATATTATCCATTAAAAATACATGCTGTTCAACTGTATTTTCAATTTAAATGAAAAACACCAGAGAAAGTCTGATCTGTCACAAGCCTTGTTACAATAAGAATAGTGCTTTGGGCAAGGAATGCAAATGCTGTATCTTTGACAGGGATTAAAAAAAATCACTCTGTACTACTGTGCCATATATGTCTTGGCTATGTGTTATTTTCCCACTTGTAAGTAGAGTGTAAGATTGATTTCAAATACATCTTACCTTGATAGCTTTATTTTGTCTTTGCAATTCTCGGCACAAACTCTCCAGCCGACTTCTTGTAAGAACTGCTTTGCTGTGTTCCGTTTGTAGCTGCTCTTTCTCTCGCTGTAACACAGCCATTCGTTTCTCTGCTTGCTTTGCTGCCAACTATAATTAATTAAAACAAATGTTTAGGAAAAATAGACCAGACAAAAGTGAATGGTTTGGCAAGGGTATGCAATGTGCTTCACAGAACATATTACAGAAACCAACGCAGAGTCTCAAGGATCAGAAAAAGCAAGCTAAAATAAGTTAACTGAACTGTGAATGCATAGTATAAAACTTTGAATAATTTATTGAAGTTGAAAATTATTCATTCATAAATGCTACATAAAAGGCTAAATTAAAATTTCAAGCAAAAAAGCAATCATGTAATTCACTTCCAATATGTATGGACTATGATACAATGAAGCACAAAATTAATATAATTTTGAGTCAAACTAATACTCAATGCTCCACTTATTGCTAGTATTTACCTACTACCCGTTTCGTTAGGGTCGCCCTAACATCATCAGCTGTTGTCGACTAATGGATGTTGGTTTGGTGAACTCATTGGAGGCGATAGATGCGTCTCTGTCGGTATCTTGATGAACTTAAAATTTGGGTTTTCTTCAAAGGTAGTGTCGAAATTAAACAATTTTCTTTCATATTTATTTATGAAGATTTTTTCCCACGTGGTTAATGCAGCTGGACCTTGGACACCTTTTAATAAATGAAGTTTGGGTTTTCATCAAAGGTAGTGTCGAAATTAAACAATTTGCTTTCATATTTCTTTATGAAGATTTTTTCCCACATGGTTAATGCAGCTGGATTTGGACACTTTTTAATAAAGTGGGAAATCTTCATAAAGAAATATGAAAGAAAATTGTTTAATTTCGACACTACCTTTGATGAAAACCCAAACTTCAAGTTCATCAAAATACCGACAGAGACGTACCTATCGCCTCCAATGAGTTCATCAAACCAACGTCCATTAGTTGACAACAGCTGATGATGTTAGGAAGATCCTAACGAAACACGTTCTAGGTAAATACTAGCAATAAATGGAGCATTGAGTATTACTTCGACTCAAAATGATATTAATGTAATTCACTGCTTTACTTACAAACCCTCTGAATGAAAGGAAGATCAAATAAATTCCAAAACAGTGTTGCATAAAATGAATTGCGAAAGGATAAGAAAAAAAATCTGGTAAAAGATCTCTAGATCTCAATCATGGATGTGAACCATTCAGGACAATATTCTAATTTATAAAATGAGAATGAGCGAGAAAGAAATGAAAACGAAAAATCTCTGAACAGGATTAGCTTATTTGTATGGTGAATTCTTTGAGCGAAGATTAAAAGCCTTATCCAACTATTGTTAAATATGGTAAATTATCAACCCTTTATTTCAAACTATATACCAGGACTGAAAATTCATTGGATAATATTATTCTCCAAAGAGTTCCCTGCAACTGCCATTTATAAGAATAATTGAATTTTGTAGTGGCACAGAAATTCAATGATGATACCATAATAGAATTATTGTGCAACTGTTTGTAAACATATCCTTCTTTCCTTCAGAGAAAAGATTGTAAAAACTACCAACTACCCGTGAAAAAATTATTTTGAAATCAGGAAACAACGTAGATAAGTGATTATGATTTCGTAAAACTTGCAGCTAATGACAGTGAAGCAACAAATACTACACAAATATAAGTAATTTATTCACCATAGAAATTGATACAATTTCTGGTTTCGCCAAGAAAGAAAAAACAAGAAAATTATACATGTATACTATTTACAAGATACTGCATACATGTTTCTTTAGAAACATCAGATTGAAACAAGAATTTAAATCTCATTTTTGGATTGAAAATCATGGCATTGATCAAAATCCAAAATTATTAAAAGGAGTGATAAACCAAAACAAATTGACAACATGGGAGAACATATTCATATGGAAAAATAAGGATCGCGTAATGAACTTTGAAATCCCACCAGTAGATAATTTGACAAAAAAGTTCATAGTTCCACCAGCAGAGAGAGAGCAGACAACAACAGATGCCAGTTGGAAAGAGATTGAAAATTGAGGCCAATGCCTTTGAAACTAGTCTCTCATTAATATAAAAAAGTAAGTGACGAGTATCAATAAACCATCTACAAATAGTTTTTGCGATTAATTTTGACGTCACTGTTTTTAAATTCCTCCACATACATATAAAACTTTAGCAGGTTAGAATCAAAACTGAACAATTCAATAGCCTCGACAAGATTTGAACCATGAATCTTGCACTTTACACATGGTTGCTCTACCACTGAGTTAACCATGGCCAAATGCCAACATGTCATTATTGTGATTCTAACCTTTTAAAGAATTAGTGCTTATATTTGATGCAAACTTACAAAAAAGAGTAAACAAAAACTACCTGTAATTTACGATTCTCTTCCAATATATCTGAATACTTTTTGCACATGGCAGCCAGTTTTTCTTCAGTGGTTTCCAAGCTATTAAGAGCCTTCAGAACTTGTTCAATGCTCTTATCATCCTTCTTTCTTGACTTTTCTTCCTTCGTATGTTTTTTACTTTGCTCAGAATTAATCTGTTTATTCTGCAAATAAAAGAATAGATTAAGCACAGTAGAATATAGTATATAATCACAAAGGGGCGGATTCCTATGACATGTAATTTATTGGGTCTTCATTTGGTCATATTTTCGGGATTATTACAGCATAGTCAGCAGCTGATTAGAAATAAAATAAATAAACCAACATTATGCCCGTATAAAAGTCTGTTACTTGTTTTTCAAAGGTTCCTTTAGCATGTAGCAAACATTCATGCAGGACAAAGGAGGCAAACTTCAATGTTTGAATCTCACTCTTCCCTGTTTGTTTGGTGACAGATTTAATGTTTTGTTCCCTCCATTTTGCAACCCGCATCTACACCAGCATTCTGAAAGTTTCTTGTGTATTCAACTGACACGTCGAGTAGTCACCATGTCTAAAAATATGTGTTCTGAAAGTGTAAAATTAAGACATTTTTTCCAAGTTTGGGGAGAAGGTTTTTAGTACTGATGGTGTTATTTTGTATTGGAAATATTGTGCAGTGAAAGTATCAGCAGAAAAGTGATTTAATGTACAACATATTGAAACCGCTATGCATCAGAAGTGTTTAATAACAGCTTCCTCCATCGAAAGTAGGCAGCGGCTGATTTGAGGCAGCTTCTTCAACTGCAACTTCTGCGGATACCCATTCAGAATTTTGAATGGATGTTTGCAAAATGAAGGTAACTTCAAATATTCCCTTAAAAAATTAAACAGTGTCAGCTTTAGGTCACTTTTTAAATAAATCAACATGCATGCACACATGCGCACACGCGCGCGCGCACACACACACACACACACACACACACACACACACACACACACACACACACACTATCCTATAACCTCATGTGATGTGGAACGTAGTTTCTCCAGATATAAGAACTTTCTCTCCGACAATAGAAGAGGCTTCCAGTTTGACAGCCTAAAAATGCACATTTTATTCCAATGTAATTTTTCTCCTGATGAAAACCAACCCCCAGATATATTTTATTATTCTTAAATTTTTTTTACCCTTTGTTTTATCTCTTGTGGCCTATAATTTGATATTATGATACAAATAACATTTTTATAACATTATAAGTGTTGTTCAGTAGAAGATTCCGGGCTGTAATGCCGTGGTCCACTGGGTTTCTTCATCTCTCTCCCAGACATTTCGCTTTCAACTGCGGCAAGCATCATCGGTGGCGTAGAAAAGTCCTCCTTGTTGCTACGAAGTCAGTAGTCCTCCTTGTACTCTTTGTAGCTTTAATAAAATACGTTAATCACCCCATAGACCTTTCTGTATGGGAAAAGTTCTTCATTAACAAAAATCCTCATAGTCATGAATTTTGAAACTCCACCACCAGACATCTTTGACAAGTACATCATGCCATCTATTGACGATAACGGAGAAAGAGGAAACCACTACAATTTGCACTAGTCGAGTACCAGCTGATGATAAGAGCAAAAGCTCTTGAAACATGTCCTGTGAAAAAACAGTGTAAGTGAAGCAATGTGTCAATATCTTCTCGATTCACTTTTGTGCTAAGTTGTGCTTCACTGTCTCTAAGCTTTTTTTCAATTTTATACTTTGATACTGAACATGTCTGAACTTTATTTGAAGCAAAAGGTTAGAAACAGTGATGTATTTAACATTTGAAAGTAGTGAGTCGGTAATTCAAAAACAAACATCACTTAAATTTTCCTTACTTGGACGTGTTTCGGAGAACGTTTTGTCCCCATCATCAGCAGTTATCCGACTGGTTGGATCCGTGTTTTCTTGAAGTGAGCTGGTTGTCTGTGAGATGAACTTCCAAAGAGAGTTTTCAGGTGGCAATTCGAAATTTAAAGTAAACTGTTTGTTTTTTATAATCAGCAACTTTTCCCAAACATCGAGTTCGACTGCATTACTGGCTGATTTTAATAGTTTTATATTTGGTACAATTTCATGATTGGTAGACCAGAAATGGTGAGCTATTGCTGATTTTTCTATTTGCTTGTATTTCATGCATCTCATATGGAACCAGGAGTACCAACAATGAAACTACTACGGCGTGTTTGTTTCACAACAAGCTAACAGAATATAATAAGACTGAATTTTAGTGTGAAAAATTATGACCATTCTTTATTGAACAGCCCTCGTACCACAGCAGACAAACCACACGTTATGCTGTAGAAAGAAATTGCAATGTCAGGGAGGGGATAAAGGAAGAACAGTGCTACCTCATGATATCTTGCAATGCTAAAATATTTGAAAGTACCTTAATCAGCACAATTAGCTTTTGTATCATAATAACTGTATTATTTTTCACTTTGACATTGCAATCATAATACATGCATATTAAAATGAAATAGCTGTTTTTGAATAATTAATTACTTCAGCTACTACGCATAGACAATTGTCATTTTGAAGTAATGTCACAAGCAGTCCCAAAATAGTATGTGAGTTGGTCTTTTCATTGATGGGATCCAATTCACCAGAGCCTTCCTTTTAAGATTTTTCCACTGCCAAAAAAAAAAAAAAAAAAAAAAAAAAAAAAAAAAAAAAAAAAATACTATCACCATTACCAGGGCTCTATCATCAGCATTATCATCATATAACTATTCTTCCAGAATGTGCCTACGTCAAACTGAGTAGAAATTGATGGAATTACAAACTCTAGCCCATTCAACAATGTGAAGACCCATGAAATCTATTACAATTTATGATTGCCACAGCTGACATCACAGAGATTATCCTAGAAGGAGCAATAATACTGCATTGTGTTTTGACCTTGAGATCCACAGAGAAACTACGAGCAATATTTGGCTTACTAGTGAAATAGGCAGAAGCAAACATATTTCACCTAAATGAAGACAAGACTATTCAATAAAGATAGAATATCAGTGATATTTCACACACAAAAAAGACATTGAACGAATGTTTCAACTTTGAATCTAAGACTACACGTACACTTTTTAGGTTTCACATCAATAATAGAATCAATGCAGAAACTAGAATATAAATAACAAAATAACTTAAATGAAATGTCTATTTAAATAACTTTAAAACTTCTTGAGTTGAAAGTCTCACCTGTGGTCACTTAGGATTTGGCTTTATTTGAAAATGAAACACCTACATAAACCGATAAAACTGAAAGTAAAGTCTGAGAGAATTAACCCGGCATTTGACATTTTAGCTGCCTTCCAGTTGCTCTCTCACAGCATTGCTGCCTTTTTCTCTCACTGTCCATTGCAAGTGGTTCAACTCCTAAGCTATCTTCTCCCTATTCGCTATATAAAATAATAAAACTGGAATCCCTCTAGATACACTGTTATAATTTGTCCACAAATCACAATCTTTCACTCATTTAACAATATACTGCTGTGAGCAGCAAAACACACAGAAGGCAGAAGCTGAGAACAACTAATATGGGTGTTGACACACCTTTGCTCACGTAATACTCAAGGATGGAAGGTTCATTTAAAATACACAAGTGTTGTCACATAACTCACCCATACATAATACCTATCGTTGCGTTTACGGCAACAAACATTAGATCTGGCAGCACGTGCGACTCATATGCACTATCATTCACTATTTCCTAGTAAATAGATCTCGTACTGGAGCAGATAAACAGTTGAAGCTCCTCTGCCCTTCAGCCTCCTCTAGCCTTCTTGTCGTGGGTACACAGTAGTTGCCTCTTATGGGCTGCCTGCTGTCTGAGTCACGTGGCTGTCAAGCGTCAGATTAATTCTCGCAGACTTACAACACTTTAAAAAAGTCCCTTTGTGTTTCAAAATACACACCAATCAAGACGTGTATGTAGGTTAACTCATGAAATGTTCTATGAGGAGGATCTCTACAGATTTATTCAGGGCTGCCTTGTACAGCGACTCTGTGTGAAGTTAATATTAAAGCTACAGCAAAGAAGAGGGATTATATGGTGCAAATTCTATTCCACTGATGCCATGATCTATCACTGGATGGAATGAGGCTACAAGATGAAACATCTAATTACACATTTTGCCCTACATCGTTTCTATAATCCCGACTCAGAATGTGCTTGTCAACTTGGAAGCAAATGCTATGACTGATACAATCTTAAGAGGTGTGCACTCGAACACAAGATCACAAGATCCTAACAGTTTTCTGTAGTTAAAATTAACAATATTTATGTGCACATGGTGCATTTTTCAACTTTCATTCATTAATTCATTAAGCTCTTCTCATGAGCCTTGCAAACTGTGCTTTTCTTCTATAAAGGTTTATTCTACATACAAATATGCCAATTTTCATATTTAACTCATTTCTTTTCTGTTTTCCTTTGGAAACTCTTTCACCTAATTTGAGCGACTGAGCCTGTGGTCAGAATGTTGCTTTTATGCATCATTTTTAAAAATCATTGGTACTCACTGGTTCAAAAAAAATGTACAAATAATTTACAAAACCTCCACCAATTTGGATATATTACTAAAACTATCTTTTGTTGGATGTATAAAAATAATATTCCACATTACATTAACTATTCATGTTTGGGAGACAAATCTATGAAAATGTTGATTGCCCAGTTTCAACAACATGGAAGGTTACAAGTTTTTAATGCAGAGCAGTGGTTTCAGAGTAACTAATCTGTGTAATTCACTTGTGTTCTTTGGACGTAACCGCTACACATTTATATCTGTTGTTCGGGGCCAAATGACCTTGCTGTCGACGGGCCCTAAAACACCACACACTCACGCACTCTCTATATTTGTTGTAAAATTGTAATTATCTGTTTTAAAATGTTTAAACAATGCCCTACTACGGAAATAAGCTCAAACTTACTAAGAATTCATACAGTTTTATTGATTTTTTTTTTTTTTGGACAATATAATTTTTACTACATACTAAACCACACAAAAGGTGGTTATTACATAAGTAAAAGTGGACAACATATGTTGCTTTAAATGCATTCTGATTAAGACTTTTCAGGGTTTTAAGGCAAAGCTCACTGTTGATTTTGTTTATCTCTCTGAAGTACAAGATTTCTCTTATAGCATAAATGTGACACCAATAACAGACATTCATACTCACTACCAGTTATACACAACCACTACTACACTTGTCCCCCTTTTTATCTAACATTATGTATAACATATGAACATTTTTAAACCATCACCATTCAAGCATCCTCAGAACATGTATCACAATAGGTTACCAACAATGTAAATCATTCAATCCCCTTCACATGCAATCTGCTCCAAATATTGAAAATTTGCTTACTGAATGGGATATTTATAGAGTATACAACATGAATATATGTTCCAATTTTTTTTGTTATAAATAAGGTTCTAAAGGAATGATATGGCCCTGTTTTTGTAATATAAAAACTTGCCCACTGTGTGCTGAATTACCCCATTTCGTAAAAGTCCATAAAAATTATATAAATATACTGCTCTTGAAGCATTTTGTTTAAGAAGATTTTTCAGGTTCTTATGCCCCAAATGATTTAGCAAACTGTTCTTACCTCCACTGCAGACGCATCTGTAGCTGTTGAAGCTTCTTTTTTCGTAACTACGTTATTACAATCCATTTTGGTTTCATCAAATAACCTGCAAAGAGAACTTTATGTTAAATAGTTAAACAAGCCCTTTGAGCAATAACATTTACTATATAAAACATTAAATCATTTTCGTACTTTCTGTTAATAACCTCAACAAAATCAGCCGGATAAATATTTTCGTTTAAGAATATGTGTAAGCATTAAGTCAATTCTTAAATTTTCAAACAAAATAAACTTTATAATTATGAATCGCCATAAACGCCATTGAAATTTTAATAAACAACACACAAAAATTCAAAATAGTACTATGACATCTATCGGAAAGCAAAGTATTCCCTAAAAATAAATAATAACTGCAGCGTTACCTGACGGTAAAAGATGGATGTAAAACGTCGTCTGCTGTTTACCCCTAAGAATATGGGCTTTACTTCCAGTCAGTTTATTTGATTAATCTTTCAATGCACATTTATGACTCATATTTTAAAACTGTATTTCAAGCTTGAAACACATGCATGATTATATTTCTCCTTTTGTTATGCACAAACTAGCTTCCTCCATGTGGCTTCCAAAACTACCACGTTTAATTTAATTTCCTGTTTTCCAATAACTAGTGTGATATGTATATCTTAATTATCTTAGTAAAATATTATAAATTATATTAGTAGGAAATTACTTGCTTGTAATTGGTGTAGTTGTAATTTTCACACAATTAGTCACTGCGTATTCACCCGACTAGCATGGCACACATGCAGGTAAAGAAGGCTATTTTGAGTGTAATCTATTTGTGGCCCAAAAGCTGAAACACGGGAAGAGTGCTTTCGTAGATTGGTGGGACATTTAAAGGAAGTTTTCTGACCTAAATTTCGCATTTCATTTGCTGTTTTATAAATTATTCGGAAAGCAGACATCGTTTTCAGAACTGATAGTGATGTAACAATAATATAATATTTTACAAATTGTATGATCGATATCATTGCCCTAGTTTCCAATGACGTAAGTGGAACACTGACTCAATTACGCTTTTGAGTGATTCCAAATAATTTGATCGAAGCACTCATTAATGTTTGGAGTGTTAGCTCTTGCACTTTTATTCATAATGTTTTAAATTAAAATTATTTCGAGAAGATCACAGTACCTTGTTAGTAGAATCTATTAGGTCTAAAAGCAATATAAAATGTCATAGTGAAAGAGGGCTGGAGTTAAACTTTAACCTTATAGAAAAATTAAAAAAAAAAAAAAAAAAAAAAAAAGACAAAAAGTAATAAATCCAAAACTTTATGAATCAAATCATTTCTAATGTACATACAAGAATCACCTTTATGTATATTTTTTCTTTAGAACTGTACTTCCAATAAATACGGATGCAATGAAATTAGTTGAAATTTAAATTGTGTCGAGTAATAATCAGAAACGCATAAAATGTGTGGTGGTAGTTTTTTCAGTATGAACAGCGAATTCGTCTGCTTTGTTTCTTAAGACTTGTTTTGACGAAATAAAGATAGCTATTTTGTTCAAATTCTTCTCGGGAAGCAAGCCATTTCCTACGAGAGGAGAACGCTTAATCGTGATGCTGGATTTTGGTTCAGCTCCTCTTGGAAACCAGCCTTAAAAATGGAAATACGTCGGCTTAAGAAGCACATATCTATTCAGCTTGATCATTAAGTAGTTACGTTTCTCTGACCCAATTAATTTTCTATACTCCGCCATCTCCTGACCTGGCATTTAATTTACTGAAAAGTCTTTTGTTCAGTAATGCAGATACTGATAGTGTTTTGTCTTTGTTTATATTTGTGTTATATCCAGTGATATATCCAGATAACTCTAGCGTAAAGGATATAAGTGGCCATAAATTCCTAGGGCTTTATATGAACACTAAATTGACATGGTGTAGTCACATTGATTATCTATGTAAAAAAAATTAGTAAATCAATATTTCTAATTAGGCATTTTAAGACAATCGGTGATACCAAACTAGTAAAAAATATTTATTATGGTGTTATCTTCCCATACCTATCATATGGAATTGAAATATGGGGAAGTTGTCCAAGGGTACATCTGGACAGAGTATTCATTCTACAGAAAAGGTGCATTAGAATAATTTTTAACTTAAAAAATACTGATTCTTGTGTAGATATTTTCAAACAAAACAAAATATTCACACTATACTCACTATATGTATATAAAGCAATTCTTTTTGTTGTAAGGTAAATTTGAAGACAGCTGATGTACACAATTATAATACCAGATGCAACAATGACTATTTTAGAGACTGTACTTCTAAACGATCTACTGATAGAGATGTTTTTATAATGGGACAGATTTTATTTAATAGACTGCCAACATTCAATTAAAGCATTAAATGGTACGAAGCAATTTCAAAACAAATTAAAATAGTTTTTAATGGATAAATGTTTGTACAAAGTTGATGATCTGTAAATATGTTTTTATACTGTTTATATTTTGTTCTATATCCTATAATTGTAAACTTTTATATTGTAATTGGCAATATCAGAAACTGCTTTGCAGTCTATTGACAAATAAATAAATAAAAATTCATTTGTGGTTGTAACATTTTATAAATATCCTGATGATAGGAGAGATGCACACTCCCGAAACGTCGATTTCTAATCGTCTTTTCACCTGGCTTGTTTCCGAGAAGAACCTAACTTAGCTATCCCTTTAATACTTTCAAGGGTAGCGCTTTAAAGACTACTGGTAGATTGCGGTAATTAAATGAAATGTGTAGTGTTTAACGTCCGCTTTTACTACATACGGCACCGCAGGCGGTGACACTGATGATACATGATATGAAGATAGAGCACCGGTGGAATGAGATGGCGGGGGAAACCGGAGGTCCCGGAGAAAACCCGCCCCAGCGCCGTGTTGTCCACCACTAATCTCACTTTGCGGTCGACAATCTCACCCGGGTCGCCTTGGTGAGAGCCAAGCGGTCTAACCACTGAGCCACGGCGTGGCCTAGATGGCGGTAGTATAGATATACCGTCCATTTGGGATTTTTTGGAGAGTCACTTTATTCTAAATTTATGATGAAACTGTCCAACATATCAATTAATCCGTCTTTTTCCCAATACATCTTTTCTACCTCCTTCATTGATTTGTGCCCATATTAGTTCGATAGATTCGTATCAGAATGACACAGAGGTAATGCATGTCCATTTAATTCAGCTACGGAGTCGATTGTATACAGTTTCAAGTTATCTTTGTTTCTCTTAAATATCTCGTACGATACCGGTTTTGATAACATATTTCCATTATTATCATATTTCACTGTCACTGTAAATAAGCAAGCCCTGCTCTGGTTGCAGCACCTGTCGCTATCTGACGGAGACTAGGCAGTCGTGGATAGCAGTAGCAATGTGTTTACAAAACTTTTCACCCCTCCCTTGTCACAGAGTAGGTCATGTTTGAAGTTGGACCAGACGAACTATAACGAAAAGTGAGTTCCAGAAGTACTTCCAAGCTCGCAAAAAGCGCTGCACAAGGTATTTTATCTAATGGGGATTATTTTGAAGTGGTCAAAGTTGATGTGGATAAATAAGTAAAGACTCTTTAAGGAAAAAGAAAATTCCCACTACTTCTTTATCACACCTCATATATTCTGAAGCCATCAAAATATTTAACGATCTTCCTAATATCATAAAAGAAAACTTGATAATTTCAGTACTTTTAAAATTATTGCTGTAGAGTACCTAAGTTGAAAATTATTTCATTCTTCCTAAGGTTATCTAAATGAAAAAATTATCCTGATAACGCTTATGTAGCTGTGTAAGTAGAATATACTTGTTGTAATGACAAATCATTGCCAATTTGCATGCGATGCCTTCTCAAAAGCTATTCAAATGCATGTGCATTGGCTAACTGACCAAAGACGACATGCACTGCAAACTTAATACAACTATTGTTCTGCCGTTCTATCTCCGGCTCTGACATTTCTCGAGAGGGGGAAGCAGGCTGTTGCCAGTTCTTTAGCGGGTATTTCAAGCAGAGGAACAATGCGTATTTTAAATATTTCATGTATTTGCATATTTCACGAACCAGTAGCCATATTACTATAATAGCGATAATAATAGGACTTACGAACACTAAACATCGGAATTCACGCACGAAAAATATACCAAAGAAAGTTCACCAGCGCAAGCCGCTAAAAGGCCACGCGGCACAAAGAAATTTAAGCTGGCAACACGGTGTTGGGTTCGGGAGCCACGCCTACCGCGACAATGCTGATTGGCGCTAGCAGACAGTTATAACTTCCTGACCACGACACCGGATGTACAGACTCCCAGTACTACCAACAGATGCAGTTAGTGTGTGTGAAAGATGTGAACGAAATATTCGAATAGAGTGGTGTTGTAATACATATCTTGCATTATGATGAAATTGTGAATTGTATTTCAGTGTTTTAAAGCTAATATATTCGTATATTTTCATTCTAATGATAATTTTGAGGATATATTTTCAATTGCTCATTACTGTATGTTGGTACTATTAACCTTCCCCCTCCCCCTCTAGCAGTCGCAAAACGTCAGAGCCGGAGATACAACGGCCGGACAGTAAATGTTGAGACGTACAGTCAAAGTTGTGAGCAGTCGGTCTGCAAGGAGTCCAGTACATTCTAGATCAGTCATGATGATCTGTGGGCAGTGTGTGCAGCGTAGAGAAGCGGTTGCTAGTTTGAGCTGACCAGTGAAAATCTGTACTGTACTTCATGAGTATGAACTAAACTGTACAATCGACTACTCTGCTCTGGACTGAATTGGATTGCTAGGTTTCACACTACCTTTTATCTGCTGGTCACAGCAAGAAGATTTTAGAAGTAGAATGCTTTCGAATTCTGCAGTTCCAAAGGTATAGAACATGTCTGTCTGGTAACAATGATCTACGATACCGGGCGTAGATTCCCTTCCCACATTCTTCACACCTACTCCGGAGTCCCGTACATTGTGGACGTGGTGCGGGAGAGGTCCCGCACCATCTACGATAAGCTAGACTCCCATCCCAACATCCTGGTGAACACCCTTGGCCGTTACGACCACAGGGCTCCTCGCCGCCGACCGAGCTACCTGTTGCCCAAAGATGCTTTGGGTAACCAGAATTGAACAGGGCCACATTCCCCTGACTTCAAACCCCCAAGCCCAGAAATGGGCTTGGTAACTCCATTACCTAAACATTTGTTCCTTTCCCTCTAAGCGGACTGTGCTCAGATGCCTCCCAGGCAGGCGGAAGAGCGCAGCCAGCACTGGGCGCACAACCCCCACGGGGCAACAGCGCGCATAAGGCTAGACATACCACTGCCGAAGACAACCGCCTGAGATAAAGACGACTCTATTATACTGCCCAGATAAAGCCGCAATAAGCGGCTAGGTGCTGGGCAGCAAACACTCCGTCCAGGTAAATCTGGACGACTCGATTATTCTGCTGGTCTGCTGGAATGCAGCTCACGCTTCCAGCTTTGTGACTGTCAGCTATTGGCTGTCCTTGAATGTTGCACTTTTTCATACTGCCTGTATTTGAACTTTTAAAAGAAATTAAAGACAGAATGGGATAGATCAAAGTGACAAAACTTTTTTTTTTTTTTTTAATTTACGTCCTCCAACGTTAAGTCATACTGGACGATGAATGAAATGAGTGAAATGATGCTCACATGAGCCCAGGGTCCATAGAACTTTGAGTTACCCGACATTCGTCTTACAGGATAAGGGACAACCCGGGAAGAAACCTTATCCAGGTAACTCACCCTGACCGAGATACGAACTCGGGACCTCTTGAACGCGAGGCAGACACGCTACCATCTACGCTACCGAGGTGGGCGTGACAAAATTGGAAGAGAAGGTATAGCATGGATAGGAACACAATTAGACCAGATGTATGGATTGTTTCGCAAAGAACTGCTAGGGCACCAAGAGAAGTGGCATTACTAGAGCTAGGTAATACAAAAAGGAGAGGAATAATAACAGAGAGAATATTAAAATTCTGGTATAAGTGTATTAAAGGGCAGAAAGGGAATTATTGAATCTGTGCATCAAGCAACAGGAAATCATTAAGAACACAAACAGTTGATGGTCGGAATTGGAAAGACTGTATCGAAGATAGCCATGGAAGATTTATGGAGAGCAGAGAAGTCAAATCATAGCGGTTTTTGGAAGGAAGTGAGAACCAGAGTACAAGACGTAGATGGACAAGAGATATGGGAAAGTAAAGAAAAAAATAAATCTTTGAAATTTTATAAGCAATTAAAGACAGAATGGGGTAGGGAAAAATATATAGATCAATGTGACAAAACTGTAAGAGAAGGCACAGCATGGATGAGAGTAGCAATAATATATCTAAAAGGGTTGAGAAGTAATGAGGTAGGGATATGTGAATTTTGTGGAGATGAAGAGAGCACTGTTCATTACCTGATAGAATGTAAGGAGTTAACAAATTACAGGAGAAAAATATGAGATAAGAAATGGGATAGTGTAAGTAAAGAGGTAATGGCGTTACGTATGTTCATGGGGATGAGTGAAAAGAAAAATAGATGTATAGAAAAATTGTTATATAAGTTAAGAGAAAAGTGGATTAGGGTAAAAGAAGCGAAGTTCAAGAAGAAATGACATTAAGTTGCTCAGGAAAACCAAAGGCTTATGGTCAGGGGACCTGAGTCAGCGAGTAAATCTTAGGGTCAGGAATTTTATGTATTTCTACAGGATATATAATTCTGCATGTTCTAGGTTAAAGATATTGTAGTGAAATTTAATGGAAACTGTACAAATAAATATCAAATACTGCCTGCATATATGTGTTCTGACAAGCAGTTAACTAATGTTCAAAGTATATGCCTTAGATTCTATGGTCCTTAAGCCATCGTTCACCAAGGTTTACTATACCACGATAGTACCAGTCTCTGGTTTTTGATGTGAAGGATTTGGTGACTCCACGTGCATTGCTTCAAAGTTGTCAAAATGTCTTCCATGTAGAAAATGGGACATAGATCGAAAAAGATGGTAATCTGATGGTGCGAATTCAGGGCTGTATGCTGGGTGTGCTAGCAGTTCAATTTCTCCCAATTCCTGACACCTTTTGAGCTGTCAGTTCATGAGGTACAGAACTACAGCTTCTCTATGATTTTCCGAGTATATTAATGTGACGATGTATGATGCACCAAGTTCTTCTGAAAGCCTAAGGGTACCTTTCTGCAGATTTCCTTGCAAATCTTGGCGTGTATCCTCAATATTCCATACTTCGCGACTTCCAGAACGTGGCAAATCTTTAGTGCTTTCATCTCTATTGTTGAAACGTTGGCACCATTGTTGTGCCACACGCTCATTAACAACATCCTTTCCTTCCACTTCACATATTCTTCGAGCTGCGACAGCGACTTTATAATCTTGTTTTCAGTAGTGTGACGCAACCCCTGTCACCTAAGAACATTGACACGACATATAACCTGATAACAGTTCTACTCCCATTAGTAACCCTAGGACAAACATCCAACCATTTAACCACCGCCCGATGAATAAAACTCCATCATAATGCCAGTAAGGGACAGTGTCCCGGTATGGCAACAAGTCGAAGGCCCCTGCTCCAAGCAGCAGGACTCACCTTCAGCGACACCACTGTGCTGTGCTGTGCTCCCATTAGTCCTGAACCCGTAGGAACTGGACCCGGGCCTCCTTCAACCAGGGAGTTATCCGAGCTGTCCCAAAGGGCGCTCGGCGTCCTCCGTGGGGCTTTCCATAGGGCAAGACCTAGAGACTAACAAGCCCTCCCATCTGGTCCTATGGACTCAAGATGGGATGGAAGTGGATACGCCACTTACGCGCGTCAACACTCAAGGTGAAGACTACCGAAAAACCTCGGTAGGGCCGCCTGGTGATCTAGCACACCCTCTACTAGCTTTGCAGGCTAGTACCCGGGATAATTAATGGCTTCCCTCAACCCCGTCCGAAGACGTACCCGATTCCCACGGGTATCGGGAACACACTGCCCCCTCGAGTCCATCCCAATCCGAACAACTCCCAAAGGAGGGGCTCGGCTGTACGGCCCGAGGTTCCTCTAGTAACGTCAGAGGTACCACGAGTGCTAAGGGTCCGCAGCGCCCGCACTTTGGCAGCTGAAAGGGACGTATCCCTTCCCCTACGGGGATATAACCTGATAACAGAAAGACATTGACACAAAAGAATAAACATAAATAAATGATAGATTTACAAATATAAATAAATGACGTATAACAGAACAGACGTATGCCATAATGCTGGCATACACCCTGGAGACCCCCGTAGTGACAAGGCCACTCTACGACGGTCAGCAAACTCCCTTTGTAACCACTGTAAACAAACATAACGTTTTACCCTTAAGGAAAATTTGGCGTCTCGCAGTTCGAAACCTACCCATTGTCAAAATCCCATGCGTGCCTCTGACAACAGGCTGTAAGATTTCGAACAATCCGAGAACTCATGTCGTAGAATAAATTTTTGCACGCGGACCGTTAGAGAAAGCGTCTCTGATGTCAGGTCCGAAACTGGAAATTCTCAACACTGATATCAAGTGGGGATACTTAAAAGCCAATAGAAAATTGATATTTGGTCATGTGATTTTGCAAACTCCGAGAAATATCTAGAGTAGGGGTAATTCAAAGGGATGGCGGAAACTAGATTTTGCTATTAAGGACACTTCGAACCTGAGTGTTGCGTGAGACGGACGCGTGTTCGGCGCCGCCTAAGAACTATACGCCTGCGCTATGTACAGAGACATAGCGCAATGTTTAACAATCTCTCCAGTGAGAATTAGAACAACGAGTAGCGTATTGTCAGGACGATAAGTATATCCAACCCGACTACTTAGTGCTACTGCCTCCCTGCTTCGCATCGCAATATTAACAGTGATGCTGAACACAGCATTCACACCGACGACGACTTCACGGTGACGAGCGTAAGAACCCGAAGACTACAATAAACTTCTATCAACCAGATTCGAGGTGTCATCATTAACCCACAACCTGTCAGGACGCACCCACTACTGAAGTCCAGATGAGAGTCCTCATGCGAGAGCTACATGTCACCTCGAACCGACCACAATCTCCTTTTCCTTAACCTCCGCACGCCACCAATCCTTAATTGTGAGGCGTCGAGCACAAGGGAGAGCTAGACGTGGTCCACAACGGGCCGGACCGCCTCAAGTGTTTTAGAAGTACTCAAGAAGTTCAAACTTTGTTATCTCCATTTTATGATTGTTTATTAACAACTGAAGACTGATACAAGCTCGTAATGTCCGCAACACTAGCCATGAGATCCTGTAAATAGCATTGTCAAACCAAAGAAATTGAATACATTTTCCAGAACACCAAAATAAAGAAACCGACATTGCTTATGATATTGCCACGAAGCCTTTATCTACGATAGCGCGGCTAGTGTACACAAAGAGCTGGCAAATAACGATAGCGCCGATAAATAATAGACGGATAATGTATCACGGAGATAAAGGACTTGCCGGCACAGATAGGATTTCACGTTTGGAAAGTTCTAGTGATATCTTGATTGACAGAGAAAAGTTGTTTTCTCATTTGTTCCAGAAACCTCTCGAATTTATCAATGAGGTATTTAAGAGAGCAACGACTCGCCAAGAGAGTTGTGAGTGGTAGTAAACAGATGTGAATCAGAACGCTGTTGTAGATTGTGATGTAATTCTGCTGCTACGGAGTGTATTTCTACGCAAATAAAGAACGATTTTAATTTCGGCAAGTTGGACTTTTAATTCTACGAACCCATAAATTCACAATATGATATGAGTATTTATTTGTACATTGTCCATAACATTTTCACTACAATGACTTTGACATCTAAGAATCACTATTATACATCCTGTACAAATACATGAAATTGCTGACCTAAGATTTACTTGCTGACTCAGGTCCCCTGGCTATAAGCCTTTGGTTTTCCTGAGCACCTTGGTGTACTTCTTCTTGACCTTCGCTTCTTTTATCCTAATCCACTTTTCTCTTAAATTATACAAGAATTCTCCTATACATCTATTTTTCTTTTCTCCCATCCCTGTCAGCATGCGTAATGCCACTACCTCTTTGCTCACACTGTCCCATTTTTTGTCCCATATTTTTCTCCTGTAATTTGTTAACTCCTTACATTCTATCAGATAATGAACAGTGCTCTCTCCATCTCCACAAAATTCACATATTCCTGCCTCATTGCTTCTTAATCCTTTTAGATATATTATTCCTCCTCTCATCCATGCTATGTCTTCTCTTACAGTTTTGTCACATTGATCTATATATTTTTCCCAACCTCATTCTGTCCTTAATCACACTGGGCAACAATGAAAATGTTTCGGGTTTAAAAATAGTGAATTTACATGTATTCCCATCTGCTTAATTCAAAAATCACCATAAAATGATAGATTAGCTCTTGTTTTGAAGATAAAATGACATTTCATTTTTTAGAGTAAAGATTTTAAATTTGGGGAAAATTTTTTGGGAGTTGGCACACCTGTCAAATAACATCAGAGAGAAATTTTGGAAATTAAGTGATGCAAAAATTAAGGAAGGCATTTTTGTCGGACCACAAATAAGAGAACCTGTAAAGGATTCTGCATTTGACCAAGTTTTGGAGGGGAAAGAAAAGGAAGCTTGGGAAGCCTTCAAGGGTGTTGTTAATGAAATTTTAGGCAACACAAGAGATGACAACTACAAGCATTTGGTGACAGTGCTCCTGCAAAAATACCATAACCTTGGATGCAACATGTCCCTTAAGATCCATTTTCTCCACTCCCACCTAGACTTTTTCCCTCCTAGTTGTGGAGCTGTTAGTGATGAACATGGGGAGAGATTCCATCAGGACATTTCTGTTATGGAACAAAGATATCAGGGCCGTTGGAATGAAGTAATGCTTGCGGATTACTGTTGGTCTTTGTATAGGGATTCTGCGGAACTCCATCACAAGAGGCAAGCTAAAAGACGACGAAGTCATGATTCTCTTCAGACACGACTATCTGAGAAGTATTGTTCCAATAATTTAGAACTCTTAGCATGTAATTACCGGTTAAAAAATCAAATGCACTTTCATTGTTGTTAGCATGTATGTAATTAAAATGTATCCTTTTCTCTCAATCCGTTAATATGTAATACTTCCACCTTGTGTATATCATAGAAACTAGAGCTAATAACAATTTTTCATTGTCATATTTGTTTTTCTCAACCCAAAATTAGTAGGAATTGCCTCATGAAGTGCTCGAAACATTCATTTTTTCCCCCCAGTGTCATTACTTATGAGGCAAACTAATAGGGTGAGTGTGTGGTGTTTTAGGGCCCGTCGACAACAAGGTCATTTGGGCCCGTCAAACTAATAGGTGCCCCTTATTTAAGTATATATGCAATTAAACTGTACAATTCTTTGACATATTCAAGTTCACAGTATTTTTGGCTATTAGTAAACTCATTTAACGCAAATAAGTCAACGAATCAATCAATTAGTTGCTCACATATTGGAAGTAACATATCTGAATAACGATCACTCCTTAAGCACAGGCAACCTTATTACTCATGCTGTAGAGCGGGAGGCCTACCCTAAAGAAAAACGCTGCTAGTATAGACAGGGACGACGGCCAAACGGTATTGCAACGTTTAATTGTAAATGTTAACAATTACAACAATTAAAAATATAACATTGATTAAAAGTAACTAGCTATTGAGTAACTACATTAACTGTCTATGCATAAAGCTACAAGAAGCAACAGCCAGAAATATTACTCTCCTCTTTGAAAGACTGCGTCTTCTAGTTAATCAATCTTAACTGCCTGATGTTATCTTCCTGAAATTATTTGTCCTCGAGGTATTAATCTTCAGTGACTGACTCGGGGCAGCTTGCAGCAGTTAGAAGATAATTTAACCTCCCCTGGCTGGAACGTAGTAACTTAACGTCATTGTATAATATTATACTGTTCCTTAAGAAAATATGATACTATCGTACTCTTCTACCAACATAGAAATATCAAATTTCTTTTCGCGATACAACCGTTAGGTTTGTAATTACATTGCAGCCTTTGTGATATTACTATGTAAGATAAAGAAATGGCAACGTTTATAAAATCATTGCTTTTTCAAATATTAAAAGTGTCATTACGTCAATGTTTGTTTTAAAGAGTAATTTATCCTTTGTCTTCATGTTTGGTCGGCAACCGTACTAGGAACCTCTCAAATGTGCTACAGAATATAATGTAAATATCTTTAATTTTGTTTATCCTCCCTTTTCTTCTAAACATTAATCTTAACATTCCTTTTTAAGGCGAGAAGATACTTAACTTGAGGTTAGAATTCACTTTTTTGGTTTTACATTTTACTATAATGTCATCCCTCTAGATTACAAATTTATAGTTAAAAAGTTTATTGGAGCAATATTTCACCCCTAATTGGCTAATTATATTAGTGGGTGTTAAGTTTTTGTCACGCCCCTTTTCGTAAACTTTCAGAAAATCGACCATAACTTTCGTAATACTGAATAGATATTTCTGAACTAAGCCTTGTTTTGTTAGAGATCTTTGAAGCTTTCTGTTGGTACCACTGTAACTCCAATGATGTCAGTTTTTCTTTTGTTTTTGACTGTGTATGTGAACAGTTATTTGTTATGAATAATATTTTGTACTAGTTATTGGTGAATATATGATATGGGTATGCCAAAAACATTTGGAAAGAGAAAGTTTACAGGCAGTCGTTTTAATAAAAACAAAACAGTAAATGTGGAATATATAAATAGAATAGACAATGAAACTACATGTAATATTGAGGTTAGTAGGCCCAGTTCACACAGTTGAGAGCAGAGGATCTTCACCAATTAGTCCTGGACCCGTAGGACTAAGGACCCTGGCCACCTTCACCAGGGAGTTACCGAGCAGTCCCAAAAGGGCGCTCGGCGCCTCCGTGGTGCTTTCCATAGAGCAAGACCTGGGTTACTATACTCCTCCACAGGAAAGTAAGTCTCCGAGGGGCTAGACGCAAGGGGTTGGCGAAGGTTCCCACACCCTTGCTGGATAGGTTTATGACACCCCATGTCAGTACAGTTACAGACCATTCAAAAACATTCTGACGTCTTCTACTTTTGTGAATGAATCTTCTCGTTTTAATGTACAGAGTGAATAGGGCGCATGTTTTTTTTTTTTTTTTTTTTTTTTTTTTTAACGGTCTGCTCACTGTATAGCAAGCGTTCTTTGCCACAACCATTCGCTGTCCTTGTTCCACAGCACATTCCTTACAGGGATTTTCTTTGCGTTGCTATACTATAACAAGCCCGCCCATCTGTTCCTGAGGACACAAGACGGGATGGAAGTGCATACGCCACTTACGCGCGCCAACACCAATATGGGAAGGCTACCGATATGACCTCGGTGGGGCCGCCTGGTGATCTAGCACACCTTCTACTAGCTATGCTGACTAGTACCCGGGAATATTAATGGCTTCCCTCAACCCCGTCCGGAGACATACCCGATCTCCCACTGATATCGGGAACCACTGCCCCCTCGAGTCCAACCCAATCTGAACAACTCCCAAAGGGAGGACTCGAATGTTCGGCCCGAGGTTCCTCTAGTAACGTCAGAGGTACCACGAGTGCTAAGGGTCCGCAGCGCCCGCACCACAGCAGCTGAAGGGGATGGATCCCCTCCCCTACGGAACCCAGTTCACACGATACATGTGCTAATCATGATAGTAGTCATATACAGAAATTGATGAGCTGCGAGTCCAGAAAGCAGATAAAATAGTTGAAGAACTGACCCAGGAGGCAAGAAAAATGAAGAGCAGCTTGAAAACAGGTGAGAATACAGAGGGTCAAGACTATGCAGCAGGAATATTTTGACTCATGTGAGAAGTCAGTAATCAATATATAAACTTTAAAGTTGTTTTTCTCAGTTTCACATTTTTTTGCAGGTTCCGGTACATTTTTTTAAAAACTAAGCAATCAAAACATATGAACGTTGTGTGTATTAAGAAGACTCAAGAATAATAAGAAGGGACTTTTTTCTGAGATTCATACTACTTGTTTAAAAAAATTATCTGAAATTTCAGTGCTTTTTTTACAAAAGCTAAAAAATTATGATTACAAAATTTTCAAATAACAATAGGTATTATTAAAGATAAAAGTTTTAAGAAGATGCCTGAAAAATGTCATGTACATATCAATAACAATTTCTCAGTAATATGCACCCAAACATATGGAAACAGCATTGTGGAGAAGGCAGTACCTTCCCACCTTAAGTTAAACTAATTATACAATATTGTGTGATCTTTACATTTGTACTAATAAGCTATAAAAAATCCAAGGAGTATAGTTCAACGATTTTTGCCAACATTTAGAGAATTAATAGATTAATACGTATAGCGTGTGACGTCTTCTCTTCAGTCTGCATGCCGGTCGTTCTTTTGGAATGATCTGAAAATTAACTCATTAACAAGTTCGTTTGATTAATGAGGGATGTGAATTCCCGAGAGTGAGGAAAGGACCAAAAGTCGTGATCGGGTAATGTTTACATTGAAACAACTCACTTTCCGAAACCGAAAACTAATTAAAACTATTCGTAGGTTGAGATGGGTGCTTTTCCCCTTCGTGTGCTTTTTTGTTGCATTAGTTTGTCAATTTTCCGATAGAGCCAAAACATTATGTTATAGCGGGAAGCCGGAGTTTTTTATTTTTTATTTATTGTTATCTGAAAAGGTTCCCAGAGCCATAGCTCATGCTAGGGAACAGTACAAAAATATATATAAAATGATGGCAAACAGCCCTTGACAATACTTATATTACATTTTTAGAGCAGGAATGAATTACCGTACAAGAATAACATATATGAAACATACAAAGATACATTCACTATAACTCAAGAAATAATAGTAGCAAAGAACTTACAGAAAAATAGAAGCTACATATTCTATGGGACATTAATCCATATTAATTTTTAAACAGTTCAGCTTTCAAACCAGCTATAAATGTGTAACACTTTATCAGCTATCAATATATGCCTTCAGTAAATTTTCAGCAACTTTCCTTTTAAAACCTTTTATGTTCCTGCAGCCTTTCAGTTCCAGTGGCAGTGCATTATATAAGTTGATAACGTGTGAGGTTAAGCTGTTCAGGCCATAAGTAGAAGTGTTCACTGTTGGTTTTGTTAAGTTTCCTTTATTTCTTGTATTATATATATGTGAGGAGCTTTCAAATGTTAGATTGGACTTTAGAAGATTATTTTTTATTTTGTGGAGATATATTAGCAAGGACAACTCTATCTTTAGTTGTAATGGTAAAATGTTAGTTACATGGTAGAGTGTTTTTGTGTTTGTTCTAAAGGGTAGATTGTAGATTATTTTCAAGGCACGATTTTGAAGTACTTCGAGGTCATGAATTAAATATTTAACAGAGTTACCCCATAAGATGTTTAAGTAATCCAAATGAGATTGAATTAAAGCATGGTAGATATTTCGTAAATGATTTACACTGAATCCTTTGAATTTCAGCCTGTGAATTACAGCTAACACAGGAAGAATCTTATTTTTTACATGCATGATATGGTCCTTCCATGTGAGCGTACTGTCTAAAATCAAACCTAGATATGTGATTTTTGTTACTCTTTCAATCACTGCGTTATCAACATATATCTTGTTATTTACTACTGGTACGTATGATCTTTTATGAAATAACATATATTTTGTTTTACAGACATTTAATGTTAACTTATTGCCCTTAAACCAGCCATTCAATGCATTCAGGTCTTGCTGTATGTCATATATCAGCTGGTGCTCAGAGTTATCTATATATAACAAACATATATCATCAGCAAACATAGTCAATTTACCTTTTAGTCTTATACATCCTATGTCATTTATAAAAATTAGGAATAATATAGGACCTAATACAGAACCTTGTGGAACACCATGATGAATTACTGATAGAGAACTGGAAATGTTGTTCATATTTACAAATTGTTTCCTATTACTGAGATAATTCTGAAACCAGTTGAGAGGAAGTCCTCTTACACCAGCATGCTCAAGTTTATTTAGTAATAAAGTATGATCTACAGTGTCAAAAGCCTTTTTTAGGTCAATAAATAAACCAGCAGCTAAACAATTTCTATCCAGAGCTCTTTGAATAGGTACGATAATATCTACCGTGGCAGCAAGAGTACTAGATTTGTTAATAAATCCATACTGATGATTGTGAAAAAAGTTGTGTTTTTCTAGATGCTGTAATAACCTAACTTTTACTACTTTTTCCAGAATTTTGGCAAATACAGGAATAATACTTATTGGTCTGTAATTATCCATAATTACTCTATCACCTGTCTTATAAATTGGGACAACTCGTGTGATTTTACAACCATCAGGTACAGAACCTGAACTAAGTGATAAATTAATAAAGGTTACAATGTGTGGAACCAAACTGTACTTGCACTTTGTTAACAATTCATTTGATAAAATATTATCTGTTTTATTACCTTTGTTTTTTATTGTTGCTATCATTTTTAGAACCTCATTATTATCTGTTGGATATAGAAAAAGACTATTTGGTACTGAACTATAAGGTGGTGGAGTATATTGTGTAGTTATACATATCTTCACTAACTGATCAGCTATATTTACAAAGTATTGGTTAAAAGATTCACATATTTCTAATTTATTTACTATTTTTTGATTACCTACCATTATTGTTTCTATTTGATTGGAATGTACTGGGGTTTTATTTCTTAAGATTCCATTTATTGTCATCCATACCTTTTTTGGATCATAGGAGTTATTCAGTTTATTTGAGTAATATGCTTCTTGAAGTTCCCTTTTCATTTTAGTTACTTCATTTGCACACTTTTTGTACAGTTCAATTGCTATCGGAGAGGGAAATTTGCATTTTGTTTTGCTATACAGTAAGTTTTTCTTTATAACTAGAGCCAAAAAGTTACTATTAACCCATGGTTTATGTGTCAGTTTATTTGACACAACCTTTCTGCGCCTGTAGGAGCAGACTGAAGCCCCTTCCTTTATAAACTGCAATAATGAGTTATAATATTCATTAGGGTCATTTGTGACACAGTTAAATCCAGTATTTTGTATAAATAAGGAAAGTTTATTATGGTTTATAGTGTTAAATTCTTGAATTGACATTCTGGTATTGATATACTTATCATGAAGGGCCTTGCAAAGATGTTCTTTTATGTCGATTATAAGTATGTTATGGTCACTGATATCATGCATTATGTTAGATATAGATATTGGGGTATCATTGTTATTGATAAGTACATGGTCAATTAGTGTAGCTGAGCTTTTGCCTATTCTTGTTGGATATATTTTATTACCTTGTATAAAATTGAAACTTGTAATTAGTGTATTATAGTTATCAAGACTTTTACTCTGAGTGAGGTAATTAATATTTACATCGCCTATGATCATGGCTGATTTTGCAAGCTTCCTACACAGTACAGTTTCCATATCAGTGAGAAAGTTGCCAGTATTTTGATCATTAGGATTATAAACTGCAATGATATCAAGTGTTATTTGATCCCTTTTCAGGTTTATGTGTAGGATACTGTGGTCACTGTTTACTGTGTTTTGTACAGACGTTTTCCATACATCTCTAATATACACTGAAATTCCACCTCCTGTCATTTTCCTTATAACATGATGTGCATAAAAAATTTTTATATTAAAAAAGTTAATTATGTTTTCCCTGAGCCAGTTTTCTGCTATGACAATTACATCTACTTTAGTTATTGTTGCCACAAGAAGCTCAATATCATCTAATTTGTTTACAATAGACCTAGCATTCAGGTACACAATTCTTACCTTTGGGCTCGGTTGAGATCTTGTAATGTTTAAATAATCATCTACAGAATCATATTTGAACTCACCTATAATGTTATCACAATCACACATGAAAGGTAGAAATATTTCACTTCATCACAAAATAGAAACCTAAGACACTGCACTTCACTGAGCTTCTCTTATTTCGTTCTGCACTGCTGCTGTGGTTTTTGTATTATTTGAGGTTATCTTATTTTCATATGCCAGAAGGTGATTCTTCCCCATGATCCTTATTGAAGGTCCAAACTGTTTTTCTCGTATGAAGATTTTGCCATCCCTGGTCCACGCTCCTACTATCTTCCCTTCTCTCCTTAAATCCCTTGTTCTTTTTGCTATGCCATCATTGAGAGCCGCCAGGTGATCATTGACGAAAATTAGTTGAGGGGGTCCAGGTAATCCCATATCTTCAGTGGATACTCGTCTTTTTGTTATTCTGGCTTGGACTATTTCTTCTTTCTTCCAATGGCACGTAAAGCGAACCAGTATAGGCGGATTCCTTAGATTGGTACTTACTTCATGTTTTCTGGAGGGAAGTCTGTGCGCTGCATCGATGTCATTGTACGTCAAATGGACATCTAAGGCATTTGCAAATTGTATAACAGTATCAAATACATCTTCCCTTTCCACTTGTGGTATGCCACTGATAATTAGGTTATTCTTTCGCTGATATTGTTTTACATCCTCGATGTCATTTTCCATCGCATCTATCTTAGTATCATAGATCGATCTTATGCTTTGCTCCATCTTGATGTTTAAATCACTAATTTTGAGTTTCAACGCTTCAAAGCACTCATTCATGAATGAAGCTGCTTTCTTCACTTCTTCATTTTCTTTTCTTAATTCCTGCACCGTGAACTCTATTTTAGTTGTTAGCTCCGCTATTGATGACTGCAGTATTTGTAGGTTAGGTTGCGGCAAGCAGTCCTCTCTCTCACACATCCAGTTTGCGTCACCATTCCCTGATAGTTCTTTATATTTCTCTTTTGAAACTTTTACACATGTAGCATGGAACCATCTCATGCACTCCCCATTACACTCCATTCTCATTTGCGAACTTTTTACTTGTTTTCCACATGGAGCACAAATTTTAGCACCTGTTGCTGCTGCCATCTTGACATTGATGTTATCAATGTGGAACGCTGTTTGTATTGTAAGCAATGGCTGATACAAGCGAATATACGATTGAGGGACGTCTCCTTGTTAGTGTGGGGGCTCATGAAACTGAGAAACATACGAGAAATCAGTGAAAGTTCTTTCTTCGTTTCAACAAAGCAGCTCCCAGCGAAGCCAATTTCCGAAAAGTAGAAAAGCGGGCAAGCAGACGGGCATATTTCAACTGCGCGCTGAAAATGATGGTGAACACGCCCAAATATTAGATGTTTAATAATGACTCTGACTGGCCCAGTTATGTTAATCTTTTCATATTTCCATTCCTTATTAGTGCAACAATCAATAAATAACGCTCTCACGTCGCTTGTGATTTTTTTTGTTCCATTTATAACCCGTATTTAACTCCAATGGTCATATCGGCGGCCGTTGTCCTCTGGAACAGGCCATGCTTTTAACTCGTGTACGTTGGGTTGCTGACACTTGGGATTTTTAATCATTAGATGATCACGCACATATTCGCATTCTCATTCATACTTCCTGACTCTGAGGAAGATGGGGAATCATCTTGGCTGGAAAAAATCCCCATCTCTAGTCGGGAATTGAACCCGGCACCCCTCGCACAGCAGGCAGATACTCTATCAACTGAGCTATGGGGAGAGCCGTAAAATGTTACTATTGCTACACAAACTCAAGAAAATATCTGATCGCGACTTTTGTCCCACCCTATAGATTCACTATAACGAATGCGAGGATCTTTGTGAACTGCAGGATTACGGATGTACCAAGGAGCATACCATATATAACCGCTGTTTTGGTTTAGGCCCCGAGAGTTAAAGGTTTAAATACGAGACGGCTGGACGGAGACCAGAAGATCCGTGGTTCAAATCCCGGCTATGGCATTGAATTTTTCAGTCTGTCTCTACCCCTTCAAAGTTATAAAAATTATTTAATCTTCCTATATATCCATCATCACTTCTCATCCGCGACTACACCCTGAAAAATAGATCTTCATGCTAAAACGAGAGCAGCTGTAGTAAGTTCCAGAATCCAACACAACTGGGAACATCGAGTCCAGTTTCGAGATAACGTGGTGCATCATTGCATCACATCACGACCATCTCTGCATCCCTACATATGAAACATTTTGTTTCAAGACAGGAGGTCCAAATATACCCCAGTGTCTGGCCAGATATTTTTGTCTAGTTCCTTAATACAGGGAAATATTTGTTCCAAAGATAATGATTATTTTCTGTTCCAAGAATAAATTCTACGGTTCATAAATAGGCAACATTTGGCCAAGCCAGAACAAAATCAAATAAAAGAGTAAAGCATGAGAAGCTTAGCTCATTATCTGTTACGGTACTATCCATATTAATTTCCTATGTGAGGAAAATCGTATGAAAAGATTACTAATCAAAGAGAAAGGGCAATTTTTTATGATACAGCTGTTGATGTGATCACACGTCTCCTGTCAAGAACAGAATAGTTTTATTTTGTGTTAGGCCTTTAAAAAAAGCAAATAAGTGAATGCAACTGAAAAAATTATTAAAGACTAATTGAATTTAAGAACTTCAGTACAAAATTACCCCAACCCGCCTCGGTAGCGTAGATGGTAGCGTGTCTGCCTCACATTCAAGAGGTCCCGAGTTCGTATCTCGGTCAGGATAAGTTACCTGGATAAGGCTTTTTCCAGGGTTTTCCCTTATAGACGAATAGACGAATATCGGGTAACTCTAAGCTTAATGGACCCCGGACTCATTTGAGCATCATTTTATCCATTCCATTCATCGTCCGATATGACTTAACGTTGGAGGACGTAAATTACAACAACAACTGTCCACTTCAGAAACTTTTTAAGGCCATTCACAGGTTGTCGTGCATAGAGGTACGAAAATGGCTCGAAAATGCAGGAACAATTACTGGAGTTCATTCAACAATAGCCAATAAAAAGAAAAAAAAAAAATCAGAAGAACGCCGCTTTTCAACAGCAAAATAATTGTAAAATTCGATTGGTTGTTTTACTGTACACAGTTGTTGTTGAGGTAACATGTACGTGCCTATCATCCAAACATCCCGCGCAGATTTCATGATTAGTTTCTTCAGTGCTGTTTGCCTTGGAAAAGCTAGACCGATATCGCTTCCCAATGAGGAAGACGCCACAAACACTATTGTTTGACTCGTGATGAAGCGAAATGAAGGATCCTGACTTGCTTGCAGATAGCCGTTTTAAAAATTCAAACTGTCACTCCACACAAGTAAGTCACCCAGACGGATTTCCTGAGAAAAATTCTCTTCTGTTGTCGTGTCGGACTTCAAAGCAAACGACGAATGTTAGAGGCGATAGCAAGAAATAAAAGCGGAAATGAAATTACGTAACCAAACAGGAAAACTAAATGAAATATAATTTCTAATGAATGTACGAGTTTTCCTACATATTAGCTTTTTTCTTTTCCTTATTTGCTTAAATTTTCTACAAAATATTCTACTAAACCGAATGTTTTTCAAGTTATTCTGAATTATAAGGTTATCCTATAAGTTAGTAATAAACTTTGGGGTTATTTAAACAGCAGATAACTGCTCAAGTTGTTCTCGGGAAGTAAGCCTGGTGAAAAGACGATTAGAAATCGACGTTTCGGGAGTTTACATCTCTCCCATCATCAGGATGCCCGCCTCGGTAGCGTAGATGGTAGCATGTCTGCCTCACGTTCAAGAGGTCCCAAGTTCGAATCTCGGTCAGGGTGAGTTACCTGGATAAGGTCTTTTTCCGGTGTTTTCCCTTATCCTTCAAGACGAATGTCGGGTAGCTCTACGCTCCATGCACCCCGGACTCATTTGAGCATCATTTCACCCATTTCATTCACCGTCCGATATGACTTAACGTTGGAGGACGTAAAATTACGAAAAACAGCATCCGGATATTTATTAAAATTTATAGCCAAAATGAAACACTGGATATAACACAAATATAAACAAATACAAAACACTATCAAAATTCGCATTACTGAACAAAAGACTGTTTTCAGTAACGCCAGGTCAGGGTATGGCGTGAGTATAGAAAATTAATTATAGAAAGTTAAGTAGTTAGTTTCTTTGACCCATGACCAACAGAAACTAATGTATGGGAACTTGGTTGTATTAAAAGTAGTAAGTAATGAGATGGGCGATCATTCAATCGATACGGAGATGAGATGAGGTCAGCATCACGGCACCCCCAGCCGGATAGTTGGCTTTCTAGACCAGGATTCGCTACCAACCGTAGCTACTCAAGTTGCTCATGATGCTGAATGGTCTATAAAAGGATATAAAATCCGCATCCCCCAAGGGTGGGATCAAACCCGGGAGCTTTGGGTGGCAGGAAGGCAAGCACAACGCTCTAGCTACTATGCAGGACCTCCGAATTTCTAGTCAAAGAACAGAGCGGAATGGCTCAGGCGGTTTCATCTGAGGCCCACAATCGGGAGGTCCAGGTTCAATTTCCTTGGCCAACCTAACTGACACATGGATTTTTGGGGGGTTTTCCGGGTCGCTAGGTGAATGCTGGGTAGGTTAATTACATCCCCGAACTTCCTATCCCTCCATTTTACCTCAATTATCATTTCACATCATCCCTCATCTGGTGGCCTCTTTCAGAGTAAAAGTATCGGCAGTAGCCTCTCCGCTGCATGGAAGGATGATATGCTCTCGGTAAACACTTTCTCCTTCGGTGGGACGGACTTTGGTCTCCGAACCGGCCTAGTGGACCGTCCCTAGAATGCGGCAGAGGGGTCTGATTGTGCCAGTCTGTCTGGAGCATTTCCAGCTCTGGAGGCGATCTCCGGTCTACGAGCCTGGCCTAGTGGACCGTCCCTAGAATGCGGCAGAGGGGTCTGATTGTGCCAGTCTGTCTGGAGCATTTCCAGCTCTGGAGGCGATCTCCGGTCTACGAGCCTGGCCTAGTGGGCCGTTTCTAGAACGCGGCAGGGGGGATGCTGATTGTGCCAGTCTGTCTGGAGTATTTCCAGCTCTGGAGGCGGTCTCCGGTCTACGAGCCTGGCCTCGTGAACTGTTTCTAGAACGCGGCAGGGGGGATGCTGATTGTGCCAGTCTGTCTGGAGTATTTCCAGCTCTGGAGGCGATCTCCGGTCTACGAGCCTGGCCTAGTGGGCCGTTTCTAGAACGCGGCAGGGGGGATGCTGATTGTGCCAGTCTGTCTGGAGTATTTCCAGCTCTGGAGGCGGTCTCCGGTCTACGAGCCTGGCCTCGTGAACTGTTTCTAGAACGCGGCAGGGGGGATGCTGATTGTGCCAGTCTGTCTGGAGTATTTCCAGCTCTGGAGGCGATCTCCGGTCTACGAGCCTGGCCTAGTGGGCCGTTTCTAGAACGCGGCAGGGGGGATGCTGATTGTGCCAGTCTGTCTGGAGTATTTCCAGCTCTGGAGGCGGTCTCCGGTCTACGAGCCTGGCCTCGTGAACTGTTTCTAGAACGCGGCAGGGGGGATGCTGATTGTGCCAGTCTGTCTGGAGTATTTCCAGCTCTGGAGGCGATCTCCGGTCTACGAGCCTGGCCTAGTGGGCCGTTTCTAGAACGCGGCAGAGAGGATGCTGATTGTGCCAGTCTGTCTGGAGTATTTCCAGCTCTGGAGGCGATCTCCGGTCTACGAGCCTGGCCTAGTGGGCCGTTTCTAGAACGCGGCAGGGAGGATGCTGATTGTGCCAGTCTGTCTGGAGTATTTCCAGCTCTGGAGGCGATCTCCGGTCTACGAGCCTGGCCTAGTGGGCCGTTTCTAGAACGCGGCAGAGGGGTCTGATTGTGCCAGTCTGTCTGGAGTATTTCCAGCTCTGGAGGCGATCTCCGGTCTACGAGCCTGGCCTAGTGGGCCGTTTCTAGAACGCGGCAGGGGGGATGCTGATTGTGCCAGTCTGTCTGGAGTATTTCCAGCTCTGGAGGCGATCTCCGGTCTACGAGCCTGGCCTAGTGGGCCGTTTCTAGAACGCGGCAGGGAGGATGCTGATTGTGCCAGTCTGTCTGGAGTATTTCCAGCTCTGGAGGCGATCTCCGGTCTACGAGCCTGGCCTAGTGGGCCGTTTCTAGAACGCGGCAGAGGGGTCTGATTGTGCCAGTCTGTCTGGAGTATTTCCAGCTCTGGAGGCGGTCTACGGTCTACGAGTCTGGCATAGTGGACTGTTTCTAGAACGCGGCAGGGGGGATGCTGATTGTGCCAGTCTGTCTGGAGTATTTCCAGCTCTGGAGGCGGTCTCCGGTCTACGAGCCTGGCCTAGTGGGCCGTTTCTAGAACGCGGCAGGGGGGATGCTGATTGTGCCAGTCTGTCTGGAGTATTTCCAGCTCTGGAGGCGGTCTCCGGTCTACGAGCCTGGCCTAGTGGGCCGTTTCTAGAACGCGGCAGGGGGGATGCTGATTGTGCCAGTCTGTCTGGAGTATTTCCAGCTCTGGAGGCGGTCTCCGGTCTACGAGCCTGGCCTAGTGGGCCGTTTCTAGAACGCGGCAGGGGGGATGCTGATTGTGCCAGTCTGTCTGAAGTATTTCCAGCTCTGGAGGCGGTCTCCGGTCTACGAGCCTGGCCTAGTGGGCCGTCTCTAGAAAGCGGCAGGGGGGATGCTGATTGTGCCAGTCTGTCTGGAGTATTTCCAGCTCTGGAGGCGGTCTCCGGTCTACGAGCCTGGCCTAGTGGGCCGTTTCTAGAACGCGGCAGGGAGGATGCTGATTGTGCCAGTCTTTCTGGAGTATTTCCAGCTCTGGAGGCGATCTCCGGTCTACGAGCCTGGCCTAGAGGGCCGTTTCTAGAATGCGGCAGGGGGGGGTCTGATTGTGCAAGTCTGTCTGGAGTATTTACATCTCTGGAGGCGATCTCCGGTCTACGAGCCTGGCCTAGTGGGCCGTTTCTAGAACGCGGCAGGGGGGGGGTCTGATTGTGCAAGTCTGTCTGGAGTATTTCCAGCTCTGGAGGCGATCTCCGGTCTACGAGCCTGGCCTAGTGGGCCGTTTCTAGAACGCGGCAGGGGGGATGCTGATTGTGCCAGTCTGTCTGGAGTATTTCCAGCTCTGGAGGCGGTCTCCGGTCTACGAGCCTGGCCTCGTGAACTGTTTCTAGAACGCCGCAGGGGGGATGCTGATTGTGCCAGTCTGTCTGGAGTATTTCCAGCTCTGGAGGCGATCTCCGGTCTACGAGCCTGGCCTAGTGGGCCGTTTCTAGAACGCGGCAGGGGGGATGCTGATTGTGCCAGTCTGTCTGGAGTATTTCCAGCTCTGGAGGCGGTCTCCGGTCTACGAGCCTGGCCTCGTGAACTGTTTCTAGAACGCGGCAGGGGGGATGCTGATTGTGCCAGTCTGTCTGGAGCATTTCCAGCTCTGGAGGCGATCTCCGGTCTACGAGCCTGGCCTAGTGGGCCGTTTCTAATACGCGGCAGGGGGGATGCTGATTGTGCCAGTCTGTCTGGAGTATTTCCAGCTCTGGAGGCGGTCTCCGGTCTACGAGCCTGGTCTAGTGGGCCGTTTCTAGAACGCGGCAGGGAGGATATTGATTGTGCCAGTCTGTCTGGAGTATTTCCAGCTCTGGAGGCGATCTCCGGTCTACGAGCCTGGCCTAGTGGCCGTTTCTAGAATGCGGCAGGGGGGGGGTCTGATTGTGCAAGTCTGTCTGGAGTATTTACATCTCTGGAGGCGATCTCCGGTCTACGAGGCTGGCCTAGTGGGCCGTTTCTAGAACGCGGCAGGGGGGGGGTCTGATTGTGCAAGTCTGTCTGGAGTATTTCCAGCTCTGGAGGCGATCTCCGGTCTACGAGCCTGGCCTAGTGGGCCGTTTCTAGAACGCGGCAGGGGGGATGCTGATTGTGCCAGTCTGTCTGGAGTATTTCCAGCTCTGGAGGCGGTCTCCGGTCTACGAGCCTGGCCTAGTGGGCCGTTTCTAGAACGCGGCAGGGGGGATGCTGATTGTGCCAGTCTGTCTGGAGTATTTCCAGCTCTGGAGGCGATCTCCGGTCTACGAGCCTGGCCTAGTGGGCCGTTTCTAGAACGCGGCAGGGGGGATGCTGATTGTGCCAGTCTGTCTGGAGTATTTCCAGCTCTGGAGGCGGTCTCCGGTCTACGAGCCTGGCCTCGTGAACTGTTTCTAGAACGCGGCAGGGGGGATGCTGATTGTGCCAGTCTGTCTGGAGTATTTCCAGCTCTGGAGGCGATCTCCGGTCTACGAGCCTGGCCTAGTGGGCCGTTTCTAGAACGCGGCAGGGGGGATGCTGATTGTGCCAGTCTGTCTGGAGTATTTCCAGCTCTGGAGGCGGTCTCCGGTCTACGAGCCTGGCCTCGTGAACTGCTTCTAGAACGCGGCAGGGGGGATGCTGATTGTGCCAGTCTGTCTGGAGTATTTCCAGCTCTGGAGGCGATCTCCAGTCTACGAGCCTGGCCTAGTGGGCCGTTTCTAGAACGCGGCAGGGAGGATGCTGATTGTGCCAGTCTGTCTGGAGTATTTCCAGCTCTGGAGGCGGTCTCCGGTCTACGAGCCTGGCCTAGTGGACCGTTTCTAGAATGCGGCAGGAGCGGTCTGATTGTGCCAGTCTGTCTGGAGTATTTCCAGCGCTGGAGGCGGTCTCCGGTCTACGAGCCTGGCATAGTGGACCGTTTCTAGAATGCGGCAGGAGCGGTCTGATTGTGCCAGTCTGTCTGGAGTATTTCCAGCGCTGGAGGCGGTCTCCGGTCTACGAGCCTGGCATAGTGGACCGTTTCTAGAATGCGGCAGGAGCGGTCTGATTGTGCCAGTCTGTCTGGAGTATTTCCAGCGCTGGAGGCGGTCTCCGGTCTACGAGGCTGGCATAGTGGACCGTTTCTAGAATGCGGCAGGAGCGGTCTGATTGTGCCAGTCTGTCTGGAGTATTTCCAGCTCTGGAGGCGGTCTCCGGTCTACGAGCCTGGCCTCGTGAACTGTTTCTAGAATGCGACAGGGGGATTGTGATTGTGTCAGTCTGTCTGGAGTATTTCCAGCTCTGGAGGTGGTCTTCGGTCTACGAGCCTGGCCTTCGTGAACTGTTTCTAGAATGCGACAGGGGGATTGTGATTGTGTCAGTCTGTCTGGAGTATTTCCAGCTCTGGAGGCGGTCTCCGGTCTAAGAGCCTGGCCTCGTGAACTGTTTCTAGAATGCGACAGGGGGTTTGTGATTGTGTCAGTCTGTCTGGAGCATTTCCAACTCTGGAGGCGGTCTCCGGTCTAAGAGCCTGGCCTCGTGAACTGTTTCTAGAATGCGACAGGGGGATTGTGATTGTGTCAGTCTGTCTGGAGTATTTCCAGCTCTATAGGTGGTCTTCGGTCTAAGAGCCTGGCCTCGTGAACTGTTTCTAGAATGCGACAGGGGGTTTGTGATTGTGTCAGTCTGTCTGGAGCATTTCCAACTCTGGAGGCGGTCTCCGGTCTACGAGCCTGGCATGGTGGACCGTTTCTAGAACGCGGCAGAGGGGTCTGATTGTGCCAGTCTGTCTGGAGTATTTCCAGCTCTGGAGGCGGTCTACGGTCTACGAGTCTGGCATAGTGGACTGTTTCTAGAACGCGGCAGGGGGGATGCTGATTGTGCCAGTCTGTCTGGAGTATTTCCAGCTCTGGAGGCGGTCTCCGGTCTACGAGCCTGGCCTAGTGGGCCGTTTCTAGAACGCGGCAGGGGGGATGCTGATTGTGCCAGTCTGTCTGGAGTATTTCCAGCTCTGGAGGCGGTCTCCGGTCTACGAGCCTGGCCTAGTGGGCCGTTTCTAGAACGCGGCAGGGGGGATGCTGATTGTGCCAGTCTGTCTGGAGTATTTCCAGCTCTGGAGGCGGTCTCCGGTCTACGAGCCTGGCCTAGTGGGCCGTTTCTAGAACGCGGCAGGGGGGATGCTGATTGTGCCAGTCTGTCTGGAGTATTTCCAGCTCTGGAGGCGTTCTCCGGTCTACGAGCCTGGCCTAGTGGGCCGTTTCTAGAACGCGGCAGGGGGGATGCTGATTGTGCCAGTCTATCTGGAGTATTTCCAGCTCTGGAGGCGGTCTCCGGTCTACGAGCCTGGCCTAGTGGGCCGTTTCTAGAACGCGGCAGGGAGGATGCTGATTGTGCCAGTCTTTCTGGAGTATTTCCAGCTCTGGAGGCGATCTCCGGTCTACGAGCCTGGCCTAGAGGGCCGTTTCTAGAATGCGGCAGGGGGGGGGTCTGATTGTGCAAGTCTGTCTTGAGTATTTACATCTCTGGAGGCGATCTCCGGTCTACGAGCCTGGCCTAGTGGGCCGTTTCTAGAACGCGGCAGGGGGGGGTCTGATTGTGCAAGTCTGTCTGGAGTATTTCCAGCTCTGGAGGCGATCTCCGGTCTACGAGCCTGGCCTAGTGGGCCGTTTCTAGAACGCGGCAGGGGGGATGCTGATTGTGCCAGTCTGTCTGGAGTATTTCCAGCTCTGGAGGCGGTCTCCGGTCTACGAGCCTGGCCTCGTGAACTGTTTCTAGAACGCCGCAGGGGGGATGCTGATTGTGCCAGTCTGTCTGGAGTATTTCCAGCTCTGGAGGCGATCTCCGGTCTACGAGCCTGGCCTAGTGGGCCGTTTCTAGAACGCGGCAGGGGGGATGCTGATTGTGCCAGTCTGTCTGGAGTATTTCCAGCTCTGGAGGCGGTCTCCGGTCTACGAGCCTGGCCTCGTGAACTGTTTCTAGAACGCGGCAGGGGGGATGCTGATTGTGCCAGTCTGTCTGGAGCATTTCCAGCTCTGGAGGCGATCTCCGGTCTACGAGCCTGGCCTAGTGGGCCGTTTCTAATACGCGGCAGGGGGGATGCTGATTGTGCCAGTCTGTCTGGAGTATTTCCAGCTCTGGAGGCGGTCTCCGGTCTACGAGCCTGGTCTAGTGGGCCGTTTCTAGAACGCGGCAGGGAGGATGCTGATTGTGCCAGTCTGTCTGGAGTATTTCCAGCTCTGGAGGCGATCTCCGGTCTACGAGCCTGGCCTAGTGGGCCGTTTCTAGAATGCGGCAGGGGGGGGGTCTGATTGTGCAAGTCTGTCTGGAGTATTTACATCTCTGGAGGCGATCTCCGGTCTACGAGGCTGGCCTAGTGGGCCGTTTCTAGAACGCGGCAGGGGGGGTCTGATTGTGCAAGTCTGTCTGGAGTATTTCCAGCTCTGGAGGCGATCTCCGGTCTACGAGCCTGGCCTAGTGGGCCGTTTCTAGAACGCGGCAGGGGGGATGCTGATTGTGCCAGTCTGTCTGGAGTATTTCCAGCTCTGGAGGCGGTCTCCGGTCTACGAGCCTGGCCTCGTGAACTGTTTCTAGAACGCCGCAGGGGGGATGCTGATTGTGCCAGTCTGTCTGGAGTATTTCCAGCTCTGGAGGCGATCTCCGGTCTACGAGCCTGGCCTAGTGGGCCGTTTCTAGAACGCGGCAGGGGGGATGCTGATTGTGCCAGTCTGTCTGGAGTATTTCCAGCTCTGGAGGCGGTCTCCGGTCTACGAGCCTGGCCTCGTGAACTGTTTCTAGAACGCGGCAGGGGGGATGCTGATTGTGCCAGTCTGTCTGGAGTATTTCCAGCTCTGGAGGCGATCTCCGGTCTACGAGCCTGGCCTAGTGGGCCGTTTCTAGAACGCGGCAGGGGGGATGCTGATTGTGCCAGTCTGTCTGGAGTATTTCCAGCTCTGGAGGCGGTCTCCGGTCTACGAGCCTGGCCTCGTGAACTGTTTCTAGAACGCGGCAGGGGGGATGCTGATTGTGCCAGTCTGTCTGGAGTATTTCCAGCTCTGGAGGCGATCTCCGGTCTACGAGCCTGGCCTAGTGGGCCGTTTCTAGAACGCGGCAGGGAGGATGCTGATTGTGCCAGTCTGTCTGGAGTATTTCCAGCTCTGGAGGCGATCTCCGGTCTACGAGCCTGGCCTAGTGGACCGTTTCTAGAATGCGGCAGGAGCGGTCTGATTGTGCCAGTCTGTCTGGAGTATTTCCAGCGCTGGAGGCGGTCTCCGGTCTACGAGCCTGGCATAGTGGACCGTTTCTAGAATGCGGCAGGAGCGGTCTGATTGTGCCAGTCTGTCTGGAGTATTTCCAGCGCTGGAGGCGGTCTCCGGTCTACGAGGCTGGCATAGTGGACCGTTTCTAGAATGCGGCAGGAACGGTCTGATTGTGCCAGTCTGTCTGGAGTATTTCCAGCGCTGGAGGCGGTCTCCGGTCTACGAGGCTGGCATAGTGGACCGTTTCTAGAATGCGGCAGGAGCGGTCTGATTGTGCCAGTCTGTCTGGAGTATTTCCAGCTCTGGAGGCGGTCTCCGGTCTACGAGCCTGGCCTCGTGAACTGTTTCTAGAATGCGACAGGGGGATTGTGATTGTGTCAGTCTGTCTGGAGTATTTCCAGCTCTGGAGGTGGTCTTCGGTCTACGAGCCTGGCCTTCGTGAACTGTTTCTAGAATGCGACAGGGGGATTGTGATTGTGTCAGTCTGTCTGGAGTATTTCCAGCTCTGGAGGCGGTCTCCGGTCTAAGAGCCTGGCCTCGTGAACTGTTTCTAGAATGCGACAGGGGGTTTGTGATTGTGTCAGTCTGTCTGGAGCATTTCCAACTCTGGAGGCGGTCTCCGGTCTAAGAGCCTGGCCTCGTGAACTGTTTCTAGAATGCGACAGGGGGATTGTGATTGTGTCAGTCTGTCTGGAGTATTTCCAGCTCTGGAGGTGGTCTTCGGTCTAAGAGCCTGGCCTCGTGAACTGTTTCTAGAATGCGACAGGGGGTTTGTGATTGTGTCAGTCTGTCTGGAGCATTTCCAACTCTGGAGGCGGTCTCCGGTCTACGAGCCTGGCATGGTGGACCGTTTCTAGAATGCGGCAGCAGGGGTCTGATTGTGTCAGTCTGTTTGGAGTATTTACAGCTCTGGAGACAGTCTCCGGTCTACGAGCCTGGCATAGTGGACCGTTTCTAGAATGCGGCAGGAGGAGTCTGATTGTGCCAGTCTGTCTGGAGTATTTCCAGCTCTGGAGGCGGTCTCCGGTCTACGAGCCTGGCATAGTGGACTGTTCGTAGAATGCGGCAGGGGGGGTCTGATTTTGTCAGTCTGTCTGGAGTATTTCCAGCTCTGGAGGTGGTCTCCGGTCTACGAGCCTGGCCTCGTGGTCTATTTGGGACCGTGGTAGGAGGGATGCCGTTGTCCTAGACCGCCGGGGGGTTCCCAACTGGTAAAATGCGGGGACCTTGCCCTCTGTATTGTAGTGACTCCTTGTGTCGGCCGCACTATGTCTCCTCTCACCTCATCCTCCCTGCCGGGGATGCCCCACTTCAGGTATAGTTTAGCCACTTACGCGCGTCAACACTCAAAGTGAAGACTACCGAAATACCTCGGTGGGGCCGCCTGGTAATCTAGCACACCTTCTACTAGCTTTGCAGGCTAGTACCCGGGAGACTTCAGGTATAGGTACAAAAGACCAGTCTACACTCTGATTTTTAAAAGAAGATACGTGAAGGTCATCTGTTGCTCCACGTGGGTAGTGCAATGTCGCCCACCAGATCCCCTTTCTTTATTCTCTCAACACTCGAAGCATAAACAAGGGTTCGAGTTATCTCACCTCAACAAAAACATGCACAGTTAATCTGTATTAGCCTACTTTAAAAACAGAAATAAGTTGTTCACACATTCATTGCGTTGTAGGGTCCTCACATGTGTGAGTGCTTTTAAATAATTTTTGTACTGTGTAACTAATATTTCATACTTCGTTATTATTGCTATGCATTGTAAGTTGACATTCCCGCACAATGTGGTAAGTATTTCTCCATAGAAACACATATACGCAATGCACGTTCTAAAATCTAACATTTATCTTCAATTATATTTATTAATATTTTAGCTAATATCTTAACTACTAAAATTCAGATTCATATAAATACACATAGTGCAAAAAAATAATGCTCAACACACATGTGGTAAGCACATAATGGAATCTCGAGAATTGAAAAACTCGGTGCAAGCGTCTCGTTTTTTCAAACCTTTCCTCGTTCTGTATGCATTAATATGCAATATACTATTATTAACGACTTTGTTAATTTGGCATGTTCATATCAACGCCGCCGATATGCCGGAATTTTGACCTACAGGAATTCTTTTACGTGGAAGCATATATACTGACATGTGACTGTCGCTTTTGGATAAAGGGAATAAGCTGTTCATTGATAAGGAGCAAGCTCTCGTCTTCCTTTTGGAAGAATTCTCTAAGAGAACAGACAAATTCTCTAGCTAGACTATGCAATATAACACTCCGACCGTAAGCTGATCTTTGTCTTGGGCCATGAATCCTCGGTCCACCTCTAATCCTACCACCACTACGTCTTGCTTCCATAAAAACGTATTTTAATTGTGTTTTAACAAAGTAGGCTAACAATACACTACGCAACTAATCCTTGTTTCACGTTAGCTTGCCCCGTATCTCTAACGGTCACGTGACCTTATCACCTCTCATTGGCTGCTATTGTAGTATAGACTGTTGTGCGGTAAAAAATTAGTTCGTTATTTAACATGGTGATATATCTTTATATGTTGGAAGAGAATTGTCAAATTTATATTTTCGTAACAGTTTGAATTAAATATATTACGTAACAGAGTTGATTTATCTGAAATGCATGTTAATTCTTAAACGAAGTAAAGAGGAGGTTCCTTTGCTCTCAAGCACATGACACGATAGCACGTGATTTAGCGGTAGTGATGACATATTTGTTTATATGACTTTTATCACTGACCTTGTTTTGAACTGGATTAGTCATATATCGCCATTCGAAGGTATGTTGTGTCGAGAGCGAGAGCTAAATTATTTTAATGATCGTTTATTGCGCGTGTACTTATTATATGTATAATGGCAGAGTCTACCGTCAGTTTTTCGCTGAAGCATCGTAAGGGAAAACCTTTACAAAGCGGCGAAAAAGGAATTGTGGTGCATGTGTTTAATGCACTCACAGAGAAGAATCCGTCTTTGTCAATGAGAGAAGTCGAACAGCTGTGCTCTGAACTTACAGTTGTGTTAGATGCATAGGAACATCACGACATGAAATTGAGACAACAGGAAAACTTACCACTCCAGGGGCGATATTGTTGTGTGGCGAAGACGTTATTTAAAGACAATCAGACTGTACCGGGATACAAGTCGCAAAGTATACTACCTTGACGAGACTTGGGTGAATGAACGACACACAAGTATGGCGTGACACGACTTTTAAGACTGAAAGACTAGCAATTTTGCAAGGTATGTGTGCTGGTTTAAAAAATCCCAGTGGAAAAGGCCGAAGGACTTTCATTATAAACTTGTTTCAGTTTCATTGCTCATTCGTTCAGTTTCAACTTGCTCAGTTTCATTATAAACTTCATTATTTTTACATGCCTTCACATCCTTATTTGTAGGATTTTATCTATCTTCCTGGAAATTATTATGACGTTTTCTGCAGGTTTAAATGTGACGGGAAATCACCGGCTATGGCCTATGGCGTGAAAGCATTAGCATACTGGGGTGAGAGGGAGGGTAGTTGCACATGTCAGCGGGGCAAGGTTATATGAAACAGAGATTAGGCAAACTCTGTTTCCCGCATACAACTAGCGTTAACTGACCTGAGGAGTACGTGATTCACCAGTGTAACAATCTGGCAACATTTGTTTGCGTTTCCATAGCAACGACCTTCCCCTCTTACCCTTCGCATCCCTTGCTTGATCACATTCACGTATCTTCTTTTAAAAATCAGACTGTAGTTGACGTGCCGAGACCCCCCCCCCCTCCGTAAACTCCTATCCTATCCAGTCAAAATATATCATGAGAAATGTATTGTGCATATATGACTATCATCCTTAGGTTTGCTCGTATGAACTTGAATCCTCCAGGACTCACAAATATGTGCCTGAGGAATATCCCTATTATAATATAAATGATACACTGTAATGAATGGATAGATAAAGTTGTGTGAGTGTGAGACATCCGATTATTTGTTTAATGTCCTGGGACATCAATGCATGAATGACGCAAAGAAAACATATTCTTGTTACATGTCACGTGTTAAGAGAGACCATTTCGATTAATGTCGATACTATCGAGTCAGTCCACGTTTCATTCACGACTTCTTCAATCCAAACGAAGAAGCGGATGCGATGGAGATGACCTTCAAGAGCACATTGTTTGTTTGCAGTTTGTTGCGGTATTATGTAGATGTCATTGTCATGACCATCGTTAAGATCTTCATTACTTCAAATGAATCGCGATTTCCGCTCCGCTCAACGTAGTCCTGACCTCCAAACTTAAACAACAAATTTTAGACTTCACCTAACACCAGGGACGCATTTAAGGGGAGCGGGGTCCAGGGGGTCCTGACCCCCCAAATGAATTATCATTTCAAAGAAATGATTAATTTCCATCAATTAACTAAAATAATAAGAGTTAAATGATGAAGTCTGGGACTCAAGTACTTTCAATAGTAAGTCGCCACGAATGGTATATCTCGAATGCGAGAGCCCCTGGTGGTCTACCGGGAAAATATACGAGTCAAAAGGAGAATTTAATGTCATGACGGCACGTTGGCCATGGTAGCTCAATGGGTTAGAGCGACTGGACGAAAACAAGAAGATCCGTGGTTCAAATCCCAGCTATGGCATTGAATTTTTCAGTCTAACTCTATCTTTTCACACTTCAGCCTACACACGGCCAGTGTGGAGAACAATTAATTTCCATTAATTGACCTAATAGTGATTAACTATAAAGCCCGGGCCTTAAAGTACTTACAGCATAGTAAGTCGTCATTAAGGTAGTTGTCTCATGTGTTTATGAGAACTCCTAGTGGTTTACCGGGAAAAACACGAGTCAGTTGGAGAATTTAATGTCATACCCGGGTCTTAAAGTACTTACAGCATAGTAAGTCGCCATTAAGGTAGTTGTCTCATGTGTTTATGAGAACTCCTAGTGGTTTACCGGGAAAAACACGAGTCAGTTGGAGAATTTAATGTCATACCCGGGTCTTAAAGTACTTACAGCATAGTAAGTCGTCATTAAGGTAGTTGTATCATGTGTTTATGAGAACTCCTAGTGGTTTACCGGGAAAAACACGAGTCAGTTGGAGAATTTAATGTCATATCGGCACGTTGGCCATAGTAGCTCAAGCGGCTGGACGGCAACCAGAAGATCCGTGGTTTAAATCCCAGCTATGGCATTGCATTTTTCAGTCTAACTCTTTCTTTTCATACTTTAGCGTACACACGGCCAGTGTGAAAGAACAGTTAATTTCCACTTTTCAGTATACAAAATGCCTCAGGCGTCAAAGTTTTTAATTTAACTTGGCGAAACTTACAGGATAGGTCCGTAATATGTAAATAAGAAACTTAATATTCCCTTTTTTTTGTTAATGCTCATATTTTGAAAATTACATGGTGTTAAGGAATAAAAAAGTTAATATTTTAAAAATTTTAAGAGCTAATACGTGGAAAATAGTACAAATAGTACAAATGCTACAAGAATATTCCAAAAATAAGAATGTGGAGCTTTTACAATTGCTCTGTACTAGCTGAAAACAAAAATTCAACTTAAAAGCTCTTATTTTTTACGCATAAAACATTTTATATAACGAGTAATTTTATAATGCTTTCTCAAAAGTAATTAATAATAAATGAACTATTTGGTGTAGCAACATGAAAATGTGCAAGCAAGTTAAAGATAATACTCTAATTATGTGGCTAAATTTTTTAATGATAAATTTATTATTATATAAGTTGGAATTTTCAGTGTAGTCTTGCCTTAAAAGTGGTTTTAAAAATGTTACATGGTTTCATCCGCGCCTTTTTATGATAGCGGCAGATGGAAACGAGCGCCGGGGTCGCGGATAGGCAAAACACCGTACAGTCGGTTCGTACGTTTGTGGATCTCTCGGTAGGTCCTAGGGGATAACTGGAATACATCAGTATTTAAGAGATAGTCAAGTATTTTATAACTGGTGGCTATGTGATTGCTATGAAATTCCATTTTCTTTGCATGACCAAAAGAGAATGAATAACACTTTTAATTGAAGGTCTCATTTGGCTTTATTGTCCAAGAAAACTGAACTTCTCATGTCGTTTACGTGGTTCTACTTTAAGTTACACCATAGAAGGTCATGCGCTGTAATGTTCACAAGTTAGTCAACAGGTAAAGAAAAAGGTTAAACATATGGCTCCTTTTCATATTATCAAGGATTTGTAGGGTTCACCCTAGATTTCCTTTAGGCTTTTAGTACTTATAATTACTATTTGAGTTAGTTAAACACAAAAGTAAATATGTAATTAAAATGAAATAACCTTATCTCTCAGGATGTGTTTGATTTTTATCTAGTTCTGGCCTATATTTAAAGTTTAAAAGGAATTCAAAGATATTTCCAGAAAATTCAAGATTTACATTTCATTCGTGATGAAAGTATATTGAAACATATGGTCATTTTTGAGAAAATCAAAATGTTGCATGTAAAGGATAGTTTGAGTTTGGAAGGATTTTGTTAAAAGTGTAGCAGTTATTTTAGATATTTCATGTTTTGTTAGGAATAGTCCAAGAGGTTAATTTTGTAATAAAATAAGGAAGTAATGTAAAGTAGGTAATGCTGTAACCATGACAACGTAACAAGATAAGAAGTTGTTAAATGTTTTAAAAACATTGTTCTGCTTATGAAAGTCTTAGAGGTAAGACGTGTAATTGTCTATCCAAGTGTTTACAGAAACAATTTTGTGCGTACATCAAAGATGTATAAGTAGCGTGTGCTCAAGAAAAGAACTAGTTCATCGTGGGATCTACCGCTGTTTGTAAAAAGACTACGCTAATAATATTTATAATTGTATCAAAGAATTTAAAATTGTTTATGAGAAATAAAATTTCAATCTTTGAACAAGAAAAGTATTATTCATTCTTCAAAAGCTGTAATATTAACTTTATAAGCCCCGTTACCACGACTCTGGGAAAGAAAATGATCTCATTGCTCAACAATTACAGATGCGCCTAATTATCCAGAGTAGCAGGAGAAACTTCTAGATTTCTTCAAGATCGTCACCAAAGGTGAGAAATTAATCTGCATCCACCTTCATCCCAAATAACCTTGCTTCAAGATGGTGCCAACAACGTGGTGCATCATCATAGCATCTTCAAACATCGCATGTGTATAAAATATTGCTTCAAGATGGCTTCCCAACCTGGGTCTTCAAGATAATCCACTCGGAGATCATCTCATCATAATCCTTATAAATTATCGATTCAAAAGTCAGTCAATATTACATTGTCATCCAGTCCTGAGCTATGTTCAGAGTTTAAAGTCGCCAGCTCATATGCATATACTGGGCTTGACATCGCTTTTCTTTCCATGGCGTTGCGAAAAACAATTGAGTGGTAAACAGCATTTTCAAAGCGATAAAAGTTATTAAAACATGTAAACCAATAGAAGAAATATATAGGAAATGGTTGATGCATAAAAACTATTTGAAATAAGTTGTGTATTTTAAAGACACTGACATTTCTTGTGCAATAAGACTTTTCTTATGGTTTCCAATTACACACAATTTTTTCCCGAATAAAAAGAACTTCGCAATTCAATATATGATTTTATTAGTCAAGTAAATATGTTTAGAATATTATACATTTTAATTTACATCCTTAGAGCCATTTATGAGTAAATTAAAATTAACGAAAAATGTTCCTTGGTTCACTGGATTTTCCGAAAACATTAGTTTTGCTACCCTGAAGATAATACTACAAAATTTGGAATATATTGACATATTGTATTGCTCACGTATGCCGTTTATAGACCACAAACACATATTCACACACGCAGATACAGGTTTTTTTTTATGTTTCCGATTAAATTTAAACATCCATTTTTTTTTTTTTTTTTTTTTTTGTAATTTACGCCCTCCAACGTTAAGTCATTTCGGACGATGATGAAATTGGTGAAATGATGCTCAAATGAGTCCGAGGTCCTTGGAGCTTAGAGTTACCTGACATTCGTCTTTTAGGATAAGGGAAAACGCCGGAAAAACCTTATCCAGGTAACTCACCCTGACCGAGATTAGAACTCGGGACCTCTTGAACGTGAAGCAGACACGCTACCATCTACGCTACCGAGGCGGGTATCCATTCTTTAATGGAATGCAATACTTGCTCTACTTGCTGTAATAAGCAGAAAATAAAAATATTAAGGCCAAAATAAAAATTTCAATTTTAGGTTTGTTTTCAACATTTTTATATATTTTGCAGGAATATTATCCTCGAGAATTACCAGAAAAACAATAAAACACAGAGATAATTATTACTGTTTCTTTGTTACATTATTACTACTTTGGAAATATCAAATAGCTATTTCAGAAGATTGTTTTTACAAAGGTTCTCGTGTAGAGTAACTTCCATGTTTTTCAGCCATTATAATATTTTTGGTGCAGCCCATTTCTGTCCCCAAATCTTGAGAAGCGATTCTTATCCGGCAGTTATTGATGTTATCTTTTCCGAAAAGTGGGATGAAATGGAATGCTGTTATGTCATTCTGTGCTGACAGGAGGGCAACGAACTGGGGAGCCGGCGTCAGGATAACTTCTCCAAGTCCCAAAGGGTAATCGTCAACTCTGCTATTTTTACCAACCACTATCACCCGAAATTCCAAACTGGAGCCTCCATTTGCCCAATCTAAGAGCTCGAGAGAATGACTCAGGACAGAAATATCCCTTTGCTCTACTTTCAGAAGTGGATTCTATCACTTGGAAGATAGAAGTACATATCGCCTTCATGACCATATACCCGAGTAGCTTTCAACTGTCTGGTTTAACAGGAGTTGCACGGGTGCCTTTTTAAATCTCCAATATCATGTAATTAGCTGTCTTTAGTCCTTCTACTCTTTATGAAAATACTGTCCAGTAACCTAGAACGCCTACTCTTCAAAATTTACACTTTTATCCTAACCTTTGGATAACACTGAGCAAACTGCGATACATTTGAAGTTTTATTTGTATTGTGAATGGTTAAGAAATCAATAATGTAACACGTTAGAATAAAAAGTAAAACCTAATCAAACCAAGTTGAATTATTAAACATGTGCAAACGCAAAGCGTAATTGCCACGTGATTGGACTTAAACCAAAATTGGTCACAATGAAGTGATATAAAAACGTTATTGCATTACTGCGATAATCGAAAGCTTTTGGTTCGTGTTGTTAAAAGTTCTACTTTTTGTCTAAAATCAAATTTAAAAGCAATATCACCCCTGTGTTAAAGCTATGTTAATAATTAAATAGAAGCAATTAAAACAACAATGTTAAAGTAATGATAATTGGACAGAAATGCAAATTTTCTGGAGAGGTGAAAAATTAGAAAAAGTGACAAGCATTGAATATTTAGGGGTGATTCTAACTAAAAAGGGAAGAATAGATCAAGAAATTAACAATAGAATTAGGAAAGCAATAAAAATATATTACCAAATTAATAATACAATAATTGGTAAAAGAGAAGTAAGTGAAAACACTAAAATGAGAATGTATAAGGTGATATACCAGTCAGTTTTATTATATGGGAGTGAAAGCTGGACAGTGTTGGATAGACATGCAAGTAGATTAACAGCAACACAGATGAAATACTTACTGAGAGTAACTGGATATACAAAGAGGGATCAAGTTAGAACCGTAAAAATAAGAGAACAGCTAAAACAGGTGTGCATACTGAAGACAATGGAAAGAAACCAACTAAGATGGCTGGGACACTTAGTAAGGATGAATGAAGAAAGATTACCTAAAAGAATATTTGAAGCAAGAGCGGAGGGGAAAAGAAGAATAGGAAGACCTAGGATGGAATGGAGACAATATATGGAAAGAGTGGCAGTCGGACATGTGACGACATTGAGAGGAATATACAGGTTGGCGCAGGATAGGATCGAATACAGAAAGTGGCTGAAGGAACCCGATGCCTAACGGCAGCAGGGAAAGTGAAAAAAGAAACAGCAATTTTTTTTAACAATAAGACGTCTCTAGTGACGTGAAACAAAACTTCCAATCTCGTACTAAGGAAAACCTCTTCTCTCTGCAATGTATCGTTAAGTAAAAGGCATTGAGAAGTATCAGCATATGTTTAATTCTCTACAGGTGAATCTGAAAATAAATCAATAATATTTCGATGGAAATAATCATTTCTTCCACACTAGCCGTGTGTAGGCTAAGGTTTGGATGAGTAGCGCCAGACTGAAAAATTCAATGCCATAGCCGGGATTTGAACCACTGATCTCTGAGCTACTATGGCCAACATGCCGACATGACATTAAATTCTCCAAGGCCCGGTTGCATAAAAATCGCTAACTGCAGTTCATTTATAATTGAAGATCAAAATTGAGCTAAGCTTACGAACCCGGGTGGGCTGATCTTAGGTCAGATCAGTCAGATGAACGCCGTCCAGTACTGATCTGAGATCACAAAAACAAATGCGGCAACATCGCCAAACATGTTGCAACTTTCGTGTTGTATCGAAAGGATTCGAGAATTATCGGAACTATTCGACTCTGTTTAATTCAACTGCACAGAGTAGCCAATCTAGACATAACAAAAACTAAATAAATCTTTCGCTTTATGGTTATTTGTCCTAGAAATAATGTTATTTTAAATAAACAGTATAATAATGTACTCCATATTGAAACAGTATTTATTAAAAGTTAATCATTTCGCTTACTTTATCTCCATTATATGCCCAATGTACATCTTTTTCATTTTCGTCTGTTTACAATACTGAAAACTGGAAAATATAAACAAAAAATGGGAGATAAGTGAAGTTTTAAGTTACAAATTATTACATTTGTATATAAAAATGGAAATTCAAGCAAAAGAGAAGATGCGTTCCGCTAATTTTAAATCTCGCATAACCCTTCTTGTTTCACGCTTTTCCTAGGCATTCTGATGAAATGAGATCTTAAAGCTGCAATCTCCCTTGTAACTTTGTGTATTGTTCTAAACGCAGTCCCTTTATTTATATTAAATTTATCCCCAATCACCATTTGGAAGCTTTCAGTTGCATAGAACCGTAATGTGAGCAGGATTGTAAATATTGGATTAAGTGCATAATTCCTCAGGGTTTGTGTTCTCAACTCTACATGTAGCCTATGCTGCAGTTCTTAAACTACATGCTTTGATAGTCGAAATCTCATTTTGAATTCTCTGTCATTTAGTTCTGATATGGGATTTCCTCTATGTTGGAAAACACGAGGAGACCTTTCAAATTGAAAATTCTAATCTTCAGAGATATCAGAGTAATCTGAATTCTGAGAATAATAAGAATGTAGAGGTTATGAACACAAACAATGCATATTTAACATACATTTATGAAATAAAGAGGCAAATTATTTATACAAGTAATAACAAAAATGCTTTATTTACTATATATTTAAAGCTACACTACTTATTTCTTCTCAGAAACTATTTTGTAAATTCTGCAGTTCTGCTGATCTAAGTTCAATCAAATTTACTGGAGAAAATTCACCAGTTAGGTTTGATCTTAGATCAAGAGGCCATGAACTTAGATCAATGTTTATACAACCAAAATTCTAAGTTGAGGATGACTGAAGATTATTTTCATATGCTTGATCTTAGATTATCTTTTATGCAACCGAGCCCAACTGAAATCAAATCCCGACTATGGCATTGAATTTTTCAGTCTGGCTCTACTCATTCAAACCTTAGCCTACACACGGCTAGTGTGGAAGAAATGATTATTTCCATCAATTTACCTGAAAGACATAGTGGCTTAATTATGAAGCCTGGGGCTTAGCATAGTATGTCGTCACAAAACGTGCGTGTCTCATAGCATATGAGAACGTCTAGTGGCCTACCGGGAAACATACGAGTCAGTTGTAGAATTTAATGTCATGTCGGCATGTTGGCCATAGCAGCTCAGTTGGCAAGAGCAATCGCACGGAGAGCGGGAGATCCGTGGTTCAAATCCCGGCTATGGCATTGAATTTTTCAGTCTGGCTCTACTCACTGAAACCTTAGCTATGGCAGTTGTTTTAGTATACCCTTGTCACAGCACTCTCCCGCCAAGTTGTGCAGGTAGCGCTCAACCTCGTTTTTCAAATCATCGTCGGTCTGGAAATGTGTTCCACCCAAGTGTGACTTCAGCTCAGGAAACAAATGATAATCACTAGGTGCTAAGTCTGGACTGTAGGGGGGAATGGGTGAGGATGTCCCATTTGGGGACCCATCTCGCATACACCTTGCGATAATGCAAATGTTCGTTCAAAATCAGGGATACGTTCGCACAGTTCGCGACGCCGATCTTTAAACATTTTTTGCTCCACTTTTGCAATTGTTTCGAAGGCCGACCAGAACGCTGTTCACTATGGACGTCTGTACGTCCGTCTTTGAACTCTCTGACCCACTTTCGCACGTTTTTGACGTCCATACACTGTGGCCCATAGACTTCGCATAACTGACGATGAATTTTAGTTGGGGTAGTGTCCTTGGCACTCAAATAACGGATCACTGCACGCAACTCGGACTTGGCGGCCGAAGTGATAGGAAGCTCCATCGCAAACGGCTGCCCAGCCAAGACTAATGGTTGCAACGGGTTCGTTGTAGTGGGGATTTGAAGGGGTGAGAACAAGCTACATGCCAATATTGCCGGATCTCGCTTAAGAGCCTTCCTCACGGCTCCAGCGCCTTGGAAACCTGATTTTACATACACACCTCGTATGAAGCCTGGGACTAAGGTATTTACAGCATAGCAAGTCGCCTAAAGAAGGTGCGTGTCTCAAAGCATATGAGAAACCCTAGTGGTTTACCGGGAAACATACGAGTCAGTTGGAGAATTTAATGTCATATCGGCATGTTGTCCATAGTACCTCAGTTGGTAAGAGCAACCGCACGAAGAGCGGGAGATCCGTGGTTCAAATCCCGGCTATGACATTTAATTTTTCAGTCTGTCTCTACTCATTCAAAATATGTTTATTAACGACCTGTCATTTGCCAGGATCATATCGTCAATGTCCCGGAATTTCGTTCCGGTAGAGTTCATTTACATGCCAGTAAATTTGCCTGACTTGGGGATGTTGCTTGAAATACACAATTAAACTATCGGCCTGGGTGGGTTTTGAACTCGCGACCTTGAGATCAGTCGGTCAGCGCCTAACTACCTGAGCCACCCAGATGGGCGATGTTGCCATATGAACGTGCGTGTGCCAAACGCATTGTTAACTTTTAACTGATGTCAAAGGAGTTCAAATTCATATTCAACATCACCATAGTAACAGCCTTTTATCAGTCTCCATGTGTATTGATTATATCCTCGGCCTTTGTTATGTGTAACGCAGGAGTTCGACAACACGTAAAAGCGTTTTATATAAGCGCTACCCTCTTGGAACTGGAAAGCAGTTCAAAACCGCATAACATATGCCTGTATCCTTATGATCTGACAATAATTCATAGAGCTGGTTTGTGAAAATACACCAATTATCGCGATAGTAGATAAAAATTGAATTTTTTGTCAGCTGTGTAACTGTGAAGCGAAATTGTTTCATGTGTAGGGATGCAGCAATGGTCGTGATGCACCACGTTATCTCGAAGCTGGACCCGATGTTCCCAGTTGCGATGGATTCTGGAACCTACCGCAGCTGCTCTCGTTGTAGCATGAAGATCTATTTTACAGGGTGTGGTCGCGGATGAGAAGCGATTATGGATTTGTAGGAAGATTAAATAATTTTTATAACTTTCTTTTACAAAATTATATTTAAACTTAATTATGCCATTTAAAAAACACTTTGAAAAAAAATAATCACTTTTGTGAACGTCGATATTACGTATTTTTAAAGAAATTGTGTTACTTATACAATGTTTTCTCCACCGCGTCCTTTCTGCAGACACGGACGAACACATACGTCCGTTCTCTACTGACGCTAGCTTCGGCCAATTTCAAGTTATTGTTCCTGCCGTTGCTATGAGAACTCAACATCTTTCTATTGGTCCACGTCACATCCAATTATAACAATGTTCATTGTAATATTTAATAACATTTTTATTATTTTTAAATCAATTTTTCACAATATTTAACACTAAAATAATATTTCTTTAAAATTTACATTGATATTGCTGCTATTAAAGTAATTATTAATATTCAGTTCCCTTTTCACCTATCTGATCACTTTCGCACTTGCCCACCTCGGTAGCGTAAATGGTAGCGTGTCTGCCTCACGTTCAAGAGCTCCCAAGTTCGAATCTCGACCAGAATGAGTTACCTGGATAAGCTTTTTCCGGGGTTTTCCATTATCCTGAAACACGAATGCTGGCTAAGTCTTAAGTTTATGGATCCTGGACTGATTTGAGCATCATTTCACCCAATTCATTCATCGTCCGATATGACTTAACGTTGGAGGACATAAATTACAAAAACTTTCACACTTTCAATTATCTTTAACATCGTTCCCTATTCCTACAATCAAAAATAATTATAAATAAGATTAAATACAAAATAACTACTACTGGATATACGTTTGACTATTTCTGTTTAAGAGTTCAATTCTTTTAATCACCTTTTCATTTTCCTAACCCTAATTGGCACTTCATTTGTATGGCTAAAAATTGACAAGGAAAGAAACAGTCTAATATATTCAAAATAGATCATTTTAATCGCATAAATTAATTGTTTTGACAAGATCTGAATTTTGTGTGCGGTAAGTTTTTGTCTATCTTCAATGCTTACCGGCAGCGCGATCCATATAAACCTGAACCATTTCAATAGGTCATAACATTTGACCCAATAATAGAACACACGTACAATTTTGGGAGAATATAGTACACAATTGTGAGATTACATTACAATATTTAAATCTCAGAGAAAATGTTGGAAGTGTCCTCCACCAGCATCTATACATGTTTGTACTCGTCTCACCATATTCTCTGACCTTTTATAGAGATGATAACGAATTGAGAGAAAGTTATTTCCAGCAAGATGGAGCAACGTAGTGTACATCTAATGACACAACGGAACTAGTAACCAGTCTCTCTGAATGTTTTGAGCACTTCATGAGGCAATTTCTACTAATTTTAGGCTGAGAAAAACAAACATAACCATGACAATTTTTTATTATCTCTAGTTTCTATGATATACACAAGGTAGAAGTATTACATATTAACGGATTGAGAGAAAATGATACATTTTAATTACATACATGCTAACAACAATGAAAGTGCATTTGATTTTTTTTTTAACTGGTAGTTACATGCTAAGAGTTCTAATTTGCTGGAAAAATACTTCGCAGATAGTCGTGTCTGAAGAGAATCATGACTTCGTCGTCTTTTAGCTTGCCTCTTGTGATGGAGTTCCGCAGAATCTCTATACAAAGACCAACAGTAATCCGCAAGCATTACTTCATTCCAACGGCCCTGATATATTTGTTCCATAACAGAAATGTCCTGATGGAATCTCTCCCCATGCACATCACTAACAGCTGCATAACTAGGAGGGTAAAAGTCTAGGTGGAAGTGGAGAAAATGGATCTTAAGGGACATGTTGTATCCAAGGTTACGGTATTTTTGCAGGAGCACTGTCACCAAATGCTTGTAGTTGTCATCTCCTTTGTTGCCTAAAAATCCATGAACAACACCCTTGAAGGCTTCCCAAGCTTCCTTTTCTTTCCCCTCCAAAATTTGGTCAAATGCAGGATCCTTTACAAGTTCTCTTATTTATGGTCCGACAAAATATGCCTTCCTTAACTTTTGAATCACTTAATTTCCAAAATTTCTCTCTGATTGTGTTTTGTTATTTGACAGGTGTGCCAACTATCCAAAAAATTCCCCCCAAATTTAAAATCTTCACTCTAAAAAAATAAAATGTCACTTTATGTTCAAAACAAGAGCTAATATATCATTTTTATGGTGATTTCTGAATTCAGCAGATGGAAATACATGTAAATTCACCATTTTTAAGCCCGAAACATTTTCATTGTTGCCCAGTGTAATCGAATAATCTCAAAAGGTCTGTGGGCCCCTATATCTCCTGTCCTAGCCTCACCGGACTTTTTCTTTTTGGGGCATCTAAAATTAGAGTGTACAAGAATAGGCCACGGGCAATTGATGTCCTTAAGGAATCCATTCGAACCGAAATAATTAACATTGGCGAGGATATTCCATGTAAAACTTCAGAGAATATGGTGAGACGAGTACAAACATGTATAGATACTGGTGGAGGACACTTCCAACATTTTCTCTGAGATGTAAATAGTGTAATGTAATCTCCCAATAGTGTATTATACCGTGACTTTGTGGGTTCGTAGAATTAAAAGTCCAAGTTGCAGAAATTCAAATGTTATTTATTTCCGTAGAAGTACACGTACATTAGCAGAATTACGTCACATACACAATTACAATCTACCAAGGTCGTTGACCACAACAAAGAGCTCACTTTCCAAACACACTACTTTCAATTACAAGTCTCGTTTACAACAACACTCTGATTTCGACTGTTTACAACTGTCTTTACAACTGTCACTTGGCAAGTGGCAGCTTCCTTATATATACCACGAGTCATGTTACTAGATATTTCTGGAACAAACAAGAAATCGAATGTTCTGTAGGACATTCAAGATGTCACTAGAAAGTTCCATTTATCTCTGTATTTATCCACAGACCTTTATCTCCGTGATATGTTTATCTGCTTAGCCAAGCTGTTTATCTTCGACCGGCACCATCTGCCCCTTATCTCTCTGCGGTGCGCTATCGCAGGGCAGGCCATTCCCGCCTTCCCGCGCAAAACACTGTCACTGCTGACTGAGGGGCGTGACGTCACTGAGAATACAACGCAAGATCGCTTACACGTGAATGTGCGTAATGCAATATTATGATTGCACATTATAAGATAAGATAGGGCGCTGATGCATGCAAATTCCACAATCCTTCTGATGAAATAAACAATATTATGATTGCACATTATAAGATAAGATAGGGCGCTGATGCATGCAAATTCCACAATCCTTCTGATGAAATAAACAATATTATGATTGCACATTATAAGATAAGATAGGGCGCTGATGCATGCAAATTCCACAATCCTTCTGATGAAATAAACAATATTATGATTGCACATTATAAGATAAGATAGGGCGCTGATGCATGCAAATTCCACAATCCTTCTGATGAAATAAACGAGATGCAGTTGCTTATGAGCTATTGTAGTTATTTGCTGTGTTTTTTGTCGTAACATTATGAAAACCATTGTGCTGTTGCTGAAAGCAAACATGCTTCGTATAAAACTACGAATGTGATTTTCCATTGTTTGCCTAAAGATCGAGAACTACAGCGCAAGTGGGTTTTACGCTGTAAAAGGGCTGATCCGGTTAATGTGAATAATGCAAGGATTTGTTCCGATCACTTCCTGCCCGAAAACTATGAACGGGATTTAAAAAACGAGCTGTTAGGTTTGCCGCTGAAAAGAAAATTAAAGGGCGACGCTGTACCGTCATAAAAAATTCCTAATTGGCATGGGGATGTATTTGAGGCGGTAGTGCAAGTACCAGCAAAACCAATTTGCAGGTAATTATCAGATACACATTCCATTTATGTATTTGTTTCTATGTGTACACTGAGTTTATTCGCTCCTTTTTTAAAAGAAAAGTTTGATGCGTGGAATAATAAATAATAATAATAATAATAATAATAATAATAATAATAATAATAATAATAATAATAATAATAATAATAATAATAATAATAATAATAATAATAATAATAATAATAATAATAATAATAATAATAATAATAATAATAATAATAATAATAATAATAATAATGATAATAATAATGATAATGATAATGATGACGATGACGATGACGATGATGATGATGATGATGATGATGATGATGATGATAATGATGATGATGATAATGATAATGATAATGATAATGATAATAATAATGATAATAATGATAATAATAATAATAATAATAATAATAATAATAATAATAATAATAATAATAATAATAATAATAATAATAATAATAATAATAATAATAATAATAATAATAATAATAATAATAATAATAATAATAATAATAATAATAATAATAATAATAATAATAATAATAATAATAATAATAATAATAATAATAATAATAATAATAATAATAATAATAATAATAATAATAATAATAATAATAATAATAATAATAATAATAATAATAATAATAATAATAATAATAAAACTGTTTTTATTAATAGGCAATATCAGATAGAGATCACCGGTGCAAAGTTAGGACCGTGCGAAAGAGGGCGCTGTCTACTATAGTATCTTTATCTCCCAAAAAAAAAAAAAAAAATTGACCCGGCGACCAGCACGGAGGTAGCTCCTGACCACTCTGTTGTTGCTGAAGAGGAAATAATTAGACTAAAGACTCAGATGCAAGCCCTGAAGAAAGAAAACAGTGTTTTGAAACGGCAGAACAAGATACAGAAGTAATATTTTGTAGCTTCCATGGACAAAGTGCTGCGAAGTGTAATGGAGTGATGCAAAACTTAATTTCTATAATAAGTTCCAAGTTTCCCGAAATTCATCACAAAGTGATCTCTCTTAATGTGAGGACAAGAACCTTCATCAGAATTAGGCACTTAAACAAAAGAGCGAAGGCAGAAATGGTCAGGAAACTTGCAGCAAAGAAAAATCTTCAATGGGTTGCTTCGTCATTTTCTTGAGCTATACTGATTAAGTACATATGAATAGTATTATGTTTTAAACTCTTAATACAACTGCTAGAAAGAACCTTCATTATAATACACAAGTGGATGTTTATTCCTTCCGATTTTACACGTAGCAGAGCTTAAATAACACATACTGAGGGGCTAGTGTTTAACTCTCGCGGTTGAACTGTATTCTCAGTGACGTCATGCGCGTTAGCCAATGGCACCGCGACTCTCCGGAATGGCCTACCTGAGTACTCTAGTTGCCTTGGCGCTATCGTAAATAATGGGTTCGTGACAATACTCTCCCAAAGTTGCACGCGTGTCCTATTATTGATTAAAACTTTATGGCCTATTGAAATGGTCCAGGTTTATATGGATCACAGTTCAATGAAATGATAGCCTCGAAGGCTATTTACGGACGTTGTAATTCCTTGAGCTTTTGCTGTGGTTGAGAATCTTAAGGCAAAATTGGAGGACCTAAGGATGAAAGATTTAATGTTGTGTCGCTGAAATACGTTTTATATCGATCTAATGTTTTATTTTTGGGTTATAAGTCGATGCACGTTCTTTATTTTTGTGCTTAGATTTTAAAATGTGTATTTGCAGTTAAAATTTCAATGTGGAATTACTTCTCTACCTGTCAGAGGTAGCAGATATGGGACAGTATGAGTGTTTTTGCAGTGTTTTGCAGTGTATGAAAAAGAAGGAAACAGATTATAAGCTTGGTTTCACTGCCTTGTTACAGGGAGAAATGGGAAAAACAACCTTCCTTATCTGCTGTCCACGGGAAGATGTAATAACTCCATAAATACATCCTTCGATGTCTTCTGTTTCACTCGCCCAGTCATTTTTCACACAGAACGGCCTTTTTCCATTACGTTTCGCCCTTTATCCGATAGACGTGCCCACAGGCTACTGGAAATGTGTGCGCATTTGTTCCCTTACTCCTCTTTAAAATTGCTTTTGTGTTTTATCTGACTACATGGACATTTGCAAGGAGGAGGGGATATTCTGGAATGTCTGTTCACTACTGCAATTAACGCTCAACTGTTCGGTGTTTCCTCTTCATTATTTATCAAAATCTATACGTCGTCATACGATGTAATATAATCTCTGGTTCTAAACAGCTCGCGATTTAAATCCAACGGAAGTCAATGGACTTCTTTGCGGAAACATCCTTGGCATGACTTCCGGCAGTAAAGCCTCTGATCCCGTAAAAATATTTCATGTCTACGACATTGTGCTTTTCTCTGTTGCGCT